>CM075858.1:71213932-71813932 GCA_037975125.1 Latrodectus hesperus
CGCATCGTAACATCTTGAGTTCTCTCTGCAGGCATTACGTATGGTAGTGTAATGAAGAAGGTCAAGGCAACTATTGTCACCCTAACAGAAAATGTGACTCTTTCTAAAATTGAATTTCTTATGATTTGTGAAAGATCTGACAAAGTCTCATCTTACATAAAATATATATCATCTTTTTCGAAGTCAAAAGCATTTAAAGCTTTGAAATTAAACGAGGCCGAAGAAGGCCCTAAAAAGTCTTCTTTGACAAATAGGAAATCTTTCCTTTCTCTTCAATCAGGTGCATTTCATTGCATCCTTCGAAAGAAGACACAATCTTCAATGAGACCCTATATAAAATTAAGGCTCTCGGCTCCAAATAATCGGGTATAAAAATTAAAGAGAAATTACATTTATCTATTGGAATTGTCATGACGTTCGTTCTCATTTTAAGGACATGAAATATATTATGTTTTCTTATTATCCCCCTATGCATTTGTCCTTAAGAAACTGAAACCTATGAACTCAATACAGATACAGGAATATAACTGTTACAAAAAAGACTAATGAAAACGCCACGACTGGAGGAGTGTACACATTCTAATCTCTTAAATACCCAACTACTCTGTACATTATTAAAATACCAACCTTCAACCAGTGGCTATACGAATACAAGTAACATCGTTCTTATAACAGTTTTCAACATTTATATACCTCTACATGGCAATATCCACTTGGAAGATCTTAATAATTTAATCGAACAGTTATCTGCCCACTTTTTCATAGATTAGCTATTTTAATGGTTACAATAACTTGTGGGAAATTTGATACAAATACTCGGGGCCGTCAGATAGAGCAGTTTCTTTCTCAAAATTTTCTGTCTTTTGAATACTAATGAAAAAACATACTTCCGTCAAACTTCAAAAATATTTCACTCCATTGACTTGGCTATTTTTTCTCCTTTATATACACCATACCAGATGTAACATAATCCTGCAAAGACCACTTATGTATATCTACAGTCAGACGAATTGGAACTCATTCCAAAAAATGTTTATTATTGCTGAAACAATGGTCAAGACTGAGTATATTGATCAAACTGTTAGAGAAGTCACAGAATTAATTATTTGCGCTGTCGATACAGCTATTCCAAAAGCCTCTACAAAGCCAAAAAATTTTAAATCTTGGTGGAATGATGCCTGTCACTTAGCTTACAAAAACAGAAGAAGCTAGGGGGTGTCTTTCGACGATATCCAATCACGGAGAATCTTCTTGCCTTCAAAAAGGCCAAGGCATTGTTACTCAAAATCAGATATCAAAGTCTCCCCATCACATATTTTTCAGTCCATTGGGTGTGAGCGAGGGGACATGGAGTTGAGAACGGAGGTGGTGCTTGAGAGACTGAGTAGTTTTGGATTCATGGTGCTGGTGTGATGGTACTGTCATGCAAGTCGGGGATAAGCAACAACAACAACAGATATCAAAGTCAGAAAGAATCATCACAGATCCGTTACGTTACCTCAGTATCTACATCCAGTAAACAACTATAGAAGAAAGTCAAAGCAGCAAGTGAAATCTATCAAATTTCTTCCATCCCTGTCCTGATAATCAGTACTGTTACCTATTCATCTCCTAGTGATATTGCTAAAGTTGCTGAAACTTTTGCTTAAGTATCGAGCCCCGAATCCTACATTACGAGGTTGGCCAAGCTTCTTAATAGTCCGAGTTAATTTCCAAAACTTGAAATTTTTCAAAAGCCGCAGTTAAATATGTATTTAAAAGATATGTAAAAAAGATATTAAAACTTTTTTACAGAAATTATATTTATTGGAATCAAATAAAATCACAAAACATGTGTATTGAATTTAAATATTAAAAACTAAACACATTTATTTTACTTCTCTTGATAATTCTTTAAAATTTGGCAACTAATTATTGACACAGTATCTCTTAGTAATTCTTTGAGATGTTATTTAGTTGATACTGTTCGGTGTTTGGATTTCACGAATTTTATATAGGAATAAAATGATTCACATAAGTACGTTGTTTCGAATATTGAAATGTTTCTAAAAGTAGCCTTTTTTTAACTTAGGATACTTCGATTCTGGCTCAAATTTCCAAAATTCAATAATTGGTGTCAACTTACATTTTAATTATAGAGCTTGATATTCTCTCGAGTACATTTATCGAGAGCCAAAAGAGGGAACTCGAGTACATTTATCAAGAGCCACAAATAATATTTCAAAGAACCGCATGTGGCTCGCGAGCTGCAGATTGCCATCCCTGCTATGTTACAATATTTCTCCAAATTAGGAAGCATTTTGAACAAACTCCTATAAAATTTCACGTCAGAAATTACTCTCCATGTAACTGCGAATTCCAATGTTACAATTAAGAGGAGCTCTGTCTCAAACAAGATAGACCAGTCCTGGTCCAGATGGAATTAGCTACATAATGTTACGTCATTTATTTTGGAAACTTAATTACATTTCTTTGTAAAATTTGGGTAGAGCGTGAATATCTAACTTTATAAAGGGAAGTTATTACCATTCCTATACTGAAACCTGGAAAAGTTTTTTCAAACCTTTTAAATTACTGACCAATTATCACTTACGAGTTGCTATTGTAAAACGCTAGAGTATATGGTCAATAGACATCTTATTTATATAATAGAGGAAAACAAATGTATTCATTCACACCAAAGTGGTTTCCGTAAAGAAAGATCTACCCTGAATTATATGATATATTTAGAATCAGATGTTCGTAATACCTTCGTTCGAAGGAACCATTTGGTTGTTATATTTTTCGATGTAGAAAAAACGTATGATCGAACATGTTGGTATGGTATTCTCCGCGCAATGTTTGAATTAGGATTTAAAGGTAATCAATCTATATAAATTTTTATCCAGAATTTTTTAGCATTACGTATTTTTAAAGTCCGCATGCAATCAACTTTTTTATGCGATTCTAAATAAACTGAAGGTGAACCTCAGGGTAGGATTTTAAAAGTTATGCTTTGTAACCTTCATATAAGCAACATTTTAAACAACCTTCCACCTTTTACTCATGGTATGTCATATGTGCATTTAGAATTATCTATATTATTTAGAAATATCGCACATTTCCTGTCAAGGCTCCAGTATTCCCAAGGTTACATAGTCAACCGAAAACTGCAATTTGCTGTAAATAACAGTTTCCTGGTGTTTTAAAAATAGTCACGAAATTTCTATAACTAAAACTTAATGTGTTAAGTTTTGTCATAAAACTAGTCCTCTTACTAATTCAATCATCAACATATGAAGCACACCTATTCCAGTCATTAATGAAATAAAATTTTATTTTTGAGTTATATTTGACAGAAAGATTACCTTTCTTTCTCACATTTTATATTTAAAAGAGATATGTAAAAAGTCGTTAAACATTTTAAAAGTATTTTCAAATACCTTTTGGGGTGCGAATATATCATGCTTCAAATTTATAAATCCATCATATTATCTACAATAGATTATGGTTTTGTTTTACGTGGGTCAACAGGAAATTCTATTTTTCGTAGAGTGGACACTGTGCACCATCAAGTTCAATTCGAATTTGCTTAAGAGCATTTTCAACTTTACTTATCCAAAGTTTGAATGAGAATTGTCAGCAACTACTACTTCACTCTTATGCCGTAAACAATTATCATTTAAATATTATTTTAATATCATATTATTCCCCATCACCCGTTGAGATCGACGGAATTATCTCCTAGTATCATGAAATTGTACGTCGCTCGACCTTACAATAATTTTCGTTTTATAAAGAGGATAAAATATTCTATATATCTCAGAATTAAACCTTTCAGATATACAATCTGCACTTACTGATTTGTTCCTCCTTGGAATACTCCTAACATTGTTTTATTAAATGCATCCGCTAATTACATTAAATGGTACACTTCTCATATCATTTACCACCAAATGTTTGCTCACCTTCAACATTCAAATGCTTACCACTATTCACGGGTAGTTTATAAGCAGATAATAATATTGGTGGAATGGGTGTTTTAAATAATATCACTTATAGCTATGGCCTCCACAGTTTTTGCAGCATTTATACGTCTGAGAATACTGCAATAGTATATATATATACTAGTTGTAGTTGATGGGTATACCCATCAACTACTGACTCCTAGCTTATACAGTAACTTTTACATATATACTGATAACATGAATGTTATGAAACAGTTGAGTAATACTAATGAAAATTGTCACCTTTTTGTAACTACTATATTAAACTAATTGCATACACTATACAACAAATGTTTTGATGTTATATTTTGCTGGGCTCTCCATCACATGGAAATTGTTAGAAATGAAAGGCCGGATGCTGCATAGAAATCAGCTTCCATTATTCATGGTTTTAAAATTCCCTCTACAGACATTAAAAAGGCTGTTAAAACGTCTACCTTTTCACTGTGACGAAAGGCTTGGTATTTGCCAGCAAACAGCAAGTTACAATTTATATTACCATC
The DNA here is from genome assembly GCA_037975125.1 of Latrodectus hesperus. NCBI lineage: Eukaryota > Metazoa > Arthropoda > Arachnida > Araneae > Theridiidae > Latrodectus > Latrodectus hesperus. The sequence continues at coordinate 71,218,422 of CM075858.1, forward strand.
CATACATCATTTCTTGTATTAACAGTACTGGGGTCGGACATCAAAATCAGATAATAAAATCCACACACATCCTGAGATTTTTCTTTTCAGTGCTATAAATTTTTTAAAAAGTATGTAACTTTTATCTTGTAACCATTATAAGATATAGTTTTACCACCTTCTCATTTTATCAATGATTTTATAAGTTTCAGTATACTGAAATCAACATCTGGTACAGTTTGTTCAAAATTGGACCTTGCGCCATTAAACTCCACAAATCAATCAATCCTTTAAACCAGGTCATACTAACCACACAAACGCAAAAAGAGGAACAAGCATCCTCATTAAAAATCACATGTAATACATACAAATTGTAAACCTAACCTTTAGAAAATAGAATCCACAATAATCAAATTACACCCTAAAAGGAAGACTCAATTTTAAACATTTTCATATCTCCAGACAAATATCCGAATTTCATGTGAGATCCTTCTCTGAATTACAAAACAAAAGTCGCTGGTGACTTTAACTGTAAACATAAAAACTGAAACTGCCAAACCATAATAAAAATGAAAATATCCTCAAAAATAATATCAAAAATGCAAATTTAACATTACTAATACCAGACTCATCATCAAACACTGGAAAACTTTGCAAATGTTTTGCACTTGGCTATAGAAAGAGACCCTTTACAAATAATTGAAATAAAAACATTAAACGAACTTTCTTCGGGTCATTTTCCAGTTTAATTATTCTTAAGATAATTATGCAAGATAATCTTCCACAACAGTATAACAAAAACAAACTATGATAAATATCAAAAAGAATTTTAAAAATAAAAATTAAACTTCCCTCTCATTAAAACAAAAACTGTACAAGAAAATGGAATCACACATACTACAATAATATTCAAACCGCATATCACAATTCAAACCAAAAAACCTCACAGAAATCTTCCACCCTATCCAGATATGTAAAAACTAATAAAGGAAATAAATAAAACGAAACTAAAATAATAAAATGATGTACCCAAGAGAAAAAATAATAACTATCTAAGTAGTAAAATAAAAAATTCACTCTATAAATAAAAAAAAAAGAATTAAGAAAACTACATACAAAACCTAAGGACTCATACTGGCTGATTCTGGAAGCTTATAAAAAAGTTTAGAAACTAAATACAAAGAAATTCCAACACTACAACATGATAGGGGAACAGTAATTTTAACTTAAGCAAAAACGGAAATAATTAATACATATATGTCTATATATATTTAAAAAATATTTACAAACAGTAATCAATAGATTCAAAAACAAAAATCGTAACAGAAGCACAATTTAAAAAACTAGATGCAGCCTAACAAATTATGCCAGATCAAATCTGTTGCAGTAATGCTGAATGTGGCTAAAGGTTTAAACAGGGTCTGTATCGAAGGACTACTTTAAAAAGTCCTCAGCTTCAAATTCTCCAATACCTCATAATAACAATTAAGTCATACTGTGAAAAAACTGAAAATTTACTGAAATCATTTAAATTGGAATTATTCACAACAAGAAAAGTTTAGTTACGCAAGGAAGTAAATCAGGTTCACAATCGTCTTAATATAGTTGAATGACATTCCAAAATCCAAAACTAATAAACTCGATCTTTTTACAGTTAATACAGCAATGCTTATGGTAGGTATAATAGATAATATTTTGATATAAAATTTAAACGAATACTTAAATCTACTAACTAAATCGTTGAAAATAGATAAAATAAATTTAAACATTGACAAAATACTTGCAATCACCTTATCTTTCGGAAACAAATTTTCCAAAAAGTTAACTGTTCAAAATAAAGCTATGACAAAAAAAAAAAAAAGTTGACTATCAAGGAATAATCAGAGACAGGAGACAAACAAGAATCCACCAAATTGAAAAGGTGAGGAATAAATTCATCGCAATGAAAGCACACCTCTTACCATTAATTTGGAAAAATTCATTAAACTTCAAACATATAAAATTTACCTGCACAACGATACTCAGACCTATAATTATGTATGCATTACCAATTTATGGTTCCACAACTAAATCAAATTTCTGAAAACAAAGTTTTCAAAATATCTCACTAAAATCACAAATAATCCATGACATTGCGTAAAATCGAGCAATTAGACACGAAGCAGGAATCCCAACACTAATTAAATACCTCACACTACTAACACAAACATTCTTAACAGATATTACAAAACACTCAAATCCAGAACACAAAAACATCACAAATTAAAACTATAAAAACGAATAAAATAATGGCAGACCAGGATCAATTTTAAATAAAAAAAAATATATATATATAATTTTCTTTCAAAATACAACAAAATTAGCAAAAAAGAAAAAAAAACACACCTCTGAAATTTCAACATAGGCAAACGCAATTGCTTACAAATTAAACAGACAATATCAAAAACATAGAGAAGTAAGTGAATATACACGACGACGAATATACACGACACGAATAACACGACGACGATTTCGGGAGTTTGTATGGAGACTCAGCCCACAAGCTTTTTCTCCTTCATCTTTGATAATGCCGAAAGGCCATTGGCTGGTAATAACATCGGAGGTGAGGAAGAAAAATACAAGTCAACAGCGTTCCTCTTATTAGAGGTCTGAGTTGATCCGGCTGGAGATTGACACGCCCTTTACTGTTTACTTGTAATAGACGCGCCCTTTTAAGCTCACAAAACTCAGTTAAAGGAAATTAAGTTGAATTAAGTAATTTTAAGTTGAAACAATTTGGATTGCGCTATCCTTTTTGTTTATTTAACATTAATATTGACTATTATTATATATATAAGCTATAAATTGTAAGTACTTAAAATTAAATATAAAAACAAAATTTCCCTAAATTTTTATTAATTTTATATTTTTCCTCTAAATTCTTCCTAGTTTTCTTTTTTCTATTTATATCAGGAGCAAAATTAAACTATTGTACCAAAAGGTTGTTTCATTTATTATCATAAAAATCAGCACTGGAATCAAGAGCTCAACTACGGATACTCCGGAAACAACTATACCAGCTTCATAAGAAAGGTCTAGCATAGGAATCATATCACTGGTTTCCAGTCAAATGATTTTGAATGCTATTATCTACAACCCCACCCCTACCAAAAGTAAGCTCTAAAACTTCATTCTTTTAGAGCTTGCATTTGATTTATCCTCGGGTTGGGCAAGATTGACTCAGCCTTTCATCCCTTCAGTGGGTCGATTAACTGAGTACCAAGCATGCTTGGAAACTAAACACTAGGGGTCTTACGTTAGGCTGACCACCTAACTGGAACGTATGCTTCGCACTTCAGGGCCCTCGGTCATGAAAACTGTTATGGGCACTGTAGGCCTTGGCCCACATGGGCTGTCGTGCCATGGATTTTAGTTTAGTTTAGTTTTATTTGATTTATTAACTTTTCAGAAATATACACTTGCCTTTATAAATATCTCTAAATTTACTGTTAATTTAAAATTTAAAAAATGTTTAAGTATTAATATCTTCTTTTACAGCTAAGCTATTACATCAAAATATTGAATATATAACAGATTCAAATATAAGAAATTGTTACTATCATAAAAAGTATATAAAATATTTTCCCCACATAACTTCTAAAAAAATATATCCATTATCGTTCAGATTTTTCAAAGAATAAAATGGATTAATCTTGAAAATTTACAATAATTATTTCAAGAAATTAAAGTCATGAAATCAGAAAAATCTTAAAAAAAATATTTAAAATATTTCTATTTTGATAGAGGATCAAAAGTTGATATTGGTTAATAATTAAAATGTTTCTCAAAATTTAAACAAAATTATTTTGGGCAAATATGTATTTCTTTCATTGCAGCATGTGCTATGTCATAGAAAGACTTTTTTTAGTGAAAGTAGCAATCACGCAGCATTTCTGATGTATGCATAAATTATGTTATTTTTATTTTATGTTATGCTTTTAATAATAACGATATATTAATAAAATAATAAAAAATTAATGAAATTTTAATATTTTTTCCATAGTTAACGCTTTTAATTAAAAGTTAAGATACTGATTCATTGTAAGAAAAGAGGGATTGCATGCTAATGGTTTTTGTTTTTTCTTATTTCCAATGGTCAAGGAAAATACAAAGAGCTAAAGGTTATAAAAAAAACTAAACTACAGAAAATAGACCGAAGTCATTTGCCTAAGGAGCGATCTTGCCTCTCAATATCTCGCTTCCTCCGTTGAGCAGCAAAGAGCCCTACAAATGGACAGATGGTCCTTGTCCATTACTTCTCCATAGACGCAAAGTGGACAAATAGGAACAATAAGAATGCCCAAAGGCTTCAAATGAGAGGCTATGCAGTCATGTCCTGTTATTAGACGAGAGGTGGTAACTGCATTTCGTCTTGGTAAATCAGGAATAAAAGAAGGACCTAAATTACTCCATCGAGCAAAAATGATAGATCTCTTTGCCACAGAAAGTTACCAGAAAGCACCACGTAAAGGTAGATCCATGTCGCTCTCTTGCCTACTAATGTCATTTTTTGAATAATAATGAAGTAATATAAGAAGTGGTCAGCATTATATTTTTTAATAATTAGAAAATAATTCCTCATAGTATAATGCAAGTTTGTGGAAAATATCTTTTTAAAAATGGGTTCTTTAAACTCTCATTCTAATTATTATAATTATTTGCAGTTTTATTTAACAATCATCAAGATTTTCTACGGTAGGAATATGAATTTTTCCAAATATGAAAGCATTTAACGCACTCAGGTAATGTCCTGAAACTTAAGTTTTCAGCTCACAAGCCAAATAAAATTTGATAATAAGAAAAAGTCATATAGATATGGTAAATAAACTGTAACAAAATTTAACTTATGTTTCAACAAAAAGATCACTTTAGAAAATGTCATGAAAAACATACTACTGATAAAACTGAAACTATAAATATTGGATATATTTTTTAATGCCGGAGGAAATAGTACTTACGTACAGTGATAATATACTAATGAAAAGGGAGAAAAAAGAAAAATATGTGCCCTTTGAAATATCAGATTTTAAAAACGCAGATTAGATGTGAAAAATTATTTTTTTCTTGTTTTATTTTTCTACTCTTTCGCTCTTTATAAATTAAACATTACTTACTTCAATGTACGAAAATATATTACTTATTTCAATGTTTTTATATATTTTTATTCTCAATATAACTAAATGATCAAATACTTTAAAACGATTTTAATGTAAGAATATATTTATTATAAACTACTACTACAGAAATCTATCAGTTAAAAACCAGTTAAACAATGGTTATGTAACTTATTTTAAAGCACCAGAAACAAATTTTAATATGAGTTTTTGTTTGATTAAAAAAATTCTGTGAAAAATACTTCCGAAATCAAGGCTTCGAAAAAATATTTGGTAAAGGAATAAATTTCAAATATTGTTAAGCAAATACTTTTTTCTTAATTAATAAATAAATAGAAAAATATAGTTTAAGTTAAAATAAGTATAAATTACTCTATTAATAGGTAGCATATTAAAACCACACACACGCAGCTGAATTTATAATTAAGTAAATTAATATATATTGCACTAAACTGAAGTTAACAAGTCCTGTATTTTAGAAGTGAATATTTTAAAATTAGTGTTTTTTTTTATCATTTAAAGTTAATTTTGTAGACTTTATATTGAAACTTTTTGTGAGAATGTTAATATAATTATAAACAAAATAATGTGTGACTTTAATTTATGAGGTGCAAATATAAAGTAAACAAGGAAACTCTTGCCGTTTTTGTGTTGCCTTTGAATGAAGTGAGAATAAGTAGTCAAATTAGTGTAACACGTGTTTGAGACACCGGTCAGTCAAGAGTAGGAATATCAGTCCTTATAAAAGCAGGTCCACTGCTCACATTCATCAATCGTAATGCATAAAATAGCGAAGAGAAATGAATGCATCTAAGGAGCTCGTTCGAAGTTGTTTGCCTTATGACTTCAAAATGGGCTCATCAGCTGCTGCTTCAGGTCACCGAATACGTCAAATGTTTAGAGATAATGCTGTGGCTAAACGTATGGCAAGGAGATTTGTCTCTGTGTGATGAAACTGATGTCTAATAACCTAGTCGTCAAGTGGTTCACGATAATCTTCTACCAACGAATCAAATAGTAACTGAAGACCTCTACTCAGAGAAATTGGAACGTATGCAACAGGCATTGCCACAGAAGGAATCAGAAAACTGATTAATCGCAAGGATGTACTATTCTTAGCTGATAACGATAGGCCCCATAGCGCTTGGGTCGGCACTAATATAATGCAGTGAATTGGTTGGGTGATTTTGTGACATTCTCCTTAATCACCTAATATGGCACTATCAGATTACCTGCTTTTACATTCTCTGGATATTCATGTTCGTGGAAAATCCTTCAACAATGAAACAGTTTTGTGACAAGCATTTACGGACTTCTTTACGTCCAAAACTTCCGTATTTTACCCCAAGGGGATTGCATATCTGGAAACACGCTGGCAGAAGGTGCTAAATGTCGATGGTAATGACTTAGGGGACAAATAATATTCTACTCTTTCTGTTGGTTATGTTCATTTAGATCTTTAAAATTGACAAAAACTTTCTTGTTTACCTTATAGTTTATACAGTTTGACAGTTTCCATTAAGTGGTACTTGATTCCATCATGTCACACAATTTTGTTATGAATTATGCTTTCAACCACACACAATATCCCTTGCAGTTATAGGATATATTTCCATACCCCAATGACTGGGTTTCTATCCCATCATTTGATCAAGATTCAAAATTAGGAGGTGGTTAGCTGCGTATGGCAGCTTCTCAATCGGCAGAATTAGGAATCGTTATTAATAAATACGAAGAAACTGGCGGATTGATCAAAATTGCGAAAAACATAAATTTTGAACTCTGATATTTTTATCATTATTTAATGTTTTCTTTAATACTTTTTCTCTTTTTTCGTATTGAAATTATCGTCTGATTTTGACTTATTGTTTGATTGACTAAGATTGAGTATTTTTGTTCTTTTATTTATATTATTATATATATAAAATTTTATATTCATTTATTTATTTTGCTATTTATTTTTTATTATGGATTCATAATGACTGAAGCAAAGACTGAAATGATTTATACGGAATGCGATATGCACATTCCAAAAACAAATACTCCAAGATTATTGACTTTCGAAGATTCTATTCCACAACTAATCCAGTTAGCTGTTTGAAAATGGTATTACTAAGTTCTTCATTTTCCTACCGCCCACTGATGGTACTGCATCTATTCCAAAAAAGCCTTACAATTTAAAACAAGAAATAATTCAACTTGTAAAGAATCACAAGAAAATAAAACAAATTCAACACACCCGTCAAGAAAAGCTTCTATTCGAAACAAATTGCAGTAGAATTAAGCAAGATAACCTATAATCTTGGAGTACATGTTAACTCCATGTTTCAATCTGAATACATATCTTCAAAATTTCTTGTAAACGAAATAAATGTAGAACTACCTTTACGTCTGGTTGCTGAAGAAATTTCACAAAATGGCTTAACGATATTAGGCTTACAAAGATTTACAAAAATTAATTCTGAGGATCTGAGCGAAAATATTTTAGTGAGCGTCATTGCACATTATTCACCTCAAACTGTTAATTTATTCTATTCCATAATTCCAATTTCTCCTTTTATTGAAACATTCGTCAATGTAGAAAATACTATAAATACACTCCCCCTATGAAAAATGCAAACAAGACTTCTTCCCATGTAAAAACTGTAGAACATTCCATAAAGATTCTACCGGTACCAATGAAACACCTAAATGTATAAACTACCAAGGAAATCACGCAACTGATGACATTTACTGCCCTGCGAGGCTTGAAGAAAAATATTCTTGCATTTTAATAGCACGAACCACCTTCCATTTATTAAGGCGAGAAGACGTTATAATAAATCTTTAAAAACCAGTTACTCCCCAGTGTAACCGAAAGTCATCTTCCTTTCTAACCGAATCAAATTTAAATAACTGATATTGTTAAAAAAACAATGACTGAGATATCCTCTATATTTGAGGCAAAATTACTTGCGATACAGGTTAGACGAGATCAAATGGTTCAACAAATGTTCTCATTGATGAAAGAATGCATGCCAACATGTTCGAGAATCCGGCTAGATCAGTTTCTAGATCTCCTCCAATTAAGAGTCGTGCAAGATCTATCCGGTGAAGAAAGATAAGTCCAAATAGTTCTGTGAATCCTCAAATTATATCTCCTAATCAACCTGTTATGAAGTATCGGCCACCAAATATTAAATATGCGGAATACAACACTGATAAAAGAATTGAGTCAGGAAGAAGCGTAAAAAACATTTGTAATTTTTTTAAATACTTATTTTACTACGAACACACTTTTTTGATTTCTAGTAACTGTTCAGGTTTTTTGTTTTTATTTAATGTTCAATTTAATTTCTTGGAATGCAAGAAGCATTCTATCTAAGCACCCGTATGTAAAACGTCCGTACTTTCAATGTTCCGATGTCCTATCAATTCAAGAAAGAATTCTCCAAAATACCGACTTATTTCAAATTTCAAATAAAACAATATTTCGATTAGATAGGCAAGATAGCCATGGTGGAGGTTTGCTTTTTACTATTGACAAATCTCTACCTATGCAAGTATTGAATATATCCTGCTCAGAAGATAACGATACAGAAATGTTGGCTATAAAAATTACTATATCCAAATCATCTCTTACTTTAATAAATGTATGCGTCCCATACAGAAAATTTTCAAGTTCTTAGTTTCATAGCGTCTTATCAAATATTCATCCTTCCTTCATAATTATTGAAGACTTTAATGTACAAAGTTTAGTGCTTGGTAGCTATTCAAACTCTCCTAATTATTCAGAATTCTTCGACTGGATACTGGATAGCAACATTTTTCTTTTAAATACCTCTCAACCTACTCATATCGGACTCCACCACAGACCATCCCTTATCAATTATAATTTTGTATCTGCTAATATTTTTCCTTTTTGTACTTTCTCAGTTAGATCAGATAGTTATGTTAGTAACCATACTCCAGTTCAAACAAGTGCCAAAATCTACGTTAACGATTATTCGAAAGGTGCTTTCCGCAATAGAATTTTATGGACTGGCTTCTTCAGTTCAATGAACACTCAAATTGCTAATAATGGACTAGTTTCTTTAGATCAATTCCAAATTTTATGCAAAAACTTTCTTGATAAATTCAGGAAAAACAAAACTTTTGTGAAAATCTTATCCTGCGTTGTGGACATCGGAATACTGTTATTTTTTGGGTCAAGAAAGGAAACTTTGGAGAAAAGTGAAAAGTTCTCTTAACTAAACTCTGTGGATACAGTATAAGCGAATTTCTGCTAAACTTCATCAGCTTCTAACCCATTACAGAAGTTTCTGGGATAAAACTAGAACAAATGCTTGTATATATAGAGATATTTATTGTATTCTTAAAAGACTCCAAAATAAATTTTCTGACTCACCAACTCATCATCTTCTAATTTCTGGTGTAACTTTAATGATTTCGGACCCGGTAGATCAAGCTAGTTTATTTGCCAAATTTTATACTCGTTATTCTGAAAGTGAAGTACTACCTATCAATTTAAATTCAAACTTTGACTTAGAATATAACTCTCCCTTCTCTCTCTCTCAGAGTACTAATTGGTGATTTCTAAATGCAAAAATACTTCAGCTGGTCCTGATTTAATATCAGCTAAAATTTTGAAAGGTCTGTCAAACACAGCTTTACACAGCTATTGTCACTCATAAATAACTCTTGGTTAACCGGTACTGCTCCACCGTCTTAGAAAAAATTCATCATAATTCCAATAATAAAACCCGGTAAAAATTCTACAACAGTAAATTCTTTTCACCTAATATCTCTTACAAGTGCTCTATGTAAAATCATAGAACGCATGATGTAAAATCGTCTTATAAATTATATCTCCTTTTCCAAATATTTTCATCCAAATTACCATGGATTTATGCCTCATAGAGGCTGCGATACTGTTCTTTCTATGCTTCATTATCATATTATTGCTTTACGCTCACAGAGAAAGTATATCATATGCGCAACTATGGACACATCTCAAGTTATGATTCAGTGAGGCCTGACGGTCTTATTTATAAGCTCCTCTAATTTGATATCAGAGGAAATGCTGCTCATTGGATATTAGATTCTATATCGGATAGAAGTTTTAGAGTAAAATGGCATGGAACTTTTTCTAAACCCACTTTCTTTAATAGAGGCGTTTCTCAAGGCAGTGTTTTTTCTCCCTTTCTTTTCATGATTCGTATGTAAGATATTTAGGAAGTTCTCTCTCCTGACATTCAGTGTCTTATTTATGCTGATGACATAATCATTTTGGCTACTCATTCATCATCAAGAAAGTCTTCAGCAAAAAAGCAGACTGCAATCATAAAACTTGAGTAATGGTGTACAGAATGGAAACTAAATATTGATCCCTCATAATGTTATAGATTTCTCTTCCAAAAAATCTCCTGTAAATTTTAAACTAACTATCAATCAATTACTTATCTCTTAGTGTAAACACATAAAAATCCCGGCTCTCTATTTTACTAATAATTTAAGCTTCAAATATAATTTTCAAATGAAAAAAAGTCAATCCAAAAGAAAGTTAATATTTCAAAGATTATTGCAAATAACGGGTGGGGAGCAAAAACTAATTACCTACTTCAAATTGTTCAGTCCATCATAACAAATAGCCTGGATTATGGATGTCATATTTTTACATCTGCGAGCTTATCAGACCGAAAATTCTTTGATCCAATATTCCACTCAGATCTTTGAATTTCTACAGGTCTTCCACGGTGGACACCAATTCCATTTCTGAAAGAAGTAGGGGTCTTACCTCTTTCTGTAAGACAAAACTATCTCTTTACAAAGATGTACATTAGAAACCTTGCTGTTTCTACCAGATCTCCTTTTGGTAGTTTGTGGGAAACAATGCCCTACAGCCAAATCTCTGGCTCGTCTTCTGTCTTTTCGAGCGAAAAAAAAATGAAATGGAATTCAAGAATCAGATATTTTAATAATTCCTTTAAAACCAGCCTCTGATAATATTAATTTAAAAATATAACTTAGAAAATACTTTTTGCAGACTAAAAATCTTCCTACGAATACTATTAATGACCTCCTTGAGCTGCATAGTACTTCTGAATGGTCTGATCACATATTGTTTTTTACTGATGCGCCTAAATTAGACAATAAACTTGGAATTCTTGCTTATAACAGCAAAAATAACTCCTTTGTCTCAGGGCAAATCGATAACTTAAATTCTGTTTTTACATCAGAGACTTTTACTTTATATCTGGCAATGACAAAATTCTGTATTTCTCGTTCATATTATCAGACTCTTTATCCTGTCTAAGCAATTTGAAAACTCTCTCAACCTCTTCCCCAACCATCATTCAACACATCGGATTAGCTTTAGTAAATGCAACTGAGATTTGTGATTCTATTCAATTAGTTTGGATTCTAGGTCATTCAGGAGTTACTGGAAACGAAAAAGTTGATGTTCTTCCAAAATTGGCCATTAATAAAAGTATTATTCTGCACTCGATTTTCCCTGAAGATTATATCCGTAATATAAGAAACATTTTTATCAATTATAATAGCAACGAATGGAATGAAAGTAAATTTACCTCTAACTTTTCGCACATGTCTTCTATCACGAAAATTCACCGTAATTTTATTAGTTTACGCCTTGAAGAAGTGTGGCTAACAAGAGTAAGAACTAAGGCTGTCCCTCAAATTTGTAGATGATCGCATGAGACTTGTCTTGCAAGACAAGCTGAGCATTTTGCAAGAATCTCATCAGACCAAATGACGACGTTGATGTCTTAGTAACGTCAGAAAAGGGGTGGAGCGTTAATTGGATTGTCTACCGAATTTGCGGCTGACAATCTTTTCCGACAACTTGGTATCGGAGCTCTTTCCTTCTCTTGGATCTTAAATTTGTCAACGTGTCCTCGTGAGAAAGCAATTTCTTTTTTGAAGCATAATAGGTTCTAATTTTTTTCCTTTGTTTTCCAGACGGCGTAATTTTCCCTTCATATCACAATCAAACGCTATGTTTATCTTCATCGTTTGGGATTCATAGTTTTGATTTTCAATCAATTTTTCAAAATCATCAATCCATCAATTATGCTTACATTTCAAACAGAAACTCAATCTTACTAAACGCTTGCTAAGCATTAAGCTTCAAAACAGTTTTTTGTCGTAACCTAACCTAATAAATACGAATTGCTATTCCATCCACTTATTTGGCTACTTACTTTTTGCCTTAAATTGGTTGATTTAATTTAACAGTTTTTTCTCGTAACCTAACCTAATAAATACGAATTGCTATTCTATCCACTTATTTGGCTACTTACCTTTTGCCTTAAATTGGTTGATTTAATTTAACTGTATTTAATAATCAATTTAAAATAAAATTTAGTAAGTCTTTCATTGGAAATAATTGAAATTAAGGATGTCTATGGTACTATTTGCAAACTCGCGTAATGTAAAGAGCATTCCCCGTCATACACTGATTCAAAAAGTAAGACTTTTGTGTTTTGTGGACAATCTATATAGTTTTTCTGAAAAATGCCATTTGTTTTATCATCTTCATTATTTATTTTCCTTATTATACTTGCCAGTAAATAAATGAAAAGAAAAAAAGTCGAATTTATTTGACTTGATGATGCATATTGTGTTTTTTTAGCAACACATTTTTTTCCATTCCACTTTTAAGAGGTGAATTTGAAAATGATCTATAGAAATATATTCTAATACAGTAAGAAATTGGGGTAGTTATTCATCAAAATATTCTGTTTAGAACTGAAGTTAAAATGCATAATTTTTTAAATTATTTATCAATACATTAATAGATAAAATCCTGTGAGCTGGTACAGGTTTTGTACATTTTTTAATTACCTCTTGCCAAGCATTTTACAGCTATTTACAATTAAATATTGTGTGAAATTATATTACTTCACACAATATTTAGTTTTTAAAATCCCATCGAGCTCAAACTTTGAACACAATCTTGTGCTATTTTTGTTTTCAAATCTTGAAATTTGAAATATTTGATTATAATTATTTACCTGAGAAATACTACAAAACTGATAACTATGAAACAGCAAGAATAACATTTACAAGAATTACATTTTACAAAACAAATTTAAAATAACTGAAAATCAATACTACTATTCCTACTTGATCAATGAAATATACATATTTTTTATAATTATTTTCCTTCAATTAATCAAATGTATGTAAGCACTTTACAAATACACATATAACAATTTCAAGTAGGTATTAACAATTGTGCTATAAATGTAAACATACATTTGTATGGAATTTTGAATTTAAATTGCCAAGCAGTGGTGGCCATCCTAAAAATATCCATGTAAATGCAATCTAGCATGGGAAACAATTGTGCAGTAAAGCTTAATCAATAGTGTAAATAATATACATTTTTATGAAAATTTGAGTTTCTAATTAACAAGCATTACAATTCACAAACCTAAACACATGTATGTCAAATATTTCTACACAATACTTAATAAATTACATAAATCATTACATACATTCAATTTTAATTGAAAAACACATAAAGTGAAAGTACATTCCTAATCATTTTTTGAAAAATAAAAAAGGACATTTCAATTTATTATTACCTTTACCTTTCACTTACTACGCATAAATGTTTAAATGAAAATTTTTCATTTTGATACATTTTCAAAACAAAATCTAACTTCAAATACTTACATTTCAATCATAAATGAAAAAACAAAACATTAAAAATTTCTAGGGTTACTAAAACTTTAAACAAATTTTGCCTATAAACATATCAGGTTAGATCATAAAATTACAAGACTCCATTTTGGTTCAGTAATCCACAAGTTTAGCACATTTGGCATCTCTACAAACTTAGGATTTAGCCTAAGTTTGTAGAATTTAGCCAATAAATGTTTTGTAAGTGGAAGCATATACTCCTATAGAATCAATAGATCTTCAGAATCATGAAATCGTGGCATTATGAATACTTTTTTAAAAATATATTATAAAAAATTGATTTCCTGATCTACTTTTTTTGGTTGCTGATGAAATTTGTTAAAGGCTGGATTTGCTCTTTATTGATGAACAAGCACCTCAGACACTTTCACAGTTAATCGTCTAAAAGTTTGTGATATAAATCATGAGCTCATTCTCTTTTGTAAAAAGAAAGTTTTTTCTAAGTTAGAATGAAAATCTTTTGCAATTGTGACTATCTGTGAAACATATCCTTTCATTGAATAGATCGTTTTTGTATACTGATGGATCTTTGATCCTATTACAGAAAATGGTAGGACATTTATCAAATTCTTTCAACTCTAAAATTTGTTTGGGCCTTCCATGAAGTTTTGTTTCAGAGTTCTGCAATGATTTGCAGTTGAGCCTAAAATTAATATGCAAATATTCTTTGTTCGTATAATTGTGTTGCAACTGTTGGTATTTTTTTAACCATATATAGTTTATTAATTTCAAAATATTAAATTTGATTTAAAATAAATCATTCACAAAATGATTTAAAATAAAACAATATGAATGCTTAATAAACATTTCAAAATGGTTATGATTTATTTATTTTTTATGTAAAATATACAAAATAAAATTAATTATTTATAATTGTTTGGTTATAGTTAATAAAATATAAAAAAATTTTGCATTATTTTTCAGTAAAAGTTTTAACTTTAATGATATTATTATTGGTAAATTTGATTTTTTGTGAAATACATTGTTTTCATTAATTATTGAAATAATTACTTTTTTCTAACATTCTAGAAAAATAATTTTTTTTCTTAAGATTTTAATAACTGTATAAATTAAGTACAAAAATAGAATTAAAAAATTTATTTTTTAAAAAAAGGTAATAGAAAATTAAATTATGTATCTAAGCTAAGCATGTAATCAGACTATGAGGGAATCACACTTCTAGAATGTGTAATTATAAATTATTTATTACATCATTACAATAATTGTGATTTTAATTTTTAATTTCACTATGGAAAAAGTTGCTTACAAGAAAGTTCTTTTTTATTTTTAGTTTAAAATTAAAAGGAATTTCTAAACTTATTTTGAATAAATAAGTTTAGAAATTCATTCAATGGTGTTACTTTTTGATGCTACATTTATGTCATTTCTTTAAGTTAATTTTAGTTTTTCATAGCCCAAATTTACTTTATATTTAGCTTTTAAAATCTCCAAAAGAACTCATAATAACTGGTTATGTTGAATATTTTACTTAATTTTCACTGTATCTAGATATCTTTAGTTTAATGGTTACTAATGGGCTGTCAGCTTGATTATGAAATGCATGTTTGTTCTTTCAAATCATTCACATTTGTTAATAATAAACAGATAAACACATTTTTTTTCTTATATATAATGCCAATTCTGTTGTGGCCTCATCACCTGACCTTGTTTCAAAATTATAAAGCACTTGATGGTGGGCAAATATGCCAAACCTGTTAACCTTATGGTTTTATATTCCAAACCTGTTAACCATATGATATTAGTCTAGGGCTCACCTGCAGTGCTATGTATGTATGTATCCATATTTTGCTGCTATTATTCTCTTTTTAAAGGTATTTCAAAAATTTTTGTTACATTAATATAGCAGTTTTAATGCTCTTTAATTTTAAATTTGTTGAGTTCCTGATGTTTACAAGCTCTTTTTTAGAAATATTATCTTATGAAATACAAGACAGAACAACTAATATAGTAAACAAATATTATAAAATTATTATTTTGGAAGAAAAAAGTTCTTTCTTTCAAAGTTCTGAAATTATGATTTTTTTTCCAGCTAAAAGAAGCATATAAATACACTATATACTTTTATGATTTTATTTGGCTTAGATTGTAAACCATTTCCATGCTTACTATTGCACTAAATAGATTCATATTTTGTATATAAATATTTTCAAAGTTTTCAATGTAGAAAGGAAATATATAAAATAAAAAATTATTTATTATTTCCAGTAGTAGTATTTATTATATTGGTTGTTATTTTAGTAGAATATATTCAACATTCAACTTTTGAAGTTAATTTAAACAATGATTTTAAAATACTTGCAGGGGTATAAATATTGTAACATTAAGCATTGTATTTAAATACTTAAAGTTATTGGTAGTAACACTTTTAACTTAAATAATACAGGCACTATTCTAGTGCCTGTAACATTTAATTATACACAAGCACTATTAAATCTTACTTAAGATTTAATAGTGCTTTAATATTCAAGCATTATTAAATCTTTCTCATTTCAGTGAATTATACTATATCCAGTTTAAAATGGAACTTGTGTTAATGTTTTGTATTTTTAACATTCTATTCTGTAATTGCTTTTATAAAAATTATGTAATTACAAGAACAATCCTTATATTGCAATCAATAAAAATTAATTATTAAACCTATATAGATGTCACAATACGTTGTAATACTGAAAAAAGTTTAAATTATAAAAAAAAATATTTATTTAGAATTTCTTTGATAATTTAATTTTATAGTAGTTATAAATTTTGTTTCACTGACTTTTTGTGATATTTAAAAGGTCTTTGTCATTTTCAATGTATGTATTTACTTTATACAAATTATAAATTTGTTATGATTCAGACAACAAATGCAATTTTTTTTCAAATTATAATTTTATGTATGTTTCTCATCAATATCCATTTACTTATTGAAAATAAAAGATTCAAAATGAAATATAAGAAAATTATTTTAATAAAATATTACTGAATTAAAACTGAAAAAAATTTAATGCATTTAATGGTGCTATTAAGAAAAAAAATATTTTTAAGTTTGATATTTAAGAGTAATTAAAGGTATTAATATTAGCATATATTTATATGAAATTTTGCTTATAAATATAGCTTTTATTTTTGTGATTCTCCTACCCAAACTGTTGCCATATATAAATGATTTTTTTTTTAATTTAAAAGAAATTGCAAAAGAATATTATAAAGCACTTGGCTGTTTTAAAGAAAATGTATGTTATAATTGCATGTTTAAAATTTTATGCAGTTTTTGTTAACTAACACATAATTTTAACAATTTGTGTTAAGGTTAAAATTGTAATTACAAATTTATTGTTTCAATAGCTTGGTAATGTACAAATAGTTTTCCTAGAATGGGCATCTTATAGTTTATTTCTAACATAATCTCTCTTTAACTTTAAAATAATAATGGGAGTATAATACACACATTTTAAAATTTTGTATAAAAATATGTAAATAATAAATTATATATTTATAACTTTATATGCATGTGATACCAGAAAGCCTCTTGCATAATTTTAGTATTATATATGTTGAGACTTGCCCAAGAATGCTGTGTGGTGCCTTTCTTATGGTACATTATCAGGCCAGGAGAAGCTCTTAGTATAATACTATTCAGAAAGATAGTAAAATTTGAAAAAATTAGAAGACGTAACCATAGCTGAATATTTGGAATTATATTTCTTAAATGCAGATTTTTCAGGTGAAAGAAGAGGAAAATCTAAAGGGAGTTGTAAATTGTATACTCTCGTATTGTGAATTCTACATTGGTCTTGTTAAAATAAAAAAGAGACATAATAAATTTTTTAAGGAGTACAGAAAATGCAAAGTATCTAAAATTCAATTTTATAAAATAATTCAGAAAGTGAAGATATTACAACAAAAAATATTCTTCTTTAACTGCTGTAAAAGAAATTTAATATAAATAAACTTAACAATAAATGTTTAATACATAATAATTATTTTTAAGAATAAATATTTCTTTTATTTATTATTATTATTATTATTATTTGGACAAATTTATATTTTTAAGAAGTTACAAATTTCTTTTGTGGATTCAAAAAAGTTTACTTACAACTAACTCTCAGGACAAAACTTTTGCATCAACTATCTTTTCTATAAATTATCGTATAACGTGGTGTTTCCTTCCAGCGTGTCCACTGTGCTATAGGAGTATTAACTGTATATGTATAATTGATCAAAATAATGAAAATATCTGTGAATAGAGTGACATTTATTAATGTACTTTGTTAATATTAAAATTTAGTTACTTATTTATGTATATATATATGTGTGTGTATGTTAGTGTGTTAGTTCTATTGAAATTTTGTAAGTCTTGGATTTTCTTCAATAGCATAAAATGTCTGACCTCTCAGATTTTCAGAGGCCTTGTAGGAACCCATCTAGCTAGAGGAAGTGTGACCACAAAAGATCTGAACTTTTGGCTGTTTCTAGTGGAAAATCATGACAGCATACATACAGGGCAGCAAGACAAGTTTGGCAAACCAATGTAGTGGATAGAAAGAGGCAAACTGGTATTAAAGAATATTGTAATGTCTAAAAATTAACAACTTTCATCAGAACTCAATCAGCATCTGGGTTTTCCGATGTCAATGATTATTGTTAGATGGCACCTATATAAGCAGAACATCAATTCCCTAACAATTTGTTGCAGATGTTAATGACAAATGTTGACTTTAATGGTGCCACACTCACAAAACCAGGTTGATTGATAAGTGGGAATAATATGATCTGACAAATTATGTAATTTTTCTTTTTACAACAGAGCGGTTAAATGTTTGGAGGAGGACTGCATAAGTGTTCTGAATTATTGTAACTGCCTCCTTCTAATTGCCAAACATCTTTTCTAATTTGGACATGGTTTTCTACTGGACTAGTCATATTCCTAAATGGGATCACCAAGGAGAAGTACAGAAAAATTTTGGCTGAAAAGGTTCAATCTATAATGCAAAATTAGTTTTATTTGCAATCGATTCCCTTCACTTGTATCTTTTCCTGAATTTCCACAATATTTTCATGAGGAATTGTACAATATTCTTTAAACATTATTCAGCAATTGTATGAATCAATTCATAGATGAATTCTAACTGCATTACATGTCAAAGCCAATTTTACACCATACCAATTAAGGATTCTTTATAAATCTAAGGTGTTTCCAATATTTTGATAACCACCATTATGTATATATTTATACATATATTTATAGTTTTGTTCAGTAGTTTGAAAGATCCAGTTGGGCCTTGATCTTTTCAAGAAATCTTCAAGTCAAGCCATTAGTAGCAATCTTGATCTTAAAAATATTAATATCTCCTTGAGTGCAATCTATTTATTTGAATTCAAATTAACTTTTCTGATAAAGCCTTTTAGATGTAACTGGAAAAAGGAGTTTATTATACTGTTCTTCATCACCAGATGGCCAGCACATTTGATTTTTTCAATTATTAAAATATCACAGTATCAGGATTTTAAAAGGATAGAGATAGAGTTTAAACAATAGGATTCAAAGTTTGATTTTTTCTTACCAAACAACATCAGTTTGCTTTCTACCAAAAATGCCTATAAGCATCTTCCTTTAAATATTTCAAGAACATCCCTATACTTTTTTGTTGCAGCCCTTTTTCCAGCCTTATATAAGTACAGATTTAAGACTTTTTAAATCAAGAGTGGGTTTTTTTTTTTAAATATATATTTGAGGAAAAACCCTATCTTGATAAATAATTATTTTTTGTGATATTATTTATGCAAACTTAAATAAGTAAAACTAGCAGAATTGTAAGAGCCATTTTTCAAATGTGTATTAAAAAATTTTTCATTAAGATATTAAATATATTTAACTTCATTTTCATTAGCAGAAAAATTTATTGTTTCCCTTTTCTTCTGTGGCATGAAAATGCCTTAAAGTTATAATTGCCCTTGCTATAATTGTATCATCTACATATATCAGTATTTAAAATTATCTTTGGTGTGTGTATATATATGCATACACACATTTATATATATAAACACATGCTAATATATATACACTAACTTCCAAAAGTTAAGCACGAAGATGTAAAATGCAAAAAATTCAACAAATACTGCTTTGATTGGCACAAAATTCAGCAGTGAAGTAGGATATATATTTATGCATAAAATCAAGTCAATAATTATATACAGAAATGAAAACAATATTGAATTTTTGTAAATTATCAGATAATGACATACTGGAGATTTAAACAGAATTATGTATAAAGTGAAAATAAACAGCATAAAATGATAAAAAAACACATTTATAGGGTATGTGATTCCCCTCATATGTATACGAAGTATACACCTTGTGACTATGCTTTCAATTAGGTGGTCAACCACTGCAAAATTAAGCAATGCCATCCTTCCTGTAGAGCAGTTTCCAGCTCAATAAGAGTGGCTGGGGGTGGGAAACGTAAAGATACAGCACGGTTGAGTGCATCCCAAAGATTTTCAATGAGATTAAGGTTGGGCGAATATGTTGGCCACGACTTACGCTCAATCCCTTCACTCTCCAGGTTGTCATTGACGATGTCAGCTCTATGGGGACGTGTGTTATCATCCATTAAAACAAAAGTAGGGCTAACTGCTGCTGCATACAATCTCACAATGGATTCTAGGACTTCATCTCGATACCAGACACCAGTCACAGAACCCCGTTTAAAGATGTGCAGGTCGGTGCGGTATCCTAATGAATTCCCTGCCCACACCATAATGCTTCCGCCTTGGAATGTGTGATGTTTTGGAGCTGATTGCGTGTTCCTTGTTCATGCCATATCCTTATACGCTTCTCATCTGTCTTCAAAGCAACTCTTGACTCATCAGTAAACATGACATTGCCCCAGTCAGACACACTCCAATTGACATGTTCCCTGCACCACTTTAATCGTGCCCCTCTTGATTGTGGATGGATAGACAAACACAAACTCAAGTTACCCGTGTGTACCGTCTACTCATGTGTAATTTTCGACATACAGTAGTTGCAGATATCACCTTACTAATGGACGCTGTAACCATAGATGTCACACGTGTGGAGGTCGCTGTGTGATTTCGCTTGGCTAAAATCGCAATATATCAATCTTCCGCGGGGTTTGTAACCCTTGGGTGACCGGCTATGGGCCTTCATACAACTGTCTGTGTGGTTTAAAATTGTTTCCATAAACGTGAAATTACAGAATGATGAACGCTGAAGAAAAGAGCAACATCTGAGATCATCTGTCCTGCTTCGATGCGCCCCACTACACGCCAGCTCTCAGAATCTTCCATTCGTCTTCTGGAAGTCGTAAAAACACCTATGTCTTGAAAACAAATAGTACAAAAGTTTTAAACACCTTCTATCAGCACTTACAATCACCTTCTGTAACCTTTCATAAAGCTGGTACCTTATAAGACTGCCCTTTTTGCATATTTCTTTACATGAAAGAACAATTGGCTGTTACCTAACATATTTGCATACTTCCTTCTACCTCTGCAGCGATTTGCATTTTATTCAATTCTGATTGGGTTTCGGAAGTTAGCATTTTCTTCTCCATGCTTAACTTTTGGAAGTGAGTGCATATAAACACTCACAAAACCACATACACATATGTATATATATATATGTATTTAAATATTTCCAAGATTTTTAAATTAATTTCTGGTTATTATGATGAAAGAATAAGAATAAATAAAGGGGTACAATTACTAAGAATTGGATGCTGCTTCAACTCAATGGGAAAAATAATAATTCAATACTTTGAAGAAATATTATGAATGAATGTGGACTAATGAAAAGAGTTGTTTTAAGGATGAAGACCCAGAATAGTCAAGAACTAGAGAAAGACCTAGAACTATGTGGAAAGAACAGCTGGAAGATGATTTAAAAATGCTTTTAGTTATCATTTACAAAAAAAAGGCCAGCAGTCAAAAAAAATTATCCAAATATTTTAAAGAACACAGTGTTCTACATGGCTGTAATATTATGGTGATATGTATTAAAAAATTCATAATGCTGTTTTAACTATCGGCTTTGTTACAGTTAAATAAATTGTAATTTTTTCATTTCTATTTTAGTAGTTAAATAATTTCCTATTATAACATATATTATATATAAAGAATAATATTTATTTAGACATTAGAACAAACTACTTTGCACTTTTAAAAGAAACAAGATTTTGGAAGTGAAACAAGTCTCTGCTTCCTCTAAACACAAGTTCACTGCTTAATTCTGCGATTCGCAATGAATTTCTCTGTTAAACGTTTTAGATTTTTCCTGCAAGTTTTTCCTTTAAATGAATGCAACTATATATCTTTCTATATTAAAATAGTACTTTTTAAAGGATAACATTAAAATTTGTGGTTTTCAGTTTGCTGCTCTTCAATTTTTCAAACTTGTTACACTTTTTTCTCCTTAAACTGTTTTAGTTGATACTAAAGATCAAGATTCAAAGATAAAGCTTATCAAAATATTTCCAGATATATTTAATAATTTAGTTTAAAACATATTTCAATATTTGTTTCTTGTCTTTACTAATCAAAGTTTACTTTTCCAGATGCTAGAAGAAAACAATCAGCTAATTCAAGCAATCAAATATTACCAGAATAGAGGAAAATCTGTGGAAGTCCACCAGTAAGCATAAGTTAATAGCTGTCGTTTTACAAATTTTGATTATTCATGAAAATACTTTTTTAATGCTTACTCAAGTGATTTGAGATTTTTCTGCATGAGTTATATGATACTTTCCATCATCTATATTAATTTGACTTTTTTAATTTATACCAACTGTAAAGGTGAAAAATACTTTTCACAAGTTTAGATATCTAAAATTATTATTTATGTAACTGTTTTTTAAATAATGATAAAATTTAAAAGTCTTTAGTAAAATGAATATATTTCATATTTGGAAATTCTATTTATAATGATTGATTTTGTGAATTTGTTTTATTCAAAGTTTAAAATGTATGTTAAATGAATGTTGATGGTATAAATGGAATCCATATTTTCTTTTTATTGTTCTTTACATTATTGGATTCTCTTTATTCCAGATAAATGTGGTTACGTATTAATTCTTATTTAAACACCACAAATAATATTGTCATAATTGTTTCTTTAATTGGCTAATCTTTATAGAAACCTGCACAAATATTTAAAATTTGTAAATTTTTGAAGAATATATTTTTTAGTTAATTGAGATACAGTTTTATGAATATAAATATACCATAGTTTATATTCGTAATTATAAAGAAATTGTTCTGTTTGTAAATTAATTTCAATCTTTTATTGATGCATTGAGAAAAATTGAAAAGTTAATGAAAATATTGTGAGTTATAATGGTTTTAATCAAGTATTTGGATGCATAGAAAGGGAAAGGATAAAAAAACCCCTATATATGTTCTTGCGTAATACTTGAACATTTCTAGGATAGCAAAGCATCAATAATTTGAAGGTTAATTTAATGTGTTAAAAGTTTAACTAGACACAGAAGGAAAGTTACTCATAATAAAATTTTATTAGCATAATGATGTACCTCCTGAAAAAAATTCTTGCATATATTATTCTCCTTATTTGCATTTCACTTTGCTTTAAAGCTGGTATTATCAGTGTTACACTAAGATTTCTATAGTTGAAGGTTTATACATTGGAGACTTTTTACCCTTACTCATATAATGGCATTCAAAACTACTTTAAATTCAACAATTAAATTTAATTCATATTCTTTCACTGAGCCTCATAAATAAATATTAACTTATTTGTTGACAAAGTTTACTTGAAAACATATAAAACTTTTTATGTGAAAAAGTCATTTTGGCAAAAGACTATGGAGCTGTGAGAGTTTGGTGCTATTTCCAATTTTTGTGCCAAGCGCTGCACAGTAATCTCGCCAACTTAAATTATATCATTAAATGCAATTGCTGGTCAATATATACTGATTGCGCTGGAGCTACAACTTTGCAATTGCACTCTATTTTAATTTTTAAATATCAAAATTTCAAATATTACATTATAATTACTTATACTGAAGTATTAAAATGCTAATAACTGGAAACTAATTTCACAAAGATCACATAATAAAAAACAATTTTAAACTAAATATCATGGAGTCTACAGTGCGTGACGACCAAGCAATAAAGCTAAATTTGTAGCGTGAATAAAGAACATTTTTATGAAAACTTGAATTTTAATTAACTAGGAAGTGATAGTCACCTTTAAAAAACTTCAGTATTGTGCAATATACCATAGAGACAATTGGGTAATAAAGCTTAATTTATAACATAAATAAAGCATATATTTATGAAAACTTTTTTTTTTATCCTACGTCCGACCTTGGTTTTTCAACCATCAGTCTCTGTCGGGCAGCCCAATACAATCTTGGGGTGAATGAAAAGTCATCTTCCGCAGAATTTCTAACTGCGACGTCCGATAGTCCAGGGCAAGTGAAAAGGTGGTCACCAGTCATGTCCTCTAGTCCACAAAAAGGGCAGATTGGAGAGTCCTTCAAACCCAAACGGTGAAGGTGTTTTTGCAGATAATCATGCCCAGTTTTAAGGCGAAAATTTGCCACTCCCACAGCTCTGTAGAGGTTACACGGAATAGGCTTTGTTAGTAAGGAAGCCCATGCTTTCCCTTTTATGCACATCTTGTAAACATTTCTACGATAGGAGGCTATGTTTGACTAAATAAGCCTTTTAACAGTACGGTACTCCAAGGCTGGAGAAGGCTGTTGTAGATCTGAGCCAGCCTTTGCCAATTTATCAGCTGCGTCATTTCCGGCGATACCACAGTGGCTGGGTATCCATTGCAGCACAATTTGTCTTCCTTCTTCCAGTAGAGAACTAATTGCCATTTGACAGAGATAAACAGACCCAATACTGCTAGGAGCAATTGAAGAGAGAGACCTGATGGTGGCCTGAGAGTCTATAAAAAATACTATGTTGTTCTCATTACGCTTTCTGATCTCTTCAAGTGCTAATTGCACAGCAGCCACTTCACCATTGTAGCTGTTTTAGTATTTCCCAACAGCCTGACAAAGCCTGAAACTCTTAGAGTATACTCCTGCACCAGCATTTCTAATGGCATCCACAGCTGAACCATCTGTATAGACATGGAACCAAACCGATGATGGATAATGCTCATTGATAGTAGCTAGGGTAGCCATTCTTAGTTCAGAATCAGTGGAGACCTTCTTACTAACAGGTAGTATCAGGTCTAGACAGCAATCAGCTCTATAAATATGGTTTTGAAAGATAGGGGGTCCAAATAAAGGAACTCTATCTGCATCCGGGGTCTTATACCTATCTGACAATTCCCTGGTCAAAGTCAAAAAAGTTCTCTGTGTTTTCAATCTTGGGGAAACAGGAATATAATTTTTCCAGAACCCATCATCCCTTAGAAGCCTTTCGGAGAGTTTCAGGGCAGCGCTTTGTCTTCGATCTGCTAAAGGTTCCAACCCAGTCTGAATTTGCATTGCCTCAATAGGTGTAGATGAAGCCCTACCGGTGATAAGTCTAAGGACATTATTCTGAACAGTCTCCAGTTTTTTCTGGATGTTATCCGATGCAGTAATCAGGAGCTCAGCTCCATATTCAATTGCAGGTCTGATGTATGACTTATAGGTGGTGCAGAGTAAGTCTTGTGAAGCTCCCCATTTCACTCCTGCAAGTCTTTTCAAAAGTTTACCTCTGGATTTCCCGATGTCTATAACTTCAACAGCTTGGATATTCCAACTTAACCTTGTATCCAAAGTGATGCCCAGATATTTGGCTCTAGCTGTTTTACACAGACGATGAGGGCCATAATATAAACTAATATCATAAGGTTTTGTACTTAAAGTAAACAGCTGGTAAAAGGTTTTATCAATGTTTACTATCATTTGATTTTCATTAGACCAATGAAACAGTTCTTTTAAAGCCCCGTTAAGGGAAAGCTGGATGTGCTGTATATCTCTGCTGGTCGACCAAATGACCAGATCATCTGCAAAAAGAAGAGCTCTAACATCCCCATCAGCATCCATAACCCTCTGGATTACATCATTTATCATGATGTTGAACAAGATAGGGCTCAACACAGAGCCCTGAGGAAGTCCCTGTCGAGTTTGTCTGTAGGAGGAGACAGATCCACCAAACCTGGTTCTGATAAATCTCTGGGTCAAAAATGACTTGATCCAACTGTACATGTTTCCACAGATTCCCATGTCTATAATTTTCTTAAGCAGTTTTCTTCTCCACACTCTATCAAAAGCGGTTTTAAAGTCTATAAAGACTGCCACTGAACTGTGTTTCTGATGAAAACCATCCTTAATCAGCTGTGTAAGTCTAGCCACTTGTTCAACAGTATTTCTGTTTTTATGAAAGCCTGCTTGTCTATATGACAGGCAAGAATAATTTTCCAAATAGAATTTGAGCCTTACCGAAATCAAGCGCTCTGTCAATTTACAGGTAGCGCTTGTGAGAGAGATAGGTCGATAACTAGAGATATTCCCAGGATCTTTACCACTCTTCAGGACCGGAATAACTTCGGCTTTACGCCACTGACTTGGAAGGCCCCTGGTCCAAGACATATTTATTATGTTAAGCAGTCCATCCAAAGAGCCCTCTCCCAAGTTCACCAGGAAGTCTGATACAATATTATCCGGTCTGGGACTCTTACCCCGTGACAAAGTCTTTAACCCACACTTGAGTTCAAATAAGGTGAAAGGAGAATTGAACAAACTATCCATCTCTGGAGTTAAGCATGTCTGTGGGCAAACCAATTCCCTATCATGTATCCTATCCGAGGGATGGTAATTGCTAATATTTGCATAATGTTTATTAAAAGCCCTGGCAATTTCTTTGTCTGAAGTGAGTAATTTATTGCCCAATTTAATTGGTTCTTTCCTAGTATCTTTCTGATTGTTGATTTTAGAGAGGAAACGGTGGGCCTTTAAGGCATCTCTTCTGTAATCTAAAGTTATACTAATCTAAAGTTCTGTAATCTAAAGTAAGTTATGAAAAGTGAGTCGTTTTGCTTCTTTGATAGCTCGTTTAATGATGGCTTGTCTTTTGCGAAGTTCAATACAGTCAGTCATTTGTCCAGTAGCCAGAGCTCTGGCTCTAGCCTCGTCGCGGCTAACTTTAAGAGATTGTAAGTGTTCACTCCAGAAGGGAGAATATCTCCTTACCTGTCCTCTAGGTATACAACTTTCGGCACAGGCCAAAATAATTTCAGTAAAACTATCAACAACACTATCCAAGTTTCCAATTAAAAGGGTTTTTTCTAACAATGATTTCATAAGTGAGTCTGTCAGATATTTGTATTTTGTCCAGTTTGCTTTCCTTAAATTCCAACGAGGGAACCTAATCTCTCTATGTCTATTTTGTTCAATAGCAAAAGTGGCCAGCTCCACCAGGGGCAGGTAGCAGAGAGTGAGTAGCATATCTTGAAACATTTGTGTGGACAATTAATAAGTCGGGATTAGAAGACACTCCCCCGTAGGACAGAAATGTTGGAAGTCTCTGAGAGTTTTCCACAAAATCTGCCTGAGTAAAATCAATAAAATTTTCAAGAACACGACCCGCTGCATTTGTGTCATTGTATCCCCATCTCTGGGAATGAGCATTGAAGTCTCCTATTAAAATTGAGCGTCTATTCCAGCGATCGTTAATGAATTCCAGATCTGGACAGTTATTGGGAGGATTATACATGACAAAAATTCGGTAATGCTGGGTATTTCTCCAAACATTTATTTCCACTGCCTCCAGTTTGTCCCACAGTCATACTAGCAATATAAGTATTTTTAACATTGATGACAATGCCAGAAGCCACTTGTCGAGATCTCTCTAAACAGAAAGTTTGATATCCATTGATACGAAAAAAATTTAAATTTTGAGTAGAAGCACCACTTTCCACTATACCCAGGATATCAATGTCATGATTAAAAACAATAAGTTTTAGTTCGGTGAACTTGTCATTAGTAAAACCACCTGCATTCCAAAAAATCATTTTAAGCTTGTCTTTAGCCATAGTCCGGGCCTTGAAAAAGACCTTTAAAAATACAGCAGCAATATGATCCTGAAGCCGAAAGAAGGTAGTAGGCTGCAGGAAGTGACAGGAGTCAGTCGTTTAGTGAAAACAGAGGGCACCACGTGAAGGCGACTGACACCACCCCCCATTTATGAAAACTCAAATTTTAATTTATTAGGCAGTGGCACCCCCTTTAAAATTATCACTTTTGTGCAATTTAGCTCTAATTTAATACAGAAAATAAAAATAAATCTAAAATATAAGCAAACATTCTTATAAAAACTAAACTTTCAAATTAAATAATATTACTATACTAAATAAATCTAAATACGAATGCACAAAATATGTATAAACAATACATAAAATATTACATAAAATAGCAATATTAACTAAATATATAAAATACTTACCTAATAATTTCTTACAGAATCATCTACTCCAGTG
Organism: Latrodectus hesperus; assembly: GCA_037975125.1. Taxonomy (NCBI): domain Eukaryota; kingdom Metazoa; phylum Arthropoda; class Arachnida; order Araneae; family Theridiidae; genus Latrodectus; species Latrodectus hesperus. The sequence continues at coordinate 71,246,736 of CM075858.1, forward strand.
TACCATGATGTTCTTGGAATGATTATGTGGCTATATATATTCAACAAGGAAAAATAATAATTTGAACTAATAATTCAAAATAATGAAAACAACATGAAAATAAATTTGTTTTATAAACTTTCAAAATAAATTAGATTTAAGAAACTTAAAACAAAAGATTCAATGCAAACTGATGTTCAAAAACTGAGCTTTCAAATGTATTTCAAACCATTATCATTAAATCATCCACTTCAAAAGTTTAGACTGTAATGAAATAAAAACAAATTATTAATCAAATGCTTCAAGTATTACTAACACACAAAACAAATTTTGAATATGTACACTATTAAGTTACTATGAATATGTACACTATTATATCATACAAATGCATTTCGACGTAGTAAGCCCATTTAGCACATTTTATCGCCTGTACTAAATGAAAGTCTTCAACCTTCATTTTTATATTTATTCTGTTCTATAAAATATTATATAAAAGAGTTGCTTATGATTTTAAAAGTTTATTTTATGATACATTATATTATGAACATGTTTTATAAATTCTTAACTGTATTCTGAATCAATACTGAAATTACAAAATGTTATTTTATACAACTATAGTGATGTACTCAATATAGTTGTTTTATGTTATGCTATGTTCAACTATATTGATGTTGTATAAAATACAAAATGTTATTTTATACAACTATATTGATGTACTCCCATGTATAATTTAGTAGATTAGGGCAGTTGATTTTTCGAAATGTCAATGGTTACAGATGTTTTTAAATTAAAACTTAAATAAATATAAATTTCATGAAATATGAGGTGATTTTTTTCCACTTTTGTAAATAAATAATAAGTAAAATGTGTTGTGAAAAAATGAAAAAAAAAAATACTATTTTTATCATAAAATATTGTTACAATAAAAATCCATTTCTTATTCATAGATTATTACAAGTTCTGCATAGAAGTATAATTTTGTTAGGAAGTATTGCTGATGAATTACCTAGTGATAAACCTGAAAATCCTGTCAATGTAAGAAAAATTATTTTTACATAATTATTATTGTAGAAGTTAAAACATCTAATATTGTAAATATTTAATAATTTGGAATCAGAGTGTCAAAGTATATGTATCCAACTATAAAAAAAGTATTGTATTATTCACAATATTTTGTTGAATATCTTATAATTGACTAAACTAATGGGTTTCTTATTTCTTTCTTTTAACTTGAAACTGGTTATAATAAATGTCTATAATTTATGTGTTAGTTAAGTTATTTATAACACATTTATATTTAATAATTATTAATATCTTCATTGGTAAAAAAAGATCACTCAAGGAATTATTAGTTATCAAAATTAAATTTTTTAAATGTTTTTCAAATTTGTAATAAAAAAAATATTTGTGAAGATTTTTTGTCCTGTTTACAAAAGCTATCCTAACATACAAGTATTTTTTGAGAGAAAATGTTTAAATTTTAAGCAATGTAAATAAGTAACAAGTTGTATAATAAAGTAGCAAGAAAAATCAAATACCATCCAATAGATATAGGTAAGTAGTACAGAGGCTCTTTTCAGTATGTAAAAGAAATTAATGGATAAGATAAAAATAAATAAATAAAACTTCTGAGTTTACTGACTCTTGAATTATGAAGACTTATCAATGTACTGTGTATATGGGGAATTGATATATTTCTTTTTATATTCACACATTATAACTTGCTTTACTTTTTATTATTTAAATTATTTTTCTATATTTAAACTATATAAATCTTTATATTTTTTAAAAATATTTCCTTCTGTTTAAATGTTGTGTATCATTTGCAATAAAAGTAAATTTTAAATAACTTCATTTAATTGTAATTTCGATACTACTTTAAGTTTCCACTTTTGAAAAATGTTTTTTCTGTTTATAACTAAGAAGTATATTGAATGTTTCCACTTTGAAAGTTTATTGATACTGTCATGAAGTTTCTTAAGAATTGAATGATTATATGTACTTGGTTAAAAATGAAATTAATTCTCATTTTTAGGAAAGTGGGGAATGTGTCCAAAATTCCAGTTTGTGTGTTTCTGAAAATGAATCAAGTCAAAATCAACAAAACTCTTCAGGAAATCAATAGTTTTTTTTTAAAAAATATAAGTGCTAGAATGTTTTTAATATTACATCATAATGGAGGCAAGGCTGTGTGATAAATTTTATCTTTATTAAATAATTTGAGCATCATATGAAGACAATTACATCTAAATAAAGAAGTGTCTAATGAATTATATTAAAACTTTCAAATAATTTTTATATTTAATAAATATATCTTCATAAATTTTTAAATTGTCATCTTTTACATTGAACCACTGTTATATTAATTCTTATTTAACAAATTCATTTTTACAATGTATAAAAATATATTACTGGCATTCATTTATCTGTTAAATGCTATTGAAATAATATTGGCCATTTAGAAGGAAATTTTATGCATGGAATTTTAAATAAAGCAAAATACAGAAAATGCTCAATATTAGTATTTAGAACTACAATATAAGACCTAATAAGCCGAGCTGGTAGCTGAATGGTTAGCGCTCTTGCCTTCGGTTCAACAGTTCGTGGGTTCGAATCCCACCTTAGGCATGGATGTTTGTAGTGGTTTGGAATCCACTTTAAGGCGTAGGTCCCGGTCTAATTAGCCCTCATGTGCAAAAAATGACCTGTGAGCGACAGACAAACAAAGTAAGACCTAATAAAGAGGTTTATCTGTATTAGCAACTTGAAAAATGTCTGTTGCAAAAGATTTTGCTTTCATTTCAAATAATTAATACTTATAAAATTCTATATATAAAAATTAGTGTTAAGAATTTTAAGTTCTTTAAATTCAGTAAAAACAAACATTTGTTGTTGTTGTCTTGTTCCTGCTAGACTGGCAACATGGAGTGCGCTGCACCAATTTTTCAACTGAACTATAGTTTGTGTGAAGTCTAACTTTCTCAGTTCACACATGCCATAGGTACCCGTTTATAGGGTAGGCAATCATTAACAACCCATTCATACTAGGAAAGGACAAAGGCAGGAGAGAGAGAGAGAGAAAGTACATCCTAGCTCAAATCCTGGGATTCAAACCCAGGACCTCCCTACCTGCATTCAGGCAGTCTGACCACTAGACAGAATGGGTGGCGCAATAAATAAAATATTTCATCAATAATTTTACTTTATGAATAACCGGTTTTTATCAGTTGTGCTTATTAGAGAAAATAGATCCTATAAAATCCATTGACAGTGATAGGGAAACTAAAAAGTATTACAAATGCTTAATAATTTTATGTGCTATATAGTATAGATATTTCTGTGTACAAAGCTCATTTGCTATACTGGGTGATTGAAATCCCATATATTTCTTTTAATCTCTAGTCATAATTACTATGTTTCTAATAATGAAAACTTTTTATACTAAGTAAAATTTTGACATTAAAAGGTAGGGTTTTTTGTTTGTTTGTAAGGAATGCAAAATCTAATTTTTTATATGAACATTATCTTTTTATATTGAAATATAATAAAGTTTGTTCTTATTTTGATATTAGATCAAATAAGATTCTACGAAATAAATAGAATATGAAATTATTTAAATCTGAAATAAATTATCGAACTCTAAATGTAACTTAGAAACACCATATCAAATTTCATGAATACTTTAAGAGAGAATTTTAAAATTTTCATATTCTGAGATATTTTTGAGTAAAACTAGTTAAACATTACTAAAGTAACAGTATGCTGTTTTTCAGTAAAATTGTTGTTCATATTAATTGGAATGTTTATAGTATTTTTAAAATAATTTTATTCCATTTAACTTTATTTGATTTCTATTGTAATCCAATTGTAAATTTATCTGAAATATGTGATTACAAATAAAACAAGTCTTTTGATTACATCCATATTATATTTTAATTCATATTTCCATAATTTTTAAGTGATTAGCATTATTTTTAAAAGGAATTAATATAAATATTTAATATATTTTCATAATATTTATTTTTAGAATATTCTGGTAACAATTACTTTTTCCATATTTAAACATAAAGCACAAATGTTTATGTAAATTTATACGAAAATTTTTATCGGGATTGTTTGTGTAGTCTCACCAAAAAGTCAACATCGTTAAAAGAATTTATTCTTAAAAAATCGGATATTTTTAAAATATTTAAAAAAATAAAAATTTTAAAGGTTAGTAAAAATTTTAAAAATTTGAAGTAATGAAAATTTTAAAAGGATCAAATTTTGTACTTTAATTTTTTATATCCTTACAAAGCCATAAATTTGTATTAACATAATATGATGATATTTGTATTAACTTAATATAAAGTTATAATCTGGAAGATGTATTTAATCAAATTATTTATTTTAAAATTTTTATTTCATCCACAAACTATTTAAAGCTTTGTAATTTGCTTGTTCTTAAGCTTCAAACTTTTAAAATTTTAAATGAAATGCATGTTCAATTAGATTATCAGAGAGCATAAATCACCAAATAAAACAAAAAGTAATGAATTGTGTACCACTGTTTGAGTAACAAGAATTTTCTTTCCTTTCCATTGTGAAACAATTGTTTTCCTATTCTTTCTTATCCAGAGTAAAAAAAGTGAATTGTAATATTATTTTTTAAACTTTGTAATTAAAGGAAGATATTATTATTATGTTCAACTTAACAAAAAAAAAACGTGATAATAGTTTGAATTTTAAAATGTCAGTTTTAAGATTGTAATAAACTTAAATAAGAATTTAATTTAAAATAAAATAATTGTTGCCATCAGATCTTTCAAATAGAGAATTTTAAAAATATTGAATAGGTATTTTAATAAAATATAATTTTAATTTTGTTTTTAGTAGATGACTCTGCAGTACTTTACCAGATTTGTATTTTATTAATGATTTTCAATCGCCTGTTAAGAGAATAGAGTTTGTATGAATCATTAAGAATTATGCCTGGAACTAGATATATTCTTTGAATAAATGATTTAAGTCTTCTCTTGAATTCTTTAGTTTTAATATTTTATACGAAATTCCTGCTAAGATTAATATTTATTAATCTTTTTTTAAATTTAAGATTGAAACTTTTATCGTTTTCTGGATTTATTTTCTGAATTTATTAATCGATTTATTTTCAAAGTTTTAAATTAGAAGTTCACTATGAAGATTTAAAAATAAGTTCATTTCTACAGTAAAGATATTTTAAAATACATAATTTTTGACAGTTATAATAAAATTGCTTTTGCTTGTTTTGAAACAAACAAGTATGATTAAGGAGTACACAATTTAATAAAAGATGGAAAGAGGTATATTGTGGAAAATTATAGCAAGAGTGCAGTTATAAAACATGGGAAACCTATTTCTAAATAAAAATATAGTCGTGTTTATATTTGCTTATAATGATTGAATTATTTTAGATATTCATTTGAATTGATTAATGCATTAATATTAGCTACTGTATATTACCTTTAAAATTTTTGCATGCATTTCAAAATTTAAATGTTGAATGAGTTGTGCACTTTCGAAACGTTTTAATTTTTATATGTTTATAATCGTTAAGAAAATTACTTTTTTATCATCTATTATGTGTTAAATATATTATTTAGACTTATTATTGATCTGTAATCAAACGAATTTTAAATACTGTGCAATGCAATTCAGGCAAAGTTTGTAATATATTTAGATATGTATTCATTAGAATCAATCTCTTAATATACCACTTTTTACAAATGATCCCACTTAAATAATTCCTTAAATCATATGATAAAAATAAAATTTATTTCATATAATAATATGTTTTATTTATCATAAATAATATCAAAAGTACAACATGTAATATAATGGGAAGCTTTTCATTTCCTAGAAAATACTTAGGAAAGTTAACCTAAAGATTACACATTAACACACACACTCACACAAAAAGGATATTAAAGTTTTTCTAAGTAAATTAACATTTATCATGTAAGTGTAATGTGGATATAGTAATAATATATTTTATTAGATATAATGTTAATTTTAAATGTTTATGATATTAAAGTTAACTCTTATATTATATATATAATTTATTTATTACAGTATTATTTGAAACTGATTAAAAATATAAGATTCTATATAAATTATTGTCAAGAATATGAAAAACATAAATAATATTTTTAGTTTGTTGAAAATTCTTCATTCCTATTTTTTTCTATTATAAAATTAATATTTTTACTTTACAAAAGTTAATAAATGAAAAAAGTACAATAAATTTCCATAACAATACACTTGTGAAACTCACTAATATTACTTATCTGCATAATTTCATTTTATGTAGTAAATTGTATTGAAAGTATAGTTTTCTTTTAATTACATTTGTTTAAATATTTATATGTTATCTGAATTTATGTTTCTAATAAATTTATAACTTTCTATTTGTGTTTTTCAAAAACTAAATTTTGCTTTGAATACACATTTTTATCTTGTTTTCTCAATTGCATCTCATTTATATCTGTAATTAAAAATGTATTGTTCTTTAGTCGATATTAATTTTAATATATTTTATACGTTTGTGATAACACAAAATTTAAATAAAACAGATTGATATGAAATGAAAATTTTATCTTTGACAGACTTGTTACTCATAGTGCAATCGATGACAAAATTTTTTCTTTAATAATCTGTTTATATTTCCTTATTTAAAAAGTAAAAATTTTAAATTCAAGCTTACATTAGCTCATTGTTGTCTAGTGATAGGTAGGGCTCTTCATTGGAAAAATCCCTGGATTCCATTCCAGTCACTATTGAATTATGATAGATGGATACTATCTAATATTTTCAATCATTAAATAATGTCCATTTCTCGTTGATAATTGATAATGCATAGTTACAAGCAGTTAGTGGGCAGTCTAACTGCTTGTAACTGTTGAAAGGCATTTTATTGTCTATTGTTATCCTTCTGGTTGAACTTTCATAGATAGTAAGTTGCATTCATGTGTCACAAAGGAGAAAATCCAGAAAATTCCCACTCATTTAACAGACAGACATGCAAAAGGCAGGAGCATAGTATACGTCTCCCATTTCTTAACAATGACTGGGATAAATTTAGGGAACTTTCATTCTGAAGATCATTATCTTACCCCTAAGGGGCATACTTTTGGTTTCTGCTTGCACATCTATGTTGAGTGAGTGTTTCTAATTTCCTGCCTTGCAATACATGAACACTACTCACTATCTAAGAAGAATCTCCCGGAAGATAGATTATACAATGGATACATAACGTCCAATGCATTGCAATGGAGGTTAATTTGTCTACTTCTTAGTGTCAAGTAAAGTCAAGCGGAAAAAGTAACTTTTAGTGGAAATGAATTTAATATTGTGTATATAAATTAGATAATGAAACAAATTATGTATATCATATAAAAGTCCAACTGAAATATGTTGATCTTCATTGACTCAGTAGCTTTTAAGCGTGAAAGTGTGAGAAAATGTAGTGTGTGTGTAGTGACACATCACCCAACTCTTCGTAGAATGAAATAAACTTACAGAAATTGACACTATTCACAAAACTGTATGATTTTTAGAATTAACCTTCGAATTTCTTAGGGAAGTTTTATAATCACCCGGTGATTGTTTCTCAATTTACTGAAGTTTCAAGGACAATATCTTGATATCTTTCGAAGCAATTATAAAAACTTTATTTTGTCTATTGATAAAGCATTGTTTTTTTTTTTTTTTTTTTTTTTTGTTATTGGAACAGGTACCGTTCAAGGAAAACAGTGACTCGATAAGAATGAATCATATTTTGGTTACCTGGACGAACAGTAGAGCAGAGATTTACCGCTTTTAAATGAGTCCGAACATGAATGGTTTTCGACGCCGTGGTTGTCCAATTTCGTCAATTGTTCTCAAAAACATTTAAAAAATTCCCAAAATTTTGATTGATTGTAACTTAAATTTGATTGAGATAATTGGCCCTTTAAATCAAAGTGTGGATTTGGATTGATTATTTGTCTAAGAAGAAAACTTTTCGTAGTGAGACAGCGTCCATTCACATATGTAGTCAATCGAAACAACACGTAAACGATTCGCAGCTTTTTAAAACTGTTTCAAAGCAATAAAAATGGATTTTTGATACGAAAGTGACTATATATATATATATATATATATATATATATATATATATATATATATATATACAGTATGTCCACTAAAGTCCCTTGCCACCCTCTTAACTTCGGAACGGTTGCTGCTATATTCATAAAAGTGGTGTCTAGGTATAGTAAAGTAGCCATGCGCTACTGAATGAAACCATCTACCGCGCCATCTGGTGGAAAACTGTGGAGTTAGCATTCGTATCTCGAAAACGGAACGAGATAGGTAAAAAAAGTGATTTACAAAGTTGTAGAGCATCCTCAATTTAGTAGCGAAAGATACTATCTAGGCATTAATGTGAAGAATACAACGGCTAAAACGCGCATTTGTTATTTCGTGCTGTGACGTCACAAAACGATCTAAGAAAGAAAAAATAAATAGTTATAACAATATACTTTATTTAAGATGTTCAAACTTCTCACCGTCAGCTGCAATAAACATTTGGATCCTCCCTTGAAGATCACGTTGGCACACGCGACTATAATGCGTCGTTTAAAGTCTTACAATTTTTGTAGAGGGGTCGAATACACCTGCTGTTTCAAGTATCCCCACGGAACATTTAGGATTTTCCAGCGCCCCGTAATAGGTGCTTTGCCTAGTGTACATGCCATTCCGTGAAAAGTATGCCTCATCCGTCCACATTATATCTGCCATGAATGTTAATTGCACCTGTATCTGATTCAAGACGAAGTTGCACCATACATAGCGTCGCTTGGCATCCATGTCCACTAAAACCTGTTCAGGCGTTGGTCGGTATGGATGAGAACCTGATTCGCTTACGATTTTCCAAACCTGACTTATGGAGAGACCACAGTGTTGACTGATCTCTCTTACACTGCATTTCAGATATGCGAGGGCATATGCAGAGATACAGAGTAGTCATACATATAAAGAAAAGTAGTCATACATATTGCTTAATAGCCTCTGAATGCAAATTGAAAGAGTTCTCAATGTTATACAGATCTTTTTTGGTAGTCAGGTGTAAGCTTTCAAGATCTAAGCCAGTCACAGAATTTCTGATCTCATCTAAAATGCTGTCGAAAGGTATTTTAGCAGCAATCTTGGATGCTATTTGTTCTCATTCAATTTTGGTCAAAGTCAAGTGACCAAGATCATTTTGGTGTCCAAGATGAGTTGAAATGTATTTTATACAGCATGTTCCTTCATCATTAAAATTTGCATGCATTGAAGCTGGGCAATAACAATTAATTTTATTACTACTTTGTAACTTCAAATTACGTAGTCCTTTACTTTTAGAAATGAAGTTACCTGAACGGTGGTAGATAAAGTTAAAAAAATTTTTATCAGCAGAATTATTAGACCATAAACGGTGAAATCTTGTTATTGTAGACTTTTCTATGTTTCTCTTCCACAATTCAAATTCTTCAATTGATTTGAATTTTAAAATTTCTTCAGTTAAGTTAATATTATGATCTTTCATATGTTCTTCTATAGATCTTTTAGCTATATTAGCTTTGCATTCTGGACACTTATGCAAAGTTTTTTCATAGACAACCTGATTGTGCTTCCTTTTCATGCGTTCTTTTAAATATTTCTTCCTTTTGAAACTAATATAACAGACTTCGCAAATAATATTTGAGTCAGATTTAGCTTCAATATTACTGTCTCTGGAAATATTTTCGAATATTCCATCAATAGTTTTGGATGTACTTGCTAAACATGTGGTGTCTATCTCAATGTTTTCTAAATGAAAATTTGATTCTATTCCAATATCTCATGATTCATCATCAGAAAAAGCACTTAGAGTACTTTCAGAATCACATTCTGGCCCTGAAAAGGGTCTTTTTTTTGAGGATACGTAAGACATTTCACAGCAAGATTTAACAAATGAAATCAGGTCAAAAGTATAAACACAAATAATGGCGCTGAAATCCGTAAAGCTCTGAACATGCACAAAATGTCTGAACGTTTTACCTAACTGCGCATGCGTTGAATGATTCGTTTGTATATGTATCGCTCAACGCTAACTTTGTCACAAGACGCTTGTCACGTCAACTTCACCGGTATATAAGATGATATGTTTCTATTTGGTCAACTCAAGGAAAATGTTCGAATGAGGAAAAGTTAACTATTCATTCAGAAGGGTGCGTTACGATCATCATTCATTTAAAAAATTACTACTTACAAAGGTCAACTAACTGTATTACGTCAACACCTCTAGAATTCAACTTACCCTAAATTCTATAGATATTAATTAGCTCATCAGAGTATATTTTTCGGTCCGTGGTAAATTAGAATTAATGTGGATGCATGAATGATCGATACACATTTAAAAGCACATCGGATTTGCTTCTTACAGATAACGCCGAATGCATATGAAATAAGAGCGACAAAGAAATTTAATTTTATTCTGCTACTAAGCCAATGAAACTTCAAGTATATTATTCACGGTATAGCGAGCTCTGACTTTAGAATAAAATGGAAAGTAACAGGATCATATTTTCAGCTGATCAAGTTTAAAATATCTAATAATCTTCCGTGGGAAAGTGTATATTTGATTTCGCATTCTCACGAGAAATTTTAACTGACCATTGCTCATGTTTAGAATAAAATTGGTATACCAATTATGTTTTAGCGTAATCGCAGTAAATTTTGCTATAAATCATGATACTATTAATAATTATTTTTAAATTAAATAGGTAAATAATATAGTTTCTTTGGTTGGATTCTAGCAGAGCCCACAACCTTGGCGCGAATGATTTTGATCGGCGATAATTGTGGCTTGCGCCAAACTTGATAACTTTACTTCGATACACTAGATATGGTAAGCCAAACTATTTATGGAATTTCATTCTGGCTTGGGTCTTTTTTCAGTTTGTTATCAAGGGTGTGGGCTCTTCTAGAATTTTACCAACTGTTTTATTACCCCTTTACTATCGGTTTCAGATATTTCCTAGAAAAATATCAGCCATCTTATTCTTGGACAAAACCGGAAAATTTGTCTGCGTAATAGAATCAGAATTATGGGCCAATGCTATTGCTGTGGGTTTACAAAAAATTTGTCACCATATCTAGTTTGTTCAAAAAAATCATAAAGTTAAGCCTTATTTGGCTATTTCTAATTTTTTTAAACATAATTGAAAACAGAAAGATAAAATTAAATTTGAATATAATTAATCAATGTTATATTTCATTGAAAAAGAAACATATAGTATTTTTTTTTTTTTGCAATCAGTGTTTTATGAAAAGAAGATAATTCATAATGTAAAAATATCTTTCGTTTAATTTTTTGGGACAAATAAAAATGAAATAAGTTATGGTTAAAGTAACTTTTATAATATCTACAGTTAAATTATAATAAAAAAGTTCATTTAGTTTGTTTTATAAGAATACATTTCTGGAAACAGAGTGGAGTAACAGGATTGGAATACTGTTAAATACTATAGGAACATGAAATCTTTAATTAACACAGCATTCTTTAATCTTTATTGATACATGAATAAAAAAGAAACTGTATAATTAACAGAAAAATAAACAATTTCTGTTTATACTAAAGGTTACTTTTTAAAAATTAAAAATCACAAACTGTTCAAAATGAAGAAATATATAAGAATAGAGGAAATATATAAGAAAAGAATAAAACCACAATAATTTCATAAACTAATATTTTTTATTGGTATCTTAATAGAAAATAACAGTAGGATATCATGAAGGTTCGAGTTAATGTGTGAAATGTGGTTAATGACAAAATCAGTAGTTAGTGTAGCCGCTGCATCTGGCTCTATAAGCGTTTTAACATACCTTGGCACAGAATTAAAGGGGCTTCGAATAAAATCTTAAGTTATCCATACAGCTTTCACATATTGGCAAAATTAATGTGGTCAAGCAGCGTATGATGCATACCCTGATATTTGTTGTGCAAGCATGGATCACACGTTTTCGATTAGAAGCCAAGAAAGCAATTTTAATGGACGGGTAAAGAAGAAATCTTGAACATTACGTGTCAAGTGTGCTCGTGCATTATCCTATTGGAATATGGTTGATGTAAATATATGGAAGCATCATGGGCTGGTTTTTTAATGTTTCAGGAATGTTCAGGATGCGGGAGTGAAGTTCAATACCACTTTACACCATGATACAAAGTGCAGAACTAGTGAGGTGAAGTACATCGAACAATTCACCAGTCTCTTCCCACGTTGTCTCCAGACTCGAATCTGACCATCGTGATGTTGTGGGCAGAAGCGGAATTCGTGAGTAAAGACAATTTTATTCCATTCTGCTGTCCATTCATCATCGCACCAAAGGTGGAGCTATGCCAGTAGTTTTCGAGTCAAAGGTAAACGAAACAATGGAACTTTGCAGACATTCCGCTCAGCTGCAAATGACGTCAAATAGTAAGAATAAATATCGAATTATGCATAACGTGTGTGTTTCATAACGTATGATAAAGAGTGAATGTGTATGGCGATAGTTCGTAATGTGATTGAGCGTTCCATTACTACCATATAAACAATATGCCTCTCATTACATGAGATGATGCAACGATATGGTTCCGATTGATCTCATTGGGTCGATGTTTTCTTTTGATCCACATAGCTTAGTTTCGCCAAACATAATCACCCATTTCTCTGTAGGATAATACGCAATCCTTATATGCTTCTATTTTTCCTCGGTCGAACACAAAAATTTGCTAGAAAAAAGGTCGATGTCTATGAGACATACTTAGCAAGTTTAATCACAACTTAAAAGGAAAAAATTGGTATTTTTTAAATCAGCCATTTCTGTCTCTCTCTTCTTCCTTTATATAGTCCTTGCAGATCCGTGAATGTGTATGCCCTTAATTAAGTATTTAAAAAGAAAAACAAGTCTGACATCATATAGTGAAATTATTAACAGATTATTAAATCATTTTTAATTTTATTAAATATAAAATAATCCAAAAACTTGTTGTTTAAAATTGAATGATCGATACAAACCACATCAAACTGTATTTTATTGGACTATGAAATGAATTTCCATAAAATTATCAATATTTATGAACTAAATTAACAAAGTAAAGATTTTTAGCACTAAAAGTATGACCTCAACTCTACGTATGATCCAAAATCTTTTAAAACTTTGATGTTTTGCAAGATTTGTAAAATAACATATTTTTGAATTATAATCAACTGTTTTGACAGCTTTTAATTTAGTTTTTGTTTGAGTGCATTTTTGAATTGTTCTTGCTAATTTCACGCCTTTTACATTTTTAATAATAAGAATAAGTAGTTATTTTTATTCCTTAATTCAGATAATTTTTTAACGAAACATATCTTACAAATGAAATGCAAATTATAAATCCATTTTACCGTAGTTGAACAAAAAATAACTTGAAAATTTAAATAAGCACACGAAATTTAAACTTACGTAGCAAAAAAATTGTTTATTATGTTTTTATGAATGTAGATGCTTACTTTATTACAAATATTATGAAACAAAAAATTCTATTTTATTGAATTTCTTCAAGTCTTGTATTTTTTAAAAATGTCAAACCTCCCAGATTTTCTAACATACCAAATTGTAAGAGCCCGTCTAACTAAGCTAAAATGACCGAAATGTCCGAGTTTTTAGACATAGAAACACCTCTGATACGGTGTCTAAAATCACGACAACGTGCGATTACACAGACAGACAAAATCACCAAACAAAATAGTGGACGCTAAGGAAAGCTTAGGAAAAGAGGCCGTCGGAAGTATTGAATTGAATTGCGATGGCTAAAAAGTGAACGTTTGCAGCAAATTTGAACGCAGAGCTTCAATCAGTACAAGGCTTTTTAGTGTCAATGATTACATGTTAGAAAGAAAGCAAAAGAAAACATCAAATACAGAATATTTGGAGAAGAGGAAAAATTTGGAGCCAAGCTACTTGTCACAGATGTTAATGCCAAATTTTGTCTATAATAACAATACAATCACAGAAGCTGGGCAATTGATAAATGGGAGAAAGTAATAGGTTCTGGATAATCGTCTTTCCCACTTTAAACGCTGATACTTGGAGGACATTTGCACAAACGTGATTGTCTCTTTCCAGCTGTCAAACATGAAGGATGATCTGTCGTGATATAAGCTGGCATGTTATGGTTTCTGCAGGACCAATCGTAATGCTAAAAGGATAATCACTGGGGAGAAGTATAGAGAAGTGTTTAGCTGACCAGGTCCTTCTTATGGCGCGAACTTCGTTCTCTGCAAAAGTTTGAATTTTTCTAGATGAATATATATTTATCGATGCAGTGGGATTTGCCAAATCATGGATTTATGAACAGGGGAGGAAGTTAAATATTTACTTTAGCACGATCTATCACCCGACCTCAAAATAACTGAGTTGTTATGGCCTATTTCAGAGCATTAAATAAAGAATATATATCATGAAGTGGCATCTCTCTAAGAACTTTTACAATACCTTCATGAAGAACACACACAGAGCAATATCCCTCTTCTTCTTGGAACTTCAGGCAGTATGAGCATAATTTATAATTAATGAAGTAAATTAAATACATTAAATTTTAAGTCATTCAGATTTTTTTAACGTATATGTTTCTTATGTAAGAAAACTCATCTATATATTCATCTTTCTGCTTACAATTTGCAACTTAAGTTGCTAATGTATCAAAATTTAAAAATATTTATGTCATAAATAATTTTAAATTTATGTGACATAATTAATATTTAAAATTACTTACGTTTTAAATATTTCTAACTTTTTGCAATTTAAAATTTAAAGCTATTTAGTTATAAATATTTTTAAATTTTAAAATATGAGTGCTTAAAATTTTTCATATTTACTACATGTTACATTTTTACATGCACACACTGCAAATATTGCTGTTTACCATTTAATAGAAAGTTTAATATTATTTTAATATTTATGTCTCGCATTAAATATAAAACATTATGAAAACATGGTAAAGTCATATGGAACATTTGAAATACTCCAGAAGGAAATCTTAAGAATCTGAAATTAGAAAAGCTTTATAATTATCTATAATATTGTTTGATGTATAAAATTTCAATATATATTATAATATAAATACCTCATACTGTGTAGTGGACTGCAGTATCATATATTTATGTTATAATAAAATAAAAGTCATTTAAAAGCATATAATAGAAGTGCAGATTAACATTATCATATACTAAATTGTACATTTTATATTGTTTTGCATTAATTTTCAGATATAAATGTTACAAGAAAATTAAATTTTTTGTTACATGAAAAATAACATTTTCTATGAGCGCAACTAAATACAACCTTCATTAAACACAAGTAAATGTTTTTAGGACATACATTTTAAAATTTGAAAAAATTTATGACAAATCTTTTCAAATTAACTAAAAATAAATATTTTTTTTACGAAAGCTGTAGTAAGATATTTAAGATTTATCTGTGGTTTTGACTTTTTTGGATTGATTTTTCATAGGTAAAGGGACACCTTCAGGTATCATAAAGAAAAAAATTCAGAACTCTCAAGTACTCTTTCCCAAGGATCTGCATATAGAAAGGAAAAACTCAATTATCTTTATTAATTCACCTTTTATCTCTTTATAATTTATTCATTTATCTTTGTTCATTAAAAGCTAAAATTAAATGCAAGAAATTGGAATTTAAAGTGTCTGATCTTGTTAAATCATTTTGATCCTCATAATAAAAACTCTATCCATTTCTAATTTTTATTTTTTAAATTATAAAAGTAAAGATGTGTTTATGAAATGTAACATTTATTGATATTAGCAGAAATTTAAAAAAAAAATTGTCTTGATAATTTAGTGTAATCAATGTCAAAATTAAAGGAGTGGATCCTCTGGTGGTGGCATCTATCGGAGAATTTAGAAAAGAGCAAAGACGTACTTTCACCTTCGTGGTGCTCTGATTAAAACGAAAGACGCTCCCTATTGACTTAAATTCGCATAGCCAAGGCATAGCGAGTATGGCTTGTCCAAGTGTCACAAACAACAACAGTGTAAAAAAAAAATTAAAATAAATTTCTTGATTAATTTCACTTTTTCTATAAATGAGCTTGTGATATATATGATAATTTTTTGCTTGACACCTGATTATATAAATTATTTATGTCAGTGTTAAGTTTATGTCAATGTTATATATAAGTTATTTATGGTTTAAATTTTGAATAACTTGTATAAATAAATATTTTTTAATAAATTTATCTATTCTTCATTTTTGTACTCATTTAAAATTGTAAAATATGGTGTTGAATTTAAAAAATTCTGCTGAGTATCTGAATTTATACTTTTATAGATATTATACTCCATTGTTTTAACAGCTGGACTTTTCCAACATTTCTCCGGTTCGATTGACGACACGTACGTACATCATTTTTCATTTCATTGTATCAAAATTGAATTCTTTTTAATTAAACTTTGGGAGGCAAAAGAGTTGATGTTTACATCAAATATGTTGTCAGCGAAAGCGTAAAAAAATTAAATCTATAATGCAACAGTTAAATCTATACTTTAATACAGCTGTCAATACTGGAAGCTAACAAAGCGACAAAAATATAAAATATATGCTTTCCAAACAAAATGTTTCTGGAAGATTCAGCAAATTTTTGGTATAAGCTGTTGTGTTGGTGTTACAAAAATCACCAACAACAGCTTACATCAAAAATTAAAGTGCTCTACTATTATAAATGACCTTAAAAAGAGATGTTGGCGATAAATTTGACAGGTCCTCAGAAGATATCCTCAGAGACCTGATAGATGCAAGATAAATCGGCCCGAAACAGCTTTTAAGTGAATAATCCTAAATGAAAGATGCAATTTTAGATGGACCAGAGCAAAGGATTGGTCTGAGACGCAATCCTCACTGGAAAGGATGGGAAAAAAACTTGAGGCATCATACGCGCGTCACAAGAGCTTAATGAGCTCTAAGGATTACAGCTTTTATTTTATACAAATATAAAATTTTAGAAATATATATAATTAAATTACATCAGTCACAGAAACTTCGTTTTTTTATAAAAACTTATATATTTATCAATTATTTTTTTCTTTATTTTAAAACATATTTTATTTAAATCGTAATGTGAAATATGAGTTCATGTAAGAACAACTAAAATAAAACGCAGTATTCTGCGAAAAAAGTAAGAAATTTAAATATTGAATGATATTTAAATGAAAACTGTTTATATAGCAACGTGAACTGTGCCAAGTAGTACCAAATGACGAAGTTTATTAATACAGCAAATATTAATTGGCTATTTTATTAATTTGACTTCAAGAGAATGACATTTCTTTAAACTTGAAATTCTATACTCTGTGGCATACTTAATGGTAAAATATTTTAATTAAGTACTCAAAATAAACACCAAAAAAGAATAATTTTAAAACAGCTGGTTTGACGATAAGTTACTTAGATAATTTTTCATTTAAGAAGTAATTACGCACGCGCATTCCTGCAATAATTAGTTATTTAAATGAACTACAGAGAATATAATTAAGCACATGTTTGACTAAAACAACAAATTAGTATAGGCATAAAGTTTCCAAATTTAAGTTTTTGTTGATATTTGTAAGCGCTTAAAAAACCCATCTTGAAGCAATATTTTTAATTTCCTCCTCAATTTTCTTCAGAAATTATAACTTACTTACATATCAATAATAATAAAAAAATTATTTTAAATTATAAGTACATTTAATGAAAATTTTAGAAGATTCATTTTAATAAAAGATTTAAGAATCAGGAACAATAAAATAAATAATTAACATTTAAAATAGGAAATTTCAATTTCCTATTTTAAATGCTAAACAATTAACAATAAAAATATGAATTGCTAATTATTTATCTTATTGATATTTTAATTGTACTACGCAAATATCTTAACCTAAATACTGAGAGACTACTTTTTCAGCAAATTATTTATTTAAATGAAATCAAAATGAAATTATCAACAGCCGATGACAATTTTATTCTGAGTAAAATTTATCACCTCCAATGAAACTTTTTCTAAAAATGTTTACTTTAGCACAGTACATATTTTATGCTTTATGTCTTGTTATACTAGAAACAATTTTAAATGGACATCTGGTAAGCCACAAAACTATTGTTTTTTGCTTTGATCTGTGGTTCGTATTACAATAAAGAATACAGAGATATCTGTTCTGCACCTCATGAGCTAAGAAAATTCAACTCTTAAAAATGAAGCAAACCAAAACAAGAAAATATAACTCATAATTTGCAATTGCTTAAAGTAATTGCCTCTGTCAGGAAGGAAGAAATAAATTACAGCAAAATTACAAATTACTATTTAGAAATCTATAATATATTTTCTCTATTTCCCCATATTTTAACATTTCCTTTGAATTTAATGTAAGCAACTCATTTGCATATATCCATCAAAAGTAAACAGTTCTGAAGTAGTATATTGATCAGTTCTCTTGGCATGCATTTTTGAGATGTTTTTCATCTTAAGTTATTTGCTAAATAATTCGTGTTGATATTTTATCTTATGATTTATGGATCAATAATTCAGGAAAATTTCAAAAAGGTAAGCTTATGATATATAACGGATTTAACTCAGTGAATGTACTTCCCCATGTTCTTTATAAATGTTTTTTTTATTTTTTTATTTATTTATTTTTTATTATTATTATAAAGCGGTTGTCTTTCGTAACAGTTGAGATTCCGCGAGTACACAACTCTATTAAAATTCTCATTCATTTAAAATATCCCTGACGTCAGATAATATTTCATCCACGTCAAATCGTATTAAGACTGCGTTGGAAATCTGATTTGTCGACGAATTTGCTGCCTGCCTTCAAATCACTTTCTTCGAGCGGCAGCAAACAAGGCGAAGTTCACCATCTAATGTCTGAGAATACTGTCGAAGTTCATTTTGTTAACAAAACCATTCTTATATAAGAAAAACATCGTTTGGATAAGCCGTTTTAAATTGATTGAAGCCATTAACTCATGAATAATAGAACAGCAGAAAAAGCAAAATAAAAAGACATGGCAAAACATCGACTTTATGTTTAGTTTAAATCGGCTAGGACGATTTTAATTTTTAGAAACTTCATTAATTAACAAAATTCTAAATTAATAATGGCAATTTTTTAAACGCAATTTGTCAAAGTCAAGTTACATACCAAAGAAAAATTGCAATTCCAATTAAACAAATAAATCTTTTCTATTCGAAATAAAAAATATATCTAACAAATACTGCATCGGTAGACAAAAATATAATTAGGAACTTGTTGAATGTTATTTATTTAGAAATTCAATGCGAAAATTTTTTTTAGAAATTTTGATGTTCTGAAATATTATTTGACATGATATTCCTTTTCCTAAAAAGATTAAATCATTTTATTTAACAACTAATATTTTAAACTTTCTTTTATGAATTAAAATGTGAAATTTTAATTTCACACTTTGAATAAAATAAAATAATAAAAATTATTTCCCATAAAAGGAAATTTTATAAAAACTGTAATATTAATAAAAATTTATCAAAGCATTATAAAAACAGAAATATAAAAATTTTTCTTTAAAAGTCCTTAAACTTTGCCTCTTTAATAATCAATAAGAAAGGTTTCGAAAATAAAATAAATGTGTGTACAGTATTTCATTTCAAAATTTTTAATAATTACTTTTATATATATATATATATATATATATATATATATATATATATATATATATATATATATATATATATATATATATATATATATATATATATATATATATATATATATATATATATATATATATATATATATATAAGTCAACGCCATTTTCATTGGATAACATAAAAATATGAGAATGAAATTATAGTATCGTGAATTTTGTAAGAGTAATGAATTACATCTCGTGGTTTATTCTTTTGCGGAACGCTTAGATTATTATCATCTTAAACAATCATAAGTACATGTTCAATACAGTTCTGAAACAATGGTATTTAAATATATTTGATAGTTTAGGGTTTCAGTAAATCTAAATTTGAATGTTAAAATTTTGGAAACCTTCATTTTAAAGAAAAAATAATTAATGTTGGATATAAAAAATTCTAATGATTTCGTATTCAAATTTTTCAATTCTCTGACTAAATTATACTTGGGTCCCTTAGCAAGAAAAGAAGGAACCCAACAAGGACGAGAAAAATGATACAACTGATCAAATTACTTTAAAAAAATCCATTTTTTGTTGGTTTTAATTCTTAAAAATCCTTTAAATGTATTAATAGTATCAAGAAATGATTAGATGTATTGATAGTATCATTAATATATATATATATAAACAATGCAAGGAAACAGTTGAAAAATTGGTTATTTGAAACTTAAGAAAACTTTTCTTAAATTCTTGTGCATTGAATCAGAGTAAAGGAAGGTTCTGTTGTTATGCCAATCTTTTTATTAGGCTCTTACTCTAATGTCACGTTATTCGTGAGAAAACTTGCACTGAAACATTTTTCTCATTAATGATCCCCTTTGTCTAAAACACTAGCGTCCAAAACTAGACACACATCCAACGAAAGGATGATTTCTTCTCAAAATAGCACTGCAATATCCGATGTAGAGAATTATCTTCCTCTGGAATCGCAGTATGATACAACAGAGGGAATCGAAAAGTGATTACTTCCAAAGTCTAAGAAAATACATGTTTCCTTTTTCTTGTTACCGTTTACAAGGTTAGAAAGAATATAATTACTTCTCGATGGTTTAACTATAAGATGAACTCACTTATTTTCGTTTTCAGCAAATGGCGTACTTTCGTTAAAAACTACGTTGGAAAATGTTGACTTTTGGCTATCGAATGAGTTTCATTTTCTGTCTACAACGCATTCTTTTTCATGTTCTCTACTCCAAGTTAACCGCTGGCGACAGTGATTGCCGTAGGCTAAATACGCCTGACAAGCATATAGACCACACTGTAATAAACGTATGTAGATGATTTGTTTAAAACAATCATACCAGTGGTTGACGATAGCTGACGTGACAGGTCCGTTGCTGAGCTGGGTCTGCCTTTTGGTAGTAACTGCCGAATACCGGTAGTCATTCGGCCTTGTTACTCAGGGGCGATCTATACTGTAAAGTCTATTGACACTTCCATCATATTGGAATTGTTGCCACAGCTTAGAGATGACACTTTAGACGATTCAGTCCACTTCTATCTGCATACGCCCAGGCAGATCATAATTTTACCACGTAAAACATAATACGCTTACGTCCTCAATGTCATACTTATGCGATCATGTCACTAAGTCTAAAGGATCGGTTGTGAATACATTTCTTTCTTTGCCACTAGTCCTTATACACCCCTCTCTTAAGCTCTCGTCATTGCATCGTACGCTCAGCGTCATTAGGTGTTTTCCTGTTATTTCCATAAAATGCTTGATCAAGTGTGTGTGATTTCTACAAGTGACATTCTTCCTTTCATTCAATTTCCATATGCTTCTGGATCATCCTCAATTTACGGATATGTGTGTATATAATAAAAGCATGTTTTAACTTCGAGAGGAACTCTAGAGGAATATAATGAAATCTGGAATAATTATTATGCATTGTAAAAAGTAAAAATATTAGAAATGTTTTTGAATATTATAAATTTATTGAATGAAAAAGAAAATATATATAATGTATCGCGTAAAACACAATACATTCAAAATAATTCATAATAAAATTAGCTCTTTATTTTAATATGAATAACTTATTTTAATAAAAAAACATATTTCAAAATCGTAAGAAACTGTCTTATTAAACATAAGTAGATATTTTTCATTGGTAAAATAATCGATCGAGAAAATTTCTCAAAGTAAAATTATGAGATATGTATGTTAAAATCTCTCCTTTTTTTTTATTATCAAAGTACCTTTATTTCCTGGTTTGGTTTTTTTGTCCTTAAGTTATTTTTGGCACATGAGGACCAATTAAACTAGAAGCTTTAATTTAAAGTCTAATTTATGGTGATAACTTGAATCAATGGAAAACATGAAAAGTAATTTTTAGTGTCTCAGTTTTGGAAAAACTAATATTTTCAATTTACAGTGTTTGGCTGAGGATATATTTCTGATTTCACTAAAAAATATATCGGTAAATAACTTTATTTTAAAGAAATTAAACTTAACTTAAATTAAATCATTGAAGCTTTTTTTGGTTCATTATCTTGTATTTCATCTTTAATATGAAATAGTCTCGCACTTCAAATAATCCTTACTATTTCAACTTAATTACTAATTGTTAACATTCGTTCAATAAATTCAAATTAATTCTAACATATTTACTATCAAACATGAGGCAAAATCCTTAGTGTCTTAACATTTTTAAGTGTAAAGTGAAAAAAAATTTGGAATGATCGACACTAATTACATAAAATGATCAATTTGTTTCATCAAAGACAAGGAAAATGTAAGGTAAAGGATTTAAATATTATTTGCATCCTAAAATATAAAGGTCAAAACATTCAAAGTTCACATTAGAATCTTTGACGGTTTAAGCGATAAAAAATGATTTTCCCAATTGGTCATCCCCAAATGACTGCCGATTTGATTATCAAGTGATGGAAGATGCAGATGAGTTATGCTTCATATATATATACAGTATGTCCACTAAAGTCCCTTGCCACCCTCTTAACTTCGGAACGGCTGCTGCTATATTCATAAAAGTGGGGTCTAGGTATAGTAAAGTAGCCATGCGCTACGGAATGAAACCATCTACCGCGCCATCTGGTGGAAAACTGTGGAGTTAGTATTCGTATCTCGAAAACGGAACGAGATAGGTAAAAAGAGTGATTTACAAAGTTGTAGAGCATCCTCGATTTAGTAGGAAAAGATACCTTGTAGGCATTAATGTGAATAATACATCGGTTAAAGCGCGCATTTGTTGTTTCGTGTTGTGACATGGCACATCGTATGTGTGCATATTTGAAAAAACAAAAAATCGTATTCGTGATCAAATTTTTCACTTTCATTTCGAAATACTAGCGTCTAGGGAGAAAGAAAGCGTTGAGCGATTTATAAACAAACGCATGCGCAGTTGGTAAAACGTTCAGGCATTTACGGAGTTTAGCGGCATTATTTGTGTTTATATTTTTCACTTCATTTCAGTTGCTAATTCTTGCTGTGAAATGTCTTTCGTATCATAAAAAAGGCCCTTTTCAGGGCCAGAAAATGATTCTGAAAGTACTCCAAGTGCTTTTTCTGATGAAGAATCATGCGATATTGGAAAAGAATCAAATTTTCATTTACAAAACAGTGAGATAGACACCACTTATTTAGCAAGTACATCCAAAACTATTGATGATTATTCCAAAATATTTTCAGAGACAGTAATATTGAAGGTAAATCTGACTCGAATATTATTTGTGAAGTCTGTAATATTAGTTTCAAAATGAAGAAATATTTAAAAGAACACATAAAAAAACAGGTTGCATATGAAAAAGCTTTGCATAAGTATCCAGAATGCAAAGCTAGAATTTGAATTGTGGAAGAAAAATATAGAAGTGTCTATACAAAAACATGATTTCGCCGTTTATGGTCTCATAAATCTGCTGATAAAAAAACAGTGAACTTTATCTGCCATTGTTCAGGTGACTTCGTTTCTAAAAGTAAAGGACTACGTCATTTGAAATTACAAGGTAGTAATAAAATAAATTGTTATTGTCCAGCTTCAATAAGTGCAAACTTTTATGATGAAGGAACATGCTGCATAAAATACATTTTAACTCGTCTTGGACACCAAAATGATCTTGGTCACTTGACTCTGACCAAAACTTAACGAGAACAAATAGCATCCAAGTTTGCTGCTAAAATACCATTCAATAGCATTTCAGATGAGATCAGAAATTCTGATAAGGAAGAATAACTTTAATTTGCCTTTAAAAGTAATATAAATTCAGTTGAGTGATTTTTCCTCAAAAGCAAAACTGTAAAATATTTAAGTTATATCTGTATTTAGAATGTGATGTAATTTATTTCTTTTGATCACAAAATATCAGAGTTTTTACAAAACACTATTGAATTTGTTTGAAAAACTATTTAATATAAACTTATAAAAAGTAATTTTTTTCCAGATTTAGAGGTAAAGATATTTTATTTCAGATCAAACGATGCTCATATAAAAACACATTGTCCAATTAAAGGGTATCTATAACAAAAAAAAAAGGTTGCAAATTATATATTTGTTAATATTTAATGTAAATAGTCCTGATGAAGTTAACATAAAACTGATAAATTTCAAAATACATATCAAATAAAATGATAAAGTGCATAAGTAAATAAATTTACAATGCTTTTCAGAAATTGAGCTATAAATATGCAGCAGGACCCCATTTACAAGATATAATTTAATAACAATCTATGTTTCAGCCAGAAGTTATATATAAAATTTTGGTTACTTATTATTAATATATACAGGGATCTTATTTTGTGAATACATACAAAATGTTTGACTGAAAGGTTATCAAATTTTCACAAAATTGTAATACTTTTATACATTGCTAATATAAATGAAATTTTATTCTGTTTGGAATTGAATTGATAAAGGCAGCATACATTAGAATGAAACTTATAGCAGCATGTTAGTCTCTGACTTAAAAACTTCGTTTTACATCTTCTCTCTTATTTTTGTAATTCCAAATGTTAGCACAATTAATATTTGAAAACATTAAAAAGATTGTTTTTCATGTATATATATACACACACACACGCACACACACACACACACACACACACACACACACACACACACACACACACACACACACACACACACACACACACACACACACACACACACACACACACACACACACACACACACACACACACACACACACACACACACACACACATTGTGTGCATTTATTATTACTAAAAAATTACTGTCTAGCACCACTTTTATAGGAATGCTACTCATTTGGTACCAACAAAACTTTCAATATCACATTATTTATTAAAAGTACAAAGATCATAAATCTAACAATTTCATTCTTGAAAATTAAAAAAAAAGTTTTTTTAATCTGTTTTGGGGATTTAAAAATAATGATGGATTACTTGATTTGAATACTGCGAAATAACAAATTATCAAGGGAGAAAAATCCTACACAGTGACATACCCTGAAGTGGAATATGAAGAAACTGTCTTTTAATGCTATAAAAATATTTGAAATCTTATTCAAAGGACCTCACTTCGCCAAAATGGGAAACAAGACAAAAGTTTCTTTGGGGCCCTCCTTTGCTACACAACAACAATATTTTTATTCGATTAAGTAAATGGTTGAATTTGATTAATAATCCAGAATAAACTTTCTGTTTGATTTGGGGCCCCATGCATCATATGCCCTTGCCTTACTCAGACTCTGCTTACACAGCATTGTATAAAAAAAGAAAAAAAAAACTAAACATAGTCAGTGCCACCATTCAGCTTAAACATAACGTATTGGCATTTCAAAAAAAGTAAAATTATTTACTTTAATTATTGAACGAATTACTAATGAACTAAATATTATTGAGTCTTAAAGTGCATGAGAGGAACCACAAGCATAAAAGCAAACCTTAATGCAGGGTGATTTATACAATCATAAGGTTGTGATGCTGTATCAAATGACTAATTAAAGATGAACACAGCATTGCTTACAAAGATTTAGATTTTTACTTTAATGAATTTATGGAATATTAAATAAATGAAAATATCAGAGTGTTTTGTTAATACTAATGAGAACATTATCCTTATGTCACCCACATAATCAGTGAATAACATATTACAATATATTTTTAAAGTTCCATCATGATTAACTTTTCATATAAAATTATTGCTGTTTCAATCTAATTAAATCTGCATTCAAAGCCATTATTTTTACTGCACATTTCAAATTTTTACATATAAATTATTTTAATTAATTTTTCACAAATAATCTATCATATCGAAAAAATATGTAACCAACTTTCTGTTATCTATTCAAAAAAGTTGTATTAACAGAAAGGTGGTCACATGGTTTTTTTAGGAGCATTCTCTTAATGAAACAAAATACACATTCTATCAAAAATTTAAGTATTCCAAACATCAAAATTTTTATTTTCCTCCATAACTAATCTGTAGTTTTCTTTTAAGGCTATATTATCTTACTTAGATAGCTAATATTTTCTGTTTTAACTGATTACATCATAATTCATCATTTATTATTTACATATAAAATTTTCTCTTAAATACAGTTCACTTTAACATTTTTTGACTGTTTTATCAACTGTTTACTTTTGAATGCTAGCATTACTAATTAATCTCTTCTATGATTTTTATCATTATATAAATAATAGAGAGTATGTTCATGAGAGAATGTTATTTTCTTTGAAGCAAAGCCTAAAAAAATTATCATTAAAGCATTTGAAAATAATTCATATAAATCACAACATCTCATTACTATTTCAAATTATTTCCATACATAATGGAAATAAAACTTCACATCTTGAAAAAACAATTTGAAAGTAAATTTTATTACTTAATTAACAGCTCACAAAATGGTATATTTTATTTCTCAAAAAATTTGTCCTGTATAAATATTTAAAAAAAATTTCATAAAATTAATTTAAGTGAGCCCAATAAAAGTATATAATATGAAATCGAAACTTATTTTCATAAGAGGAAAATAAAATAAAACCATCTATCATATCACAGGTTTTTTAGGGAATTTATTTTCATGAAAAAATATTTTTAATAGGAAATTCTACGTGATTTAAATTTATTATTTATTTATTTTGCTACACTGATTAATATTTCAGTTATAAATAAATACATCCACTGTTGCTTTTCCTAAAACATTAGCGCATTCGCAGATTTATTACCATTCTAAGTAACTGCGCATGCGTTGAATGATTCGTTTGTTTATGAATTGCTCAACGCTTTCTTTCTCTCCAGACGCTAGTTTCGAACATTGGCGAAAAATAAAGTAAATAGGAATGGGAAAAAATATCCGTGACCAGTATTTTGTAATCAGTATTTGAATGTAACAACCTGTAATCAGTACTTTTTTCCCCAAATACTCGGTACTTCCAGTAAAAGTTAGCGCGAGTCCGTGTTTCCTGAAACAGTTGCAGGTACACTGTATTTAACTGGACGTACCTGTTTCAAAGTACTCAGTAACAGTTTCAAGTGCAGAGTACATGCCTGTTTCAAACATAGAGGAAGGAATATAAGAGGAGCAGTTCTAACTGTGAAATATCATGAGCACCATTGAAGTAGCTAGCAGACGATACCACGCCCACTCTGTCTTTCAAGAGAAACAATACTTTCTTATTGATAACACAGTATAGGCAAGCATTATTTTCATTTAAATTGCACACAACGAAATAAAAGAGGTCTAATTTATTTACTATTTTAAAAAAGTTATTTTTATTGATAGTTAAGAGCTTTTTTTGTATTTTTGCTAATTATTAATATTATGTATTTCAGTAAAGAAATTTTAGGCGTATTATTCACCTTATTGACTTTGAGATAAACACTTGAATATTATGAATATATTACTTTATTTATAATCTAGAAAAATGTCGATTTTTCTTTTCTGTATTGATATTCAGTGGTAAAGTTTCCTCCCATGTTATTCCCTGTGATTTTACCTATGCATGAAATACTGTACTATTTGGTAATAATTTTTCCCTTTATAAGGAAGAATTATGCTTCTGTATATAAATTTATTTATATCTATTTAGTAAAAGTATTTTTCTTTGGTGTATTTTTAGTCCAATATTAGAAATAAAAAGTTTTTATTATCAATAATTTGTAAATGAATTTCCTTCATTAATGTAAAGTAAAAAAAAAAAAAAAAAAAAAAAAAATTAAGAAAAAGTCAACTGTATAAAATCTAGAAAATAAATAAAGTATTTTTTTTAATCTAAAATTGAATTTAATTAAATCTTGAATTATTATATTTAATAAGATTTATATAAGATAAAAATATCTTCTCAAGAAGTATGATATTTTAATATTAATGTAACGTTAAAAACTCAAAATTTTTAATTTTTTAAATTCAATTTTTTTAAATTTTTATTTTAAAGAAATTGGAATTTATTCACTAGCAACATAATTAAATGAATTCCTAAACTCATAAAATTACTCTCCTCTAAATTAATTTTTTTTACAGATGAAATTTTTCTTTTATAATGATTATTCAATAAACATTCATTAAAATAATTTCTGTTTAAACAACGAAATTTAAATAAGTATATTTTTTTCAAATATTTCAATTCAACGAGAGGCTTAATAGTAAAGAACAGATTTTAGCGTAATGTTTTGGAAGGCAGAGGAGTTATGGCACATACGTCAAGCGTTGACTAATAGGTTGGCTCCACTTATGTTCCTTTAATTATTTTTCTAGTGAATAAATTTCAATTTTTTTTAAACAAAAGTTTAAAAAAATTGAATTGAAAAAATTACAAATTTTGAGTTTTTAATGTTACATTAATATTAAAATATCATACTTCTTGAGAAGATATTTTTATCTTATATAAATCTTATTAACTATAATAAATCAAAATTTAATGAAATTTAATGTTAGATAAAAAAAATACTTTATTTAGTTTCTAGTTTTCATACAGTTGACTTTATATTACAATTTTTTTTTTTTTACTTTACATTAATCAAGGAAATTTATTTACAAATTATTGATAATAAAAACTTTTTATTTCTAATATTGGATTAAAATACACCAAAGAAAAAATACTTTTACTATATAGATATAAAAAAATATGTATACAGAAGCATAATTCTTCCTTATAAAGGGAAAAATTATTACCAAATAGTACAGTATTTTATGCATAGGTAAAATCACAGGGAATAACATGGGAGGAAACTTTACCACTGAATATCAATACAGAAAAGAAAAATCGACATTTTTCTAGATTATAAATAAAATAATATATTCATAATATTCAAGTGTTTATCTCAAAGTCAATAAGGTGAATAATACGCCTAAAATTTCTTTATTGAAATACATAATATTAATAATTAGCAAAAATACAAAAAAACCTCTTAACTATCAATAAAAATAACTTTTTTAAAAATAGTAAGTAAATTAGACCTCTTTTAGTTCGTTGTGTGCAATTTAAATGAAAATAATGCTTGCCTATACTGTGTCCTCAATAAGAAAGTATTGTTTCTCTTGAAAGACAGAGTGGGCGTGGTATCGTCTGCTAGCTACTTCAACGGTGCTCATGATATTTCGCGGTTAGAACCTCTCCTCTAATATTCTTTCCTCCATGCTTCTTATGGTAGGGAGGCTGGGTGGGAGAAGGGAAATGAAAGTTGGTTTAATTGGAAAATAGAAGACTGATACTTGGGAACTGGTAGACATCTTTGGGTTGGAGAGGGAGACATAATGAATTAGTATTGCGAAATAATATAAGCATGTGCGTTTGTTTCGCTTTTGTTAATAAAATAAATGAGTTGAGAAAATCAATAATGGTGGTACATTTATTAAGTGATTCGTCTTTTCTCCTCAATGTGAGCTATAAGCAACTTTAGCAAAGAGCTCCAAAACTGCCGGCCACAACCGAACCCATTAAGTGAGATTATCGTTCTGCTTCAAATATATCCCATTTTTTTTTTTAAATATAAGAAAAGCCTGGTATTCTTTTTATAAATTTAGTAGCATTTTTATTGATGTATTTTTGTTAACTATTTCTTTTAAAAATTTTATTTTATTTTATGAACATATATAACATATTTATTTGAACCTTACATAAGGTCAGGTTTCTTAAATTACAAAAAAAAGTTTAATATAAATCTATATATTTCCATTGTTATTTTTATCATTATGTACATTTTTTTTATTATGATACCGAATAAATATTTCTATTTTTTTATTCAACCATGCTTGAGTTTCATTATAGTTTACTATAAATATAAAGAATTTACAATTTTAGAAAAAATGTCCTCTTATATTTTTACCATACAATTAATTTTTATTTATATAATGAGAATCTTGATTTAAACCAAATAAAGGTAGTTTATTCATTTTAGTTTAGAGTTTCGAAATGAAAAAAAATGCTTTAATTAAGTTAATTTTTACTTTATTTTTACTTATACCATCATGTGTTACTGTTTATATATAAATACAGAGTGCATAATAAAATTATTCTGCACTTAATAAAATTTAATGTAATCTGAAATAAGTTTTGAAATTCTGCGTTTTACAGAATTATTTACTTCATCAAATTTTTATTTTTATATGTATTTTATTCTTATATTAAATGATGGTGGCGAATGAATGGAAAAATGGTGGAAAAATGAAATATTATAACTATACATGAAAAAAGTGAAAAGTGTACAAACTCTAATTCAGATAAAATCAATGATAAGCACCTCGAATAAGGTAACATGTAAATAAGATACTAATTTAAAACTCAATTATATTTTAAATGTTTTTCTAGTGAATAAAATATATTTTTCGTTAAAATGATATTACTTTTTGACACGCAAGTTTATTTATCAAAATGAGTGAGCACACAAATTTCTGCAAAAAAAAAAAAAAAAACGATTTTTAAAGGAAAAGTAAACCAATAAGAGGGATAAAATAATTTCGAATAATAATGGTTTTAATGGAGCCATTTTCATTATTTTAGGACTCACAATAAAACTTATGGCTTACATATAACGTCAGGTAGCAAAGGTTTCTGAAAATTTTACTTTACATTCTTGAATTTCTCAAGGAAATTAGAGAAAAGCTCCCTTGAGATACATTACGGTTGCCAAGATGTGGACAGCTGAAATCTTATGTGCCGGACTGGGTAATTAAGGGACATTGTATTGAGACGGCGTCGTAAATCCATCTTGTTGACAATTTTACTGACTGCCTTTAAATCGCATTCTTCGAGTGGCAGCTAAAAAGGCGAAATTCACCATCTAATGTTTGAGTGGCTTCGGTGAAGAGAAGCAATCCATTCATGATTTTCACCAGTAATAATGAAGTATTTTTCCATTATAATTTTTTCCGATTGTAAAAAACTTCAAATTTATGAAAATTACCTGTTGTTCTAAATAATGCAAATTCTCAAATCTTAAGTGATATTGCTGAAAAAAGTGACCGCGTTGAAAATAGAACAGAAGAAAAAGCAAAATGAAAAAGACAAGATAAAACAACTATTTTATGGTTAGTTTAAATTGGCAAGGATGATTTAAAATTTATATTTTTTTTAATTTATGTTTTATTTATTCATATGGAATAATGTGTAATTTCATGACATTCTTTTATATTTTCCTATTTTTAGAGAACATATTGAAAACTATCATTATCTAACAAAACTAGAGCTTATTTCATTAACATTTCTCGTTCTGACTTTTTGTAGTCAAACTCATTCAATTACATCATTACTTTGAATATGATATAATTACATTTTTAAAAAATATTTGTGATAATTTTTATAATAACATTTAATTAAAATGTAAGCAAACTATAAATACAATCCAAAAAGTAGTATTAAAATATTTTTCAGTAACAGCTTGTAGTCTGGTACCGCTTGATATTGCGGCGATTTTTTTGAAGCCAAGATGTGACTGACAATATGGCCTCTACAAAAAAACTGTATAAAGATAGGGTTGCCAGAAACTGAATTTTATCCCCATATATATCACCAAACCACAAGGGCTACCCAATTTTACACCGAACCCTATTTTTCATATAAATTCTTTCATGGAAAACATAAAAAAATAATAATAAATTTCGTCATTTTTAATAATTTAAATTGATTTTACTTTAGCAATTAATATTTTATAAAATTTCTTTACACAAAATTTCTTATTAGCCTCATTCACGCGGTGTAGCTGGGCAATGTAGAGTTCCTTATTGATTGTGGCATTTTTTTAGAGCATTTCCCAGTGCACCAAGAGGTCCTTAAAAACTTCCTCCACAACCTCTTTGACACCAGATCAGGCGATTTTTGGCGGAACAGCATCAACAAATGGGTCGAGAGTTAGGAAGAGGTTGTAAACAGCAACGGCGAATATATAATTGATTAACTTATTGACATAATTATTGTTTTTGTTTAAATAAAAGTCTTTGGTAAAAATGTTATGAACTTATTCCCTAACCTAATAGATCGTCAGAAACCAATGCGCATACTTCTATGCTAAATGTTGAAGATGCTAATTTTAGTTAGTCTCCCTATTTGATAAAATCTGAAAAACTTAAGAATCTTTTGTTTTAGAATCGAAAAATTGACACGAGATAAGTAGATATTTTGTATCGATTAATTTTATCGATACAAGATGGCAAGTTATAGAGATTAAAAAATAAAGATGATAAAGCCTAAATAAGTGAGGGAAATACAAATACTATTCCGATCTTTGAAAGTTTAAGATGTCTTCTACAAACTTTTTAAGCTCTCTTCTTAAATCTTTAATCTTTGTCTCAATAAGATTATGTCCTCGTTTAACCTTTACAGAACTTATCTCCGTTTCTCAGCTGTTTGGTGAGCTAGTCATTGAAGATAATTTTCAAATTCATTTCATTCGGCAATGTTTCTAAACATCGAATCTTCAATAATTAATTCGTTTATTATTTACTTGTTTGGGTTTCGTTTCTATGAACATTTTGGAGAACTAATTAACTTTTATTACAAGGGTGCTCCAAAATCATATACAAGGATTCTTTTTATAAGAGCATTTTGATAAGAGAGCATATTGTTCACAGATTTTGGAGGTGAAATGAAAATTTAACAGGAGAAAAGAAATGCGTTGAAAAATATTTGTAATGTGAATTGAAATGTTTAAAAATATACAAACATGAAACTTCAGTATTTCCTGCTTCTATTGGAAGTCAAGTTAATTTTTAACAAAAGCAATTAGATGCCTTGTAAAGCTAAAATCTTCCTATAAAAGTCATGAACATTTACGATAGTCAAAACGCTTTGGATAGCAACAGCAAATGTTTTCCGTGGAATCAAACCAATGATGATGATGATTGTCTCAAATTATGTTCATAATGACGATACCTCTTGCGATAAGATTTTGTGGCTTTTGTAATATTATGAAATAAATGTGCATTTTCCGATGGAAGTGATAAGGATTGATTCTGGTCGGTTTAACCTCTAAAATTACATTTGAAGGTGGTTTGACAAGTTTCAGTATAACGTATATTGCATCAACAGAGTTTCCTTTTTATTCCTATAATTTTTCATACACATTTGAAATAATGTGGTGCTTTAGATTAAGATCTTGAAACATACATTAAAATAACTTTTAAGTTTACTAGAATTTCGTATTCACATATGTTACAAGTCATTTTAGAGCTTTATATTAAAATGAAATCAAATAAATAAATTATTATGCAGTCGTGTGTGTGTGTGGGTGTGTGTGTGTGAGAGAGAGAGAGAGAGAGATTGGAATCTTTCCTGAAATTAACGTTTTTCAGGGAAGATTATTACTCCTTCATAAGTTTACCAATAGATCTCTTGATTAATTTTTTATAAAGGAGTTATTTTCAATAACTATATCTTCTTAAAAAATAAATTTAATGTTATATACATGTAATGCTCCTATTTTAATGAATTCAGTGCTAGCAAAAATAATTAAGAATAAATAATTTTTCATACATAACGATTAATTACATTTGCATAAAGATATTTATGATTAAACATTGTAAAAAATTTAAAATATTTTCTCAATCTTTGATTTTATTATGATTTTATTAAAGTAGAGGAAACAAGTTATTAATATTTAAGTGTTCAGGTTGACAGAAATATTTGAAAATGTCATTAATGAGAATTTTTACAAAGTAATGAGAATGATATTTGACGTGATGAAGGAAGGAACATTGTAACTAATGAACATTTCGTCTTCGTACTTCAATTTAATTTTCAAAAACGTACATTAATATTATTTTTGATATATTTTTAGAAAAAGTATAGCAGTACTTAATTGATTTTAAAAGAACTTATACACATTTTGTGAATCAAAACTTATAAATAAACAAAACGCTTACTTTTGAAAAAAAAAAAAAAAGCATTTCAAACATATTTTTTTAAGTATACCAAAATAATAAATAAATTGGTTTCTAAAATCTTAATTTTATTTTATTAAAGTTTATAAAATCATATTTTAATTATTATCTCCTCATGATATTTCATTCTAACAAATTAAAAAGGAAACTATATACCAGCGAGCGAGTTATTAAAGTTAACGTAAGTATGATATTAAGAGTACTACTTTTAAATTTTTTTTATTTGAAATTTATTTTGATTTTTTTTTCTCTTAAACTTAAATACATATTTTCAAATAAAATGTATTAAAAACACGTTTTAAATAAAATGATCAAAAATCGAATTAAATATATTTAAATTAAATTTACAAAATTTAGCCCTGAAGTGAAGTTTTGAATGTTAAAATCAATTTAATGATTACAAAATTATTGTGGTTTTTAATTAGTTTGTTTTAATGACAAATATGTATAGCTCTTTTCAATCTCTAGGTACTGAAATTACAAATGAAAAAATTTGTTCAAAAATATCGGTGCTGCCATCTATCATGCACTAACAAGAATGATTTTATTATTTACTAATAACGCTGCCAAAAATTGAAATGTTGTGTTATAAAAATGTTCGTTTTATAATCACAATTTAAGATATAATAATAATAATTTAATGTTTACATTAATCAGTAAACTGATATTTTTATCAATATCAGTATTTTAAAATTTTATATGTATTAAAAAATATATTATATTATACTAATATGTAGAAAGAAAGGAAAAAGTAAATAATTTGTAAATCTAGATGAACTTATATAATACTTAAATCTTGGAAAATATTGTGCAATCTTTTTTTACTGTCAAAATAAACAGATAATCCTAGCCAAATTAACAAAAATAGAACAAAATAGTTATTTTGTTCTATTTTTTTCTCACATTTATTGTTATTTTTTCCCTTCAAATTGTTTTTATTTTTTGCACCACTATTATTAGCTTAAATAACTATTAACTCACTATTATGTTCTGTTTCTAATCACAATGAAACTGCATTATTTTATTTTACCATAATTTCGAAACATAAACCTTATTTTATTTAATAATTTTTTAATAATTAAAATTAATTTTTTACATGGAAGGATCACAAAAATTTAGTTACTGCAAAGATATTTTATGTATGTTTTAATTAATATAAATATTTTTAAATAAGAAGCTAAAAAGTACGAGTTTAAAAATATCATAGTTCATTCCTCGAAGAAAAGAGTTTTAATTATATATATAGATATAAAGAAATACCTTCGAGGCTAAGCGAAAAAACAGCTTCTTTAAATATATTTATTTTTCTCAGGGGCAAAATTTTTGATATTCTTAAGCACCTTTGTCGTGTTTCCCATTCACACAGTGTTTATTCTTCTTAGAAAAATATATTTGCAATGAGAAAAAAAAATGTTAGGCAAAGTTAGTTTTTAGTAAAGTGTAAAGATTGGTGAAAATGGACTTTTTATTTCGCTTTTAATATTAGAAATTTTCTTATTGTTGACTCTAGAGATCTTATTTGGTGAACAAACTCTTTTGTTCTTATTTATTTCGCACAAATATTTAATTTTTACTATGCTGCATGCAACGCATTTTAGATAATCGAAATTGTTTTTATTCAGTACTTTAATTACTTCACTTGTATCCTATACTCTTCCTTTTCTGTAAATGAGAGTCTCACAATTTAGCTAAAGCTACAGTCCATATTATACTTGAAATCACAATAAATGCGCGCTCTTTTGATGAGAATAGAACCAATGAACTACTGATCCTGAAAACGTGAGTGTTAATTATTCAAATGCAAGATTGGCTTACGCAGACAACATTTACTGATTATTCAATGGTTTTTATGAATATGTTATATTTTACACCTATGTTGGAATTGTTGATTTTGCGAGTATTTTATTTATATTTATAGTAATGTTTAGTGGCATCAACCTCAATTTACTCGTGATCTTTTTATAGTAACGACATTATATTAAATCTATCAGCATTTCACTTAAGGTATAGATACCATATATGGCAATACGAATCACAATAAGACATTTCTGGAAATAAGAATAGGAGTCACCCTGGAGCACATATGGGAACAAGAATTGTACTGGAACATGATTAAGAATAAGAATTGCACTACTACATGTATAAGAAATAAAAATCAAACTGAACGTGTATGGGAATAAGAATCACACTAAGACATGTATGAGAATTAAAATAGCATTCTATCATGTATGGGAAACAAGAATCACACTGGAACACGTAGAGGAACAAGATTCGTTCTAGAACATGTATGAGAATAAGAATTGCACTAGGACATACAGGTAACCCTCCTATAACACGGTATCTTATAACACGGTTTCGCTATAACACGATTCGTAAATTGCGGGAAAATTCCTACAACACGTCATCCTATAACACGGTTTTGTTCCAATGTTAGAGCTTGTTATCGGTCAGCGGAAACATGTTCACTCCTTACTTCTTTTCTAGGTTAGCGGCGACCTAGAAAAGAAGTAAGGAGATTGGTTTTCAAATTGTTTTGTGCCAAGCGTTGAGCGTTATTTAAGGCAGAAAAATTAGAGCTTTAAGGTGCTATTACTTTTAGATAACGCTCCATGCCACCCACAAGATTTGACTCATCCCAACGTCAGAATAGTGTTCCTACCACCTAACACTACTTCGTTGCTCCAACCATTGGATCAAGGTATTATTTATACCTTTAAAACGTATTATATAAGAAGATCCTTACAGTGGATTTTAGACGCAACCGATTCGGAATCAATTAGCGTAATGGAAGCTTGGAAGAAATTTTCAATCAAGCACTGTATCGAAATCATATCTTTGTCGCTGAAAGAAATAAAAACATCAACCTTAAATGCGTGTTGGAAGAAGATATGGCCCTCTTCAGTTGAAACAGAAAACATGCGTGAAACATCAGAAAACGAAATTGGTGCCATATTAAAAGTCGCTAAATCAATCGGAGGCAAAGGTTTTGTGGATATGGCTACTGAAGACATTCAAGAATTATTAGTGGAAGAAGAAGTTGACGAAGCGGATTTGATGGAAATGGCATCCCTGGATGCAAATCAAATAGATTTTGTGGACGCTAGCTCTGATGAAGATTGTGCAGTTAAGAATTTAACATTAAAAGAATTACAAGAAGGCCTATGCTTAACGGAAAATCTCGAGTCATTTTTCTTGAAAACAGACCCTTCCACGGAAAGAAGTCGAAAATTCAAAAGGGAGCTGCAAAACTGTTTAACTCCATACCGCGAAATTTACAATGACCTAGTAAGAACTAGTCAGCAAAGTTCGATTACAGATTTTTTTAAGAGGGGAAAACATACAAAAACTTTAAATAGAGAAAAAAGTTCTGAAAGTGAAGGCGATATCGTTCCACCCAAAAAACGTTCTCGGTTGATTGTACTGAGCAGTGACGACGAATAAATTCATTAAATTAGGGTTGCGTTAGATTAAAATATTTTTTTCTTACTTTGTGTTGGATATACATTTATTATTTAATGAAAATTAAGTTGTTTATGTCGAATTTAAAAATAATATTTGTTTTTAATAAGTTTTTGGAACGTAACCCCCCTTTTTGTACTAGTTCTGGGTCTCATACAACACGATTTCACACAACACGGCATTTTCTAGGAACCTAACTACCGTGTTATAGGAGGGTTACCTGTATATAAGAAATAAGAATCACACTGGAACATACATGGGAATAAGAAATGCACTAGGACATGTATGAGAATAAAAATCGCACTACAACATGTATAAGGAATAACTGAACTTGTATGGGAAATAAAAATCACGCTGAAACACGTATGGAAACAAGAATTATACTGGAACATGTGTGAGAATAAGAATCACACTACAACACGTATAAGAAATAAGAATCGTACTAAAACATATATAGTAATATAATTGCACTAGGACATATATAAGAAATAAGAATCGCACTGGAACATGTATGGGAATAAAAATCAAACATGAAAGCACGGTCAGGTATAGGAAGATGCCAAAGTAAGTGCTATGCACATCCCCTGTTAAGACCCTTAAACGTGTGCGACCAATATATAAATTTTATTAAAGCAGTTATCGCCTCACCTACAAACTCTTAGTAGCACGTGGAAACATTCTCGGTGGATCGCCTTAAGATTCTGGTCGGCTAACCACGATTCTTCAATGTGAAGCATTACTTCATATTTGAGAAATGAATTTAATAAATGCTTCAAAGATTCCTAAAGGATTTCAAACGTTTCACAATGAATCAAATGTCCCTTATAGAAATTGATACTGAAGAGTTCGTCATGAAGTATTTTGTGATTTTGGAGAAGACAATACTGCAGTAATGTTGGTAATGTTGCATAATGTTGGTAATTTTCAAAAGAATTAAGTGCAAAATCTCATTTTCTTCAAGCTCCGAAAATATTTGGGTTCTGGTTGTTTAAAGAAAAACTCTATTTTAGACAAGGTTTGTCGAAAAGTAAAAGCGAATTCAACTATATATATCTGTGAAGGATTTCTTAATCCAGTATGAAATCTGTATTGACTAAGCATTTACTGATTAGCTATGGGCTCATATGGTAAATTCCACTGATTAGAATGAAAGGCTCCAAATTTACTTCCAGCTCTGCTCATTGTCTAGAAAATTAAGTAGGACTTCAATATCCACATTTATTGGAATACATGCTTGGGGATTTTCTCGGTCTTTCTCCTGAGAAAATCATTACACATAATGCATATTATTTTAAGAACGAATTCTTTTGATCTTATTTTTTCTTTCCAAAAATTATTAATTTTGACAATGCAATTTGCAAGCCATTTCAGCTCATTGAAATTGTTTTCTACTTAGTTAAGTTTATTTTCAATTTATATATATATATATATATATATATATATATATATATATATATATATA
The DNA here is from genome assembly GCA_037975125.1 of Latrodectus hesperus. NCBI lineage: Eukaryota > Metazoa > Arthropoda > Arachnida > Araneae > Theridiidae > Latrodectus > Latrodectus hesperus. The sequence continues at coordinate 71,285,719 of CM075858.1, forward strand.
TATATATATATATATATATATATATATATATATATATATATACTATATTCTCTGTATACAATAGCTAATTTGAATGAAACTACAGTTCAAAGTGTAGATTTCAAATCACAATATATACCAACAACTTTTTATGTGAGAATCGCGATAATAAATTTCGGAATTGAAGGTTTGCTTGTTATAGCATAGGATATAAACTGCGGATTGGCTTTCAAGTAGCTAAGCTGATTATGCAGTCGCTATGTACACACACACACACACACACACACACACACACACACACACACACACACACACACACACACACACACACACACATATATGTATATTTATTTATTTATCTGGCACAATTGCCGCTTAACTTTTGGTGTATTTTAAAATGTTTTGACGGTTAAAAATGTCGCCAAGATGACACAGTTATTATATATAATCTAGGGTTATCAAAACAGAATATATTTTGCCAAATATATATATGCATATATAGATATTGGTTTATATTTTGGCAAATTTGAATATCTTTTATATATTTCTGACATAATAAAAAATCTAGATTACCAGAAGAATAGTAAATTCCGCCGAACATTTCATCAACTTCAAGCATGTGGCAAAATGATTATATTCTATATGTACGAATATTTATACTTGAAAATACCACTTATTACTTAAAGAACCAATAAAAATTCTGTTTTTGATTTTAAAAAGTTTCATTCTGTAGTGTTTTATGGCGGAATGTTAAAACTATAAGCATTAAATGTGTGTATATGCTTAGGAATATAATTTTTCTTACATTAATGATTATATTCCAATAAAAAATGAAAAGACAAACATAGACAACTTAAAAAGATTTATTTTTCAAATGATACAGGATAGCTTTCATAACATACTATCGCATTATTCATGAAAATGAGAACCAATCATATTTTGCAACGTGGAATGGAATGAACTTAAATCTAACATGTTTCTAAGTACAATTATCGGGTAAAGCGATGCAATGCGTATTTCACCAGAGTTAACATAAATTATTGTAGAACAGCTAAATTACTACGGCTATTTTTTCCAAATCATAATGGTTTTAAAATGCTGCTTATTATACTGTACATTGCAATTGAAACATCATTTGAAACATAATATGTAATCATTTCATTTTTGATATAACTACAGTATGTCATTATTTAATTTTTTTCTTTATATTTATTTACATAGTGAAAAAATAAAATTTTCTTATTATTTAAAATATACGTGCTCATTTCTTTATATTGTAAGTAAAGCAATGAGAAAAAATTCATTGGTGGACAATGAATAGCATATTATTATTTTGAAGAGAATTATAATTACATATATATTTGACTTATTAACATGATTGACTTCTGAGCATATATTTAACATATTTATAACTTATTTAGCATGTAAAATATAAAATAAAGTAGGTGCTACTTAAAGACATCAAAATATCCTAATGTATATAGTTATTTAATATAACAAATCAAAGTATTGAAAAATAAGTAGTTTAAATATTTACATCAGAAATTTTATAACTTAATTCAGAATATCAACTAAAAAAAATAATAATTTTATTTAATTCAAAATGCTTGTGTAAAACTTGTATGACTTGACAGTAAAATAATTACAATTACTAAGGTTTGTATTTGTTTAATTAGACAATTAAGCAATGAAATTTAATAAAATAGTAGTTAAGAAAAGCGACCAAAAAATGAATGCGTGAAAAACGTAATTTTGGTTAATATTTTGGCTTACTTCTGATTTAAGCGGTAAATAACTACTCGAACAAAATGCAAGCATGCATGGTACGAGGTGCAGTCTAACTCTAATTTAATAAGCAATGAAGGATTTCGTTTTGAGAAAATACACATTGCATAGGATGAACTAAAATTTTGAGTAAACGACTAAACTTAATCTTCCATGTTTATAGTCTCACTATGTTCCTTTTCTGGTCTATGTACAGCTACCTTCTTCGAAAGTCCCGTGAATAAATGAAGACTGTTAATTATTTCGACAACAACTGACAGAGGAAAATATAACAAATCCGTATCACAATGGATTGCGTGAAGAATATATGTATACATATATACAAGGGTATGCAAACAGTGTTTTTGTACGTAAAGCGAGTTCACAGTACAGAAATAAGCAAAGGCCAGAGGAATGGAATAGTGACATCTCAGCGGTGCACAGTGACGTAGTGTTTGTTGGCGCGATGCCAAAAATGTGGACAGCTGCAAGAACACATCGACTTTTACAGTAACAACTTTGATAAATTGGGAGTATTTTAGCATAATCATTATTTCTGATGTATTACTTTATAAACAATTCTTTTTTTTATACCTTAAAAATACTACTTCCTTTTCAGCTGCTATTTTAAAATTATTTTCTCGAAGTCCGAATAAGAAAATTTAAAAATATGCACGTTGATTGTGCTCTTTGGATGAAAAAAATAGCAGTTATAGAGCATTCTCATACAAATTTATTTTACATTTATATTTTCGATCCGCTACATTTGGTTAAATGTCCAAGAATTCTTAAGACTTGAGCTTTGATATATTACTTAACAATTCTTTATTACTTAAAAAATGGTAAATTCCTTTCAGTCGTCATTTTTAAAAGCTATCATTACTTCCACGCGAAAAATTGCTAATTTTTATGCACGAGATCCTATTACTGGTGAACTATCACGATTTTTGGACATATTTGCAGATTTAAAATCGCATTATATGGCACAGGAAAATGATTCATACTAGCAACTATTAGAATCATTGAAATTTCAAATTTATTTTGGGATTTATAAATTTTTTCCTGTAATATTTGATTGAAAATTTCTAATAATTATGATTATTTTTAAAATAATCACAATTAAAAGCATAATTTTTTTTTATTGAGAATGAGATTTTTTATTGATACATTATAAAACAATAATTCATCATTATGACCTAATTTGTTGCTAGATTTCTTAACCGTCTTCATAATTAGTATATCTTACTGATATGTAACAATACTATTTATTAAATTTTCATACACTTTCCTATTTAGGTATTAGATTATAATATATTTTCATTCATTAACAACTCTTTTTACAATTTTTCTGACTAGTTTTTTAAATACTGATTGAAGAGTAGTGCCCACCTCTAATATTTTTGATATTAAAAAATCTTGACTGATTTTTTGGCGGTCAACGGTTTAATTCAATTAATATTTAAATTTGCATTATATATATATTTTTCTTGTATTAAAAAGTACACTTTACCAATAGCTCTTTCTATAATAAAGATGTCTACTTAAACATTGGAAATGGTGAACCCAAGAATTTTTATTTATAGTGAAATAGTCTTCGAAATAGAAATCGAATAATTTTGTAATATTATAACAAATACCACATCACTGTGCTCGTTCAGTTGTGTTGGACAGATATTTGAAAGGAGAAGGCATTACTTATAGTTAATACTTATAAAACATACATTGCACCATTAATCATCATAACAATTCATATGAAATTGGATAACGAGACAGTATCACAAATAGTATACAGAGATATATATTCTTGGTGATATATAGTTTACAAGAAATTGTTTTTAAATCTCTCAAATCAAAAGAATATATCATAGAAATTAAGAATATCATACTTTGCTCCATTTATTCAACGCAATCTTCAATTTCTAATTTTAATTTTTATAACATTAAACTGCATATAGTTATCTTTAGTTATGAATAACAGTTACTTATGAGAGATTTCATATTGTGAAATATAAGATTTTTCATATTTAATTGTAAAACATACTAAAAACAGCGCTATTAGTAAGAGAAGAGTTTTTAATAAAAATTCAAGTTTACTTCTAAAGATTTTCAATTTATATAAAATAATACACATTGTCATTAATAATGGATTTTATAACATTTCAATTACCATGGAGTATTGGAACATGACAATTTCCAAAATTTCCGTTAAATTTTCATAAACAACTTATCATATTCAATAATATACACATTAAACGAATTTGAATATAATATGATGGCAGAAAAAAAATTCGATAATTAATGAACAAGTGATCCGTTGTAATTTCATCTATAGCAAACTGTTCTAAAAAAGTGTAATAAGTCTTCAGTTTCTTAATTACGAATGCGTATAAATTTTTAAAACTAAATTATTTGTAAATAAATGATAATTGAATATCTGCGATCTGATGATTAGCGTTTTCTGAGTTTTTTTCAAATGTATTAAATACCATAATGATTTTCTACAAGAATTTATTTGATAAAACTTTCGTCCTAATATAATAATCAGTTTAATTTTTATTGTATAATTCATACAATAACTAATCAAAAATAGATAATTTTTTTTTTATTTCTTTGCAATACTATCATTAATCTGTGCTAAACGTATATTATAATTTAAACACCATAACTGGAAATTATATATTTCTAAGTACGAATGATATTTGTTATTTCTCTATTTTTGTTTTCCTTATTTTTTGATTATCTTTGTAGATAAGAAATCTACAATTTTATGTACATTATCAATGTGAAGTTTTTTATCAATGAAACTTTATAAGAGAAAGGATCCTTAGTTCTTATTAATTTCCTTGTAATGATTCCAAACTTTAAAGAGTAATTCATATGATAACTTATGCTAAACTAAAAGTGCACTTATAATGTTATCTATGAAATATAGATGTTGATATTAAAATTGTATTTGTATAAAGATATCTGTTATAAAAAATGCCAGTATATGTTCACAAGTGAGTTTTAGTAAATAATTTTTTCAATAGTTGCTTGAAATACTAAAAGTAATTGTATGCCATGTATAAGTTATTAATCAATTAATACAAACAAAAAATTAAACTATCTACTTATGTGTGTATACTATAAAAGTAAACATTTAGTCAAGCTTAAGAAATTTGGAATTGCCCTTGTGTGATGTCCTTATCAAATAAATAAATGCAGCTTTAATAAACGGCAGTTACCTTTAAAACAGATGTTTAATTTGAATTATAATTCATATTATTCTATGTGAAAAATAGCATTTTAATGTTAACAGAATGTTAAAATAAATTAAAATTATGAAAAGAGCCATAGAGTTTTAATAGTGAAACAAATTTTCAAACAGGATAAAATCAACAAAAAATCATGAATTTTTTGCGATTGATGTATATTGGGTATTTACATTAATAACATTAATAAGAATAATAATTACTATAATAATATCATATTTTATTAGCATGTTTTTTATGCATAATAGTTTTTATTCAAAAGATAACTTTTGATGTACATAATATTATTTTTTATGCAAATAAAAGTGATATATTGATAAAAACATTGTTGAATGATCAGAAAAGTATTTTAGTTGATAACAAATTTAGACTATTAAAAAAATTAACTGCATTTAACAATATTATGGGAAAACATATTGGTATTTAAACTTAAGTGATGAAAATTAGTGCACTGTAATAAAAACTAATTTTTGTAAAATCATTAATTGTTATCTAAAATAGAGTATTTTAATTATTTTTCCCATTTACTATCCATAATGAATGATACTAATGACGCATTTCCATTTTTTCACGAATATCGCGAATAATCGTTTGCATATAGTTATTTTTTTTGCTGCAGATGTCATGTCCTAACATGATTTTACAAATATTTCAACACTATCCGATTTACTTCGATTTTTCGTTGTTTTACGTAGCATTGATTTCATGTCATGAAATAGGTTTGATATCAAACAGAAAATCCCTTACATAATTAAATTAAATTTACTGAATTAGAATAAAATTAAATGTCCAGAATTGATATGGGAAGAGTGCGTTTTGTATTTCAGACATCGCTGCGTCACATTCGCCACACTTTATTTTTTAAATCAGATCTCTTTTTATATGTGTATTTAAATTGGAGGGTTTGAGAGAGAGATACAGCACAGATATAGAGGAATAGTACACACATAAGCACATTCGCACGAAACATAAAATTCACAAACATAGTAATAATAATAATGAATAATGCACCATTATATGTGTATAACAACAAACTTCCAGACAGTGTACAAGGCCAAATGAAAAGTTTTTTTTCCGGAGTTTACAAAAATAAATAACAGCCGTAAAATTCAACATTTTACGTAAATCACATGATTTCAACATAGAATATTTTCCTCTTCTTCATGTGAATGCAAGACATTTTGCATCTGTCAAGGACTCCTCTTAAACGTCAGAGGATTTCGAATCTCTAAAGATGTATGTTTTAGGTTTGGTAGGTAAGTCCTCGACGCTTCGACTCCTCGCCTCTGTCTTGGTAGTTGCATGCAGAAAGCCCATGGGTTTTGTGACGTTATCTGACGTTAGAATCGCAACGCTGCTTTTTGACGGAGGTTCCTCCGTCAGTAAATCACTCGCCGCGCTTGGAACTTCAAGTGTTTTGATATCCAAATTTTTCAGTTCAATCTTTTCTGGGGAATGGTTATCACTACCTTTTGGTTTTGACTGAAAAATATAACATTTTTTTTATAAGAATGTTGCCTTCATAGACGGTAATTCATTTAAGATTTCGTATAAAAACTTTTAAATTTACTCAAGAAGGTACCATGTATAAAAAAATGTAAACTCCCCATAAGGGAATACGGATACAAATGACAAAATATTATTAAATTAGAAAAAACAAACTGTATTTAAATATAAATTCAATACTCTTTAATAAGAAAGACTTATGTATTTAAAAAATCACAAATGTAATTAATACTTGGTAAATATAAAATATAACAAATATATTTTGCCCACTTATTGATTTAAAAATATTGTAGGCCAAGAGTGTACCATGGAACTCTTAAAGAATATATATATATATATATATATATATATATATATATATATATATATATATATATATATATATATATATATATATATATATATATATATATATATATATATATATATATATATATTGATACACATAATACTTATACACATAATATATATTGATACACATAATACTTGCTTTAATAAATTTCTGAGTTATAAATAATAATACAAGAAATAGTATTATCTAGTGACAGTATAAATCAATCCAACATTCAACTAAAACAAAACTGTAATGCCATCGAAGTTATTACATACCTTACAAAATTCATGATAAAGTACATAAAAGAAAATAATGCTGTAAACATATATTAAATTATTTATTATGATAACGCATATAGCAGAAATAAATAATTTATAGCACAAAAGCCATTTAACTTACATAAAGCGGTAATATTACCTATCTTTTGTAAATGGTAATTATTGATATAATGAATACTCACATAACAATATATTGTTCTTAACAAAAATAAATAACAGTTGGAAGATTTAAAAAGATATTCGTTTATTTAACCATAAAAATATGACTACGATTAATCTACAGAAATGATTTTACTAATGTACAGATACCATGAAGAAAGCAGCAGAAATTTTAGTGTCAGTATACAGAACAGTACTCATTATATATATATATGTATGTATGTATAGTATATAGATAGATAAGCACAACAAGGTCAGAATTGATAATAATAGTAATTCATAGAAATAATTAGATTGTGATGGCGCATGCGTGGATAACAGTACCTTGTCTCTTACTTGTTTGAAGTAGGAAGATTGAGAGTGACATCTATCCGATGTCGCAGTTTCGACGACAGGCGTTGGTGGCACGGTGTTGGCGTGAGAAAGAACGGGCGCAGGTGGTTCTTCGTCGATGACCTCAGGAATATCGTCAACTAACTCCTCTTGCGATCTGTGGGGAAAAAATTAACATACAACTAAAGCACTTATTCAGTTACAGTTATGATTCATAAATATTTGTTCAACTGAAATGGAACATTTAAAAATTCAATTGTTTGAATGATTCAATAGTTTTAATTGTGAAAGTGCCTCTCTGAGTGTAAAGTTTGAAGCAAATTTAATAATAACAGTCTCGATTCATGAAATCACGGAATTTAATGATCTTTTCGTTATAGACGGTTCTAACTCTCATAATAATTTTCTATTTATGTATAGTTTCGATCTATTGTTAATCTCTTTCATTAAATAAATCTGACCTTTAATATCTTACTGCCTACATCATGAATTATAAAGAACCATTTGATTGTGATAAGGATTTTCGGTGAAGTTGAAGTTTCATTGACCAGGTAATTTGGTGCAAATTCGCCAAATTAACATTCAGTCATTGCATATTATCTCCTTAAACATATTTAAGAAATATTAAAACCAAAAGTTAATTATTAAAAACATGGTTATGTGTATATATTTCGAAATTTTTATATTTCGTCTCTAAAAGTAAAGAAATAACTATTGAAACTGAACACTTGTTTTAAGAAAAACAGTTAATTTATCGAAGTAACAAACATATATTTGGCTTGTAGTTGTCGATTTTTGGCAAAAAAATTATATATCTTAGTTCATTTTTTACCTTATCGATGAGATATTTCATATCGTTAAAACAGGAGTCATTCTAATATAATTTGTCTTTGTAAGGTTCTCTGGGTGACTAAGATTTTTATCTATTTCATAAATAAGTAAAATTTTATCTTTTAATATGTTTTTAATTTTAAAATTAAAAAATTAAAATTAAAATAAATGTAATTTAAATGAAAATAATTAAAAAAATATTATCATTCTAAGAAAAATTAGATAAAAATGTTTCTAAAAAGTTTATAAAAAAGATATAAATAAACTAAAAATTGAAAAAAAAATAATAAATTATTTTGTGTGTGCACTGACCGAAAAATTTAATGCTTTGTGTAAAATTTAAAAAAAAAAAAAAAAAAAAAAAACTAGACAATGCAATTGTAAGTTTCTTCCAATCATTAATTGAATTTACATTTTCTTTTTCATAAAGAATATATTAATAGTTAAGGGATTGGACTTATGGTCGGAAGATTCTGGCTAGATCAGGGTAACCTGGAAACCTGTGCAAAATTAAAACCACTATATTCATTTTATGGCATCTGTTGTACGTAAATTAGATCATAGTCGCAATGTCCTCCAAATGAAATTATACTTCTGGAAGTGATAGACTTCTTCCTTTTTATCTTCTTTTACTAAGCTACTAAGATTCTTCCCAATTTCGGGTATGATGGTACTTGCACTGGGTAATCTACTAAATGAATTGTCATCAGTTCCGTCCTTTGTAGAGACGAAAGATAGTGGCCAAGCACAGGAAATATTCTTTAAACTGCACAATACTTGCGTGTTGGAAGAGGACGATTATCTGAAATACATTATTGGTGAGAGCTCTGTTTTTTAAAACTTGGTTAAGTCAGGCGGTGTCGTATACGAATCGGTATCCTCCTCTTCAAACATTAACAGCACATCAATGGAGCAAAACGCCGAAATAAATTATGTCTTATTGTACTATGCCACTTCATGTGAGAAATTCTTTCTATTTTTCAACATTAAAATTGATCACCAAATCTTTAAGATTTTTAGGGTAGCTACGGTGGCCTGGTTGGGTAAGATCGTTCTCATTAACAGAAGGTAGTGATTTCGAATCCCGAATCAGCCTAAGATCCATCATATTCACTAAAGATGGCTAAGGCATGCAAAATATATCATCCAAGGAAAAATGATACTTCTGTGGGTGGTAGGTCAAGTCTTTTAATTTTCTACCCGTTCCCTGTTTTTAAATTACGAAGACGCACCTACTGGTCCAACTAAATGCTTTGAAGCCTGGAAATAAAGTCAAACTTCAACCTTTGGTGCCTTACAGTCTTGGACCTGTTGAAGCTGAATTTTACACTCTTCATTATATCGCTCGTTGGTTTGAAAATACTTAGGTTTAGGCGCTTGATTTAGATGTTTCTAATGATAAACTGTAGGATAAAAACACCACAAAATTTTATATGGTGATTTGTGTAGTTCCACTTCTTATTCGTAAACGTAGCCTTGAAGTACTGACTAAAAAACTGGATAATATTGTGTAAAATCTAATAAAAAATTAAAATGTATAACAAAAATTATTTAAAAAAATTCTATTAAAGGTTAACTGAAGTAAACAATTGAAGATCTGTGTCCTCGAAGAAGAAATTTATTTGTGAAGGGAAGAATATTTCACAAAACTTGTGTACTTTCTATTCATATGTTGTTAAGGAAACAAAGCATTTAAGGAGAGAATACTCTCTCTTGGCATTAATGTAATTGCATATTTCATAATAGGTTTAAGTAAATACATTTTTTATCTACATATGTATAAGTAAGCATTATTTCAAAAATTACTTAAAAATGTTAATTTTTCTTCTTATAAATTAAAACTGCTATTATATTAAACTTTATTAGATAATGAATTAATTTTCCTTGATTATACTTCAAAAATCTGCTTATTAATGAAATTGATTTGCTAATAGATTTCAGCTATGCGAAATACCTTATTATAGAAATCCTTAAATCAAAATTAAAATTAAGTTTAATCTTATTATATAATTCGTTTATTTAACTTGTATTCATTAAAGTATGTAAATATATCACTATATGACAAAAAATAGCGAAAAAAAGCAAAATGAGCAGTTGAATTCTCTCTGAGAAGGAAATTCTAGTTTCATTAAAATAAACAAGTGTAACATTTTCATGAACAAATAATTTGCTGAGGATAAAAAACATGTGAATAATTTATTAATTTAGAATTCATTAAGGAATATTTCCTTTGAATTAAGCAATAATTTGTTCTTGAGCTAGAATTTGAGCGGCTAGATAATGGAAAAACAGCAATTTATTCATAAGAACTAGAAAAACGAGCATTTACAGTGCCGTAAAAATGTAACCTTGGAATAAATAAATATACACATTACTTCAGACAGTTTTAGAAAAATAATAACTAATTGAACGAATACACACACACACGCATGCACACGCGCACATGCACACACACTTACACGCACATGCACACACACTTACACACACATGCACACACACACACACACACTCACATGCACACACACACTCACACGCACATGCACACACACACTCACATGCACACACGCACATGCACACACACTCACACGCACATGCACACACACACTCACACGCACATGCACACACACACTCACACGCACATGCACACACACACTCACACGCACATGCACACACACACACACTCTTTTTGACAGTTGAATATGATAATGATTGTTTTTATAATATTGTAGGTAATTTTTTAAGCGAATAGTATTATCAGCTACATATAGATTTGTGGTTTTGAAGTACAAGTCATATATTTTCCCCCGGTGATAAAGAGATGAGAAAAGTCATGAAAATGAAAATAAAATTCTGTTTCTTATATGAAATACAAGTCTTGTTTAAGGATTATGGTGGCTAAATGTGATATGTCTATACGGATTATGTTTACTTTGCATTTGCTGCTTTACCGCTTTTGAATACCAAGAAATATGTCAAGAGAAAAAAATTAATCCAGTTATCTTATCGATATTCTAGAAACTTCTCTCTTATTAAATAAAAGAATAAACATTTATCGTTTACATGGATGACCTGCTTATTTCCTGAAGTTCTTTTAGGTAGACCTTTTTGGTGAAAAAACTGGAGGTAACAAAAACAATGAAAATAAGGAAGATAAGCTTGAAGTTGACAAGATTTCATTGATTTAACAGTTTGAAAAGAAGAGTTAAATAAATATGATGCGCATGAGAAATAAAAATTGTTCCATTTGTTGATTATATTAAGTGGAAAATTTCCCAGAACAAAAATCCACTATCCAAAACTTCTGGGTATATTTCAGTATTTTTTTAAAACTCTCCTCAAATTAATATACAAAATGTCTGTAAAACATTAAACATATTTTGATGCTTAAAATAATGAAGGTTACATAAATATAAGACATTCATTCATTATTTTCTTGTGGCATATATATTTTTTTATTAATATTTCTGTTATTTTTGTAGTTAACACATATTTCTTTTTCCGTTTCAATAGTTGTTTTTTTTGTAAATATTATAAAATAACAAATATTATTATCTATATATCACATAGATAATATATACCGTATATATTTCAATATATACGTTTTTTAAAGTTGAATATTGCTTCCCACTGCAGTAAAAGCTTCTTGCAAGTATGGCATAAGCCTTTTAAATTACATTCGAATAGTGAGAAGTCATTGGCTAGTTAAAAACATTTAATTCATTTTGTTCAAATTATTATTTTTTTTAAAATATGTCTTGCTGTTCTTTAATATAAGCTTCGGAATTGATATTTTCTTGGAATTATTATATAAGTTTTTTTTCCACTTGTGAAAATTCCTTTTCAAAGCATAGTAGATTCTTCTTTAATACAACTGTTCCAACTAAAGGCTTTTTCTCTATATAAGCTATGCTAAAAGTAACTAAAAACATCAGGTCTGTCTAAAGCGAAGAGTTTTTCATTTGAATACATGACACTAGAGGTCGTTGTAGCCAAGTGGTTAGGGCATCGGCTTTCCGTCCGGAAGGGCTAAATTCGATTCCCTAGTGCCGCCAAAGACCCACCAATTACATACGTGCTCGTTATATTTGTGGACTTGAAAGTCCTGTAGCTGGTCGTTGAGCAGTTACCATGGGTGTAAAGATCTGGAGAACATTTCCTCCCCCTCCAAATCTATGTCAACACTAAAGAAATGGATTCTTTGGTGGCGCCATCTATCGGAGTAATTTTAGTGCAAAGACGTACTTCACCTTTGTCGGGACTCCAATTAAAAAGATGCACCCTTTCGACTTAATTTCGCGTAGTCGTCGACTACTGAGCTTCTCTTGTCCAAATGTCATAAGTAACAACAACACAGGAAACTTTTCCGATTCATATTCTTATGCATACATTTAATAAAAGCTTTTATTAAGAATTAACGATCTTAAACGTGATTTTCTATTGGTTTTTATAAATTTGATGATTTTTATGAATTTGGTAATTTTTATGAATAACTATTATCAAAATCTTTTAAGACTTTCTATTTACTAATATTTTTTTATGATATAATGTTGCATTTTTCTGGGGAAACAGTTTTTTCAGAAGAGCAAGACGAATAATTTGTATTTCATTTCATGATGTTAACATGAGTTTGATGTTTCTTTTTTTATATATATTTCATTCTCACTTGTTATTTTATTCAATGAATTTCCAGTAACATCTTTAGATCTTTGTAACTGTACTCCCAAATTACAAACCTTTATCTCGTGAATTCCATAAAAATGATTTTTTCTTCGCTTAAATTTGTACCATGCTTAAAGCCTTATTATATGAATACATTTTACAACTATAAAAGTAGCGAGTTTTGCTTAAAATTGCCATACAAATTAATGTGTATTTAATATAGGAATATATAAAATAGGAAATATTTTTGGGAACATTGACGAAACTTCAATATCAATGATAATTATTTTTAACATGTGAATCTTAAGTTATAGAAGCATGAAATCTTATTTCAAATTTAAAAGAGTGGTGAAATATTCCCAGAGCCTTAAATTATAATCTCATAGTTGTAAAATAAACCCAAGGAACTGAATTTGAATACAGAATTTCTTAATACATTGTATGAAAAATTTTCCTTTAAAATTCATTCTAATTCCACATCCAACTCCTCTTTTAAGAGATATTTCTCCAACTTAATTATATTATAGCCCTGTTTTGAAATGAAGTGCTATTTTAGAGATTTTATATCATGAAAGTTCATTGAAATAACATGGGATTTCATAGATTTTATAGCACAATAATATTGTGCATTGAAACAATATGATGACGTCATGCTTTCACCCGAAACATAACGTCATGAGCCTTCTGAGAAAAGAAGATGGCAGAATGTGTAATCATTTTTCGAATTTTCTAGCTGAGATCCTTTGAATAGAAGAGAAGGAAAATTTATTACCACTTTCCCAAAATGTAGCAACTGCGTGAAAATGCGATTCTGCTCAAGATCTTTAATCAAAACATAGCGTGCTTGATTAAGAAGTCTTCGGATTTTACATAAGGATTTACCTAAACACGATGCATCACAGTCATGTTTCCCAGACGGAATGAATTAAAGTTAGAATCCTTCCCAAGTGTGTTTCTTTACTTAATAAATCGGTGCAATTTTCATTCAAAATTGTTTCTTCATTTATTATTTCCTTTATTTTAAAACAGTATCACATTGAAAGTTTATAATACGTACAACTAAATTTTAATAAAAATGAAATAAATAAATGCCTATATAAAAATATTATATTATTACATGAGTCCTAATAAGAAAAAAACTAAGAAAAATATTATTGTTAACAAAAAAACTATTTATTTAAGTTATCGAAACAACACCAACGCGCACGCATTCATTCATATTTTTTATATCTTGCAAATAAAAATGTTTCATCAACATATATTTATGTATATATACCTCCTATATCCGCGGAATTATATGGATATTTAAGACGATTTCGTGGATATTCCACAAAATTATGAGAATATGGATGAATTAAAACATTTGAACTTTCTATTTGCAAGCACTCAAAAACCAACGTAAACACATTTATTACTTGATAAACAATTTAATAATTTTTTACTTACAAATTTATAGATTTACTTCTTCAAAAAATAAGCTAAAAGCTTGAGGTTTTTTCATTGAAAAAATATTTTTGTTATAGAGAAATTTTTTTAAATATGGACTCCACAGGTAAGATGAAAACGATATAATTATGAGTTTACCGAAAACATATTACTGATGCAAAAATAGATTATTTATTTATTTATTACTGATGCAAAGAGTTAACAGCTGTCGTACACAATATTATTAATTGTTTAGTCTTATTCTTTTAAGTTTTTCTTTTAAATAACTTTTAGGCAATTGTTAAAATAATGGAATTAAAGCACATTTATAATTAGTGCTTTTTGGAAATAAATTGTGCTAGAAAGTTTTGAATGTTCTATTTTCTGTTTATCTTCTTAGATAACTCTTGAGAAACTAATTGAATGATTTGATGGCAATTTAAATTATATTTGCATCAACTTTTTTTGTCAAAGGGATTTTATACAAGTACCATAAATATGAAGCTCCACTTAGCATTATATATTACATCATTTACATTAGGTTTTTAGAAAAATTGTATTATATTTAAACAACATGAAATTAATAATACATCAAATATTATTAATGAAAATTATGAAATATTAATTAATGTAGTTAATATGTGTCAAAATGTAGAATTTGTAGTCATTAAAACACGTAGATATGTTGATTAATTATCATTATCATACAATAATTAAAAAAATGGAAAGAAAGAATATAAATTCTTTTCCGTTTAGATTCATAAAAGTGAACCAAGATTCTTATGAATAAATTATTACTTAGAGAAAGGAAGAAAATTACTGGAAATAAAGTACATAAGCAAAAAAGAATAAAGAAAATATATAAGCAATTTACTAGAAGAGTACTGCCGTGGTATTTTTCTTCTGAATTAAATGTATACTTGCATCACAAAAAGAATATGAAAATTCGAAGTGCTGAAGCATGTGACGGTTGTATTCATTAGAAGTAAAAAATAAATATCTATTGTACAATGTAGAGAGCATTATAAGGAAAATATAGGCAGGAGTAGGAAAATATTCAGATTGAATATTATAAAAAGCTTCATGTTACAGAACGATTAAAATAGAAGACCGTAAATATTTCTAACATAACGAAGAACATATTATAGAAAATAGTGTAAAGTAGGAGTAGAAAGTTTTTTTATGCTGATCATTTAAAAAAGCTTTGTTAGGAAGAAAGTATGTATTTAAAATAGAAAATAAATAATTGAAACTTATTTATGAAAAGCTTATTTAAAAATTTTAAAACAACAGTTGATTTTTGTAGTAGTTCAATACATATAGTTGTATTAATATAATGTATACTAAAAATATCTTATTATAAGCAATGTATATAATATACTATTACAGAATAGACGTATAATTATATTCAAATAATATACTTTCATAGAAATTTCAGAAATTAAAACATATTAAACGGTCATAAAAAAACGAATCGTCTTAAAACTATGATGAAATTTTCTAACTATGTTATAGAAAATTATGAAGCTTTTAAAAATTAATATAACAGTCAATATATTAAATAATACTATTATTTTTCAAAAATAATATAACTATTTTAGATATTAAATATTATTATATAAATTTTATATTAATTTTTAAAAATTTCTACAATATGAGCGCATTTTTTCCTATTGCTTAGAAACAAATAAGTTTTATGATATATATATCTATGAAGTATTATTGTACTTATAATTTTGCAAAAATTATTTGATGAAAATAATAAATATAGTAATGTTAATCAATGTAATATTATTTTTTAATAATAATAATTATAATGATACTAATAAAATAATAAAAAAATTTTTATTATAAAAAATCTTCAGCAATAAATATGCTAATTATATATGTATGCTGACAGCGATTTTCTTAATCTTCTGTGCAAAATAAACCAAGTGAAAAAATAAAACCTGTCATTATATATTTAAAGTTTCCGAAAATATTACAGATAAATCAATAGAAAATAAATAGCCTTCACATATAGGATAACATACTTACTTCTAGAAATTCGTATCAGTAGATCTTTTCTAGGGGAAAAAAATTGTGGTCAAAAGAAAAATGATACGAAACTGTTTGATTGTGCGGTGTAAGAAAGAGGACACGAGAATGGAAATGACAAGATTTTATTGGTTTAACAGGGTGGAAATAGATGAAAGTGATATGACACAAAAAGAAATGTGCTTTACTTGTCGGTTACATCGATAAGTGTTTTTGAGAATTAAAACCTATTTCATGGGTACATTCGTGCTTTTAATACTCAATCTCTCAAGATTGTAAATATATTTGTGTACTAGGATCAAGTTAATTTTTTTAAATCTGTATTTGATGAATTTATATTGCAGGCGAGCTTATAAAAAGAATTACCAAAAATAGATTTCAAAGAATGTATTCATAAAAACAGGAAGATTTACTCATGCTTGCTACATAATATAATAAATAACGACAGTTTGTATTTTATCATATATCTAGCCATCATACAAAAAGTCATGTTATTGAAACATTCGATGTCTGTATATTAAAAATATTCATGGAAAAAAAAGATAGCTAGAAGGAAAAACTCTTCGAATTTCCCAAATATCATAACTATTGCTTCCCATGCTAAAAACTCCCAAAAGTAGCAAAATTTGGTAACTTTTAATGATTTGGAAATAGTCAAAATTTTAAACTTAATTTTCTTTTAGATTCTACTGACTGTAGTCTATTTACTTACTGTTACGTATAATAGAAATGTAATCTTATCTTTTATAGTCATGTATATATAAAATTAAGATTAAATTTGATTGACAAAACTTTATAAGATATTAATACGAGTTAATGGATATTTTTACAGTTATGATTTCTGCAAGATGTTTTTTTTTTTATCTAATCTACTGCAATTTCTTACATACATGGTAAAAGTATTAACTCAAATGGGATTTTCAGATTAAAATGGATTCTATTGGGAGTTTTAGATTAAAATGTGTTCAAATAGGATGTTCAGATTAACATGGGTTCGAACAGAAGTTCAGCTTAAAATGGGTTCGAATGGGAGCTTCAAATTAAAATTGACCACAGTAAGCAGTCACGATCGAGTTAAAAATCGAATTTTTTTTATATCTAAAAATAAGAATGCATGCTATTCAGCAATTTACTCGGACTTTAAAGGGAAATATGTTTTGAGAGAGAGAGAGAAAATAGTTTTCTATTGTGTTTCGTTTAAAATCTAAGATATGCTAACTTTATAGTTTTTATTAAAAAAATCTATACCATTTATTTATATTACATATATTAAAATAAATATATATATATATATATATATATATATATATATATATATATATATATATATATATATATATATATATATATATATATATATATATATATTAAAAATAGAGAATAAATTTTATAAGAAATTTTAATAGCAACGAGTTAATTTAAGAATAAAACAAAAATAGTACTTAAGAAAAACTATTTCGAAATATTGGGTAAATTTTAAGCGAAAAAAAATTAAAATTAATATCCTCTTAATTTTAACAGGTCTCGATAATATAAGCAACATTTTTCAATAATCTAAGTTTAATCGATAATTTAAGTTAATTTTTACCTGCTTGTAACCGGTAAAAATTAACAGTTACTGTGCATTTTAATACATTTATAATACAAATTATGATGGAATAATGTGATGCAATTTCTCTTTTTCACTCCTCTTAAAATTTATTTGCGTTAGAGCTATTAATAGAAATTTTAGCATTTTGTTTTATAAATGGATTATCGATTAACGAAAAAATTCTTTATTTGTTAATGATTAACTCAAAAAAGCCATTTCTTTGTAATATTTAAAATTTTAAAAATTTTATGCTGACTACAATGTGCAATATGGATGCATTTGCAGTATGCAAATACTGAAACTGAATGTATTCACGATGAAAAGAGTTTCCTAATATTACGAATACAAATGTAAATATTGCGTTTTTGCTTCAAGAGTTGAATAAATAATATTTTGTCTAGTTTATTGCCATATATTTACTCTGAAATACACATTTCTGAAACTGCTATACATTGGTGGCCAGTAGATAAAGCATAAGCAGTTTTCAATTGATAAGAAGTTTTTTTATAGAAATAGTTTTATATAAAAATGAATGAACATAAAAAGTAAATTTATCTCCATTCATTAAGAAAAACTTTGAAAAACTAATCTGGCTTATTCATAATTTTATAGGTAATAAATAAAATTAAATATGTAGAAATAAACTTGAATATTGTTTTAAAAACAATTGTTTCATTTAAAATAAACAAACAATTTTCATGCGTTCATTTTAAAGAGATAAAAAGGTGTTTTTGTAAACATAATTATACTATGAATTAATGGAATATGCTAATATAATTACACTGAAATCATTGTAAAAGTGTTTATTTATTTTTAACTATATTGAACGACAAACATATTCAGAAATCATGTATTAATAAACTAAAATATTAGTTCAAAAATCATTTTAAATCTTTAATTTTCTTTTTTAAATCTTACAATAAAGATTCTTCAAACTAATGATAAAAAACATAAATAATTAATGTACAAATATTATGCCGTTTGAGAATTTCGTATAGTTGATTTGTTTGTAAAAAAGTTTCTTTTCTAAGGTGTACATGCAATAATAGTAAAATATGCTAACAAATTTTAAGATAAATTAATACAATTCTCTGGCTCAAGGGATAAAGTTGCCAAAAGGATACTACTGATAAATATCACAAATTACTATCGTTTACTATCACATTTTTATGAGATTTTATGTTTACGAAATATTTTAAACGGAGTCAAAACATTTGTGCTAAAGTTAAAATATATTACAATTAACAAATACCAGACATTTTTTCTTTTTATTTCATGCACATCGGTATAGTGAAATCGGTATCTTGAATGATATTAAATTTTTTTGACTAAAGCAAAAATTTGAATGAAACATGAAATACTGTGGTATATAATTTTACTAATAAAGAGTAATTTCTTTCTATATCTGTCCTTCATTATTCTAATCAAATAGTGATTATTTATAATAAAATTCATAGGTTAAAATAATAGAAACGAAAATAAATTGTACAAGTTTTCGTATCAAATGTCTACACTTGTAAATGAAAAAGCATTTAAAAAAAATGATAATTCATAAAAAAAAAACTAATACAAGCAAAGTAATTTTAATGTAATTTTGTAAAAACGTTCGAATTTTTCATGATATTAAAATGTACTATATGTAGAAACAAAAAAAATCTAGGTTAATACTATTTTTCTTAGCTTTATTTAATTGGAACAATATAATATTTATGATAGATGAATTATTAAAAAAATTACTTAAGGATAATAAAGATTAGCTAAGAAAAATGCTGACAGTTAATAATCATCCTTTGATTGAAATTTACACCAAGATTAATAGAGTCGAAAAGCAAAACTCTAACCTTTATGACCAATTTAAATACAAACGGCACATATTTAACGAATACTAATTTAAAAAAAATTAGTTCTCGCTTTTTAAAATTAAAATCAGTTTTTAATCCTTCATTTCTATGCTATACCAAAAATATTTAATAATTTTAAAAATTACATTTCATAAGACTAACATAAAATGAGGATTATATTTACTTTCAAAAAAGCTTCTGTAGTTTGATCGGTCAGATTTGTAGTTTTGATTTTTGGTTTTTATATGCACGTAGAGCAGGTAAAGGTTTCAAATGTAGAAAATGTTCTATTCAAAATATATGCATGTAATATTCAAATTATATTCCTATGCCACTTGAAGAAACCTCCTAAAACGTGACCTTATGCTTGTACAACAGAACAGTATAATAGAATAAAATTTTAAAAAGTTCACTATATATAAGAGTTATAATAGAATTAGGCACATTGAGCATTTAGTCATTATATAGAACGTTATCACTGCAATTGTATTATGCATTGAATGCTATCATAAAGCTTCTATCATGATCTATTCAATAGTCACGTTCACGAGACCTGTAAGGGCTTATTAGTCTTAGATTAATGAGCATTTGCAGATGTAGATGAGAAACTTGTAAAGGATGGTGTCATGACAGGAGGATAACGTCATCACTTGATCTTCATTTAAAATTACACGAGTTCGATAGAGGATATATTTTAAATCATTGCCCATATGTGATAGAGCATTACTATAGAAAAGACTCTTTAAAGACATATAACCAAATTTAGAGTAATATACAATTTGTATTAATATTGTTATGGTATCATTAATGCTACAGTAAGCAATATATATTCCGTGGCAGTAGCATTAGTAGTGATTCTGTCATTTGCATCGTTAACAACATGATTAAATCTGTTTGAAGGCATTGTATTTTTTGTTTTGGAATTTGGACAGATAATCATGATATAAATATACAAAGAAAGGTTTTTAATTTTATAGTAAGTGACATGTTTTGATTTTAGAGAGTAAATGAGCGGGTGAATGAAGATAACATAATAAACAAGATAACTTTTGATTCAAACATGGGAAAAATTAAATAACATCACTAAAAATGTTATTTAGTTTCACTTCTAACTCATCGATTTCATAAATATTATATAAATACTGTTAAAGTTTATTCATTATAAAAAAAACTTTTACAATTTAAATAAATTACAAAGGATTTTTCAACAATTCTAAAAGCATCCCAAAGCAAGAATTTTATGCACTATTATTTTATAATAAAAATTATTTCCTTATAAATGATTCCCATAAAAATTTACAGAGCTGATAATGTGATTTAAAATTAACTATTAAATAATACATCTTGTTGAGAATTTTCGACATATTTGATGTAATTATATTATATTTAAATAAGTTAAGAAAAAAGATGGGATATCAGGGGAAAACTAATTTTATCGCAAATACACATTTTAAAAATTTTTCCTAAATTTTTAAAATTTATGAAATGACAAATAAAGAATTATGAAGTGAAAAGACAAAGTATAGTAAACAGATGGAATATATATTCAGTAGATAGTTCAAAATTTAAGAGACACGCAGAGTAAAAGGAAAATGAAACGAAGTACTAATATGGTCAGCTTCTTCAAGAACTGTTGACCACATTGGCACAAAATATGACTTTTCTGCAGAAGCTCCAGACTAAAGTTTTAATGAAGCCACTACAAGCTGAAGAAGTTGGCCATGTTGGTACTTCGTTTTATTTTCCTTTTACTCTGCGTGTCTCTTAAATTTTGAACTATCTACTGAATATATGTTCCATCTGTTTATTATACTTTGTCTTTTCACTATATTATTCTTCATTAGGCATTTGATTAATTTACAAAAAATTACGATTAATCATATTTTGGTAATTCTATTTAAGCTGCTTTCACGCGAAATGTATTGCTAAGCATATAATTTTTGTGTTTATTTGTGTATTTATTTCAATTTATGCTTATTATATTTCTAATCATGCTTTATATATATATATATATATATATATATATATATATATATATATATATATATATATATATATATATATATATATATATATATATATATATACATACATAGTTCATTAAAGATAATTTCTAAACTACCAAATTTATTTTGAGGTATTTTTTAAAATTACATTTTATATTGGTATAGCTTATTTAAGATCTCATTTGGGGATAAATATTGCATACATTGGACAAAATTCAGTTATTTCCTATTAAAACAAATATAAGAGAAATTTATTTTAAGAAATCGTAATTGTGTGTGTGAATTATGTAATTTTTATGAAGATATTTCTTTTAACTTATTATTTTTTTATTAAAATTTAGTTTTTTTACACATTTTAAGATAATCAACACTTAGCGACTCATGTATATTATTACTATTATTTTACTTAAAGTACTAAAAGAAGAATGTATACGAATCTTAAGGGTAAATATTTAATAAAACGCAATAATTAAAGTATGTCATTTATTAATAATTAGGTAGGGTTGTTATTGAAACTGGAAGATTTAATAATAAGAAAACCAAGAAAGAACCTTTAAAGCAAATTTATAAATCTTATTTGTAAAATGCAAAGATATTTTATTTAAAAAAACCCACAAACATAAATAAAGTTTATAAATTTGCTATTTTTTATATAGCAAATTTATATTATTTATTTTTAAAATGTCGTCGAAAAGACTCACATGCTTCCCCTGCCGAATACCGGCCGCAGAGTACCGTCAGAGGGTACTGGAGTACTTTGCAGACTGATCGCTCTTCGGTACACTCGAATCCGTGACTTCTCTGTCAAGGGAAGCTGGATCGAACTCGATCGGAATGGAGGTGGTATAATGGTCTGGGGTGGCAGGTCTGTTGTTGTGGCGCCTGTGCTGGCTGGAATGGATGGAGCAGTCGTGTGATCAGAAGGGGGAAGGCCCTGCACCTCGATTAGCCGGTTGAGCAACTGAATGAGACCCTGCATCTCGGTGCTAATTCTGTTGTCCAATCCTTCGATTTGTCTGAAACAAGAGAAATCCTCGCTTAGGTGCAATGAATTTGATATAGACGCTGGAGATGAATTTAACAAACAACCTTGTCATTTCAGGATCGGCATGAAAAAAAATCAACCTGTTTATTCAATAACCGGAAATTACAACACATAAATTTGTGAATGACAAAATGGATCAGATGAGTTTTATGAAAAAGTGAGAATAATTATATATTAAACTTTTTATAGTACTTAAAATAGTTCGGGCTCTTTGCCATACATTATAATAAAATTTTGAACATAACATTAAAAATTTGCAACAAATCTTGAAAAAATTATCATTATTATTAAGTTAATATAAAAATTAAACTATCAAAGTGAAGTATATCTATTAAATTACAGGTGTTATTGAATATTTAGATTTCAAAAATTTTATGAGAATAAAAAAACACAAAATTATTTTACAATACTGTTTTTATTATTTACTTTATAATTTATGCTATAAATAACAACAAAAAACCAGAAAAATAATTTTTATATTTACATTACTTCAAATAGTGAAAATCATGTAAACTCATATAATAAAAATCATTAAAACTACTATTTGATGATCATTAAATTTTTTATGACTACAGAAATGAATTTATGCAAATAAAAATTTTCAAAAATTATATATAACTACAATTTATTATAAACTATCATAATACAGTGAATTTTTTTGTTGTAAATCATGGAAAATTCAATAAATGAATTTTAGAAACATGATTTAAAAATCAGCAGTAAATTAAAATTAGTTAAAGGAATTATTAAAAAAAATATAGCATGGTTAGTGAATGTCTAAATGGATCACTCGAACTGTATAATTAATTAGTAATCATTGTAAGTTATTATAATATTATAAATAGGGCAAGTTCTTGGCAACTGTTATAATAGAGTTTAGAAAATGATTTTAAAAAATGAAAGCTTTCTGAAATTATACTTTGTTTTCATTTAATAACAAGAGTCATTTATAATTCAAAAGCTTTGAAAATATCCACAAAATTTAAATGAATATAAAACATGAAATGTTATGAAAACATATTCTTTTAAAATAATATTTTTTATAATTGTTAATTTATGAGTATAGATGACAACAAAAATGAATTATATTCCTTAAGATTTCTCAAATAAACATTATATTTTAAGAAAACTAGGTATTTATTGCGATATTTTTTAATTTTTTATGAATTTATTTTAAAAGATATTATAATATTAAAATAGTATGAGTTTTTTGCATAAATATGATAATAAAATTTAGAGGATAACTTTAAAATCGGAATTAAATTTCAAAAATACTATCATTTAAAATCTAGCTGAAAACTTAAACTATAGAAATGAATTGTAGACCGTTACAGTACTAATAAAAGTGAGTCAATAAAATAAAGATTACAATAAAATTTAGAGAGATAATTTTGAAATATGTGTAATGAATTAGAAATTCAATATTTTGTTAATCACATTTAAAAAATAACAAAAATTTTGATTACCTAAAATTATTATGATACTTTAATTTATAAGAAAAACTAAGCTGGTCCCACGATACTAATATTTTGTTCGTAATTTTTTTCAGCAAAAAGTTATTAAATTTATTCCAATATTAAAAATGGTTTGAAATTTTTCGTATGTATCATAATAAAATTTTGTAAATGTTTTTAAACAAACACAACAAAATTTGAAATGTATCCTCATTTACCAGCAGAAAAATTAAATTGTGAATGAATAATTGGAAATTATGCAAATTAGTTTATGAATAACTAGACAGAATTCACAAATTTCACATGAAAAAGCAAAAGTTTAATAACTATTGTAAACTATTATAATAGTAATAGTACAGAGAATTGTTGAGTAACTGAGAAACGCGTATTATAATGAACATTTGGAGATAATGTATTTATAGATACATAATTTTAAAACCTTTAAGCGTTTTACTATTAAATTATATTTATCTACAATAGTTAAAGAAAATTATGAAAATTTATGAATAACTATAAACATCTTACAAGTTTCTTATGTAAGCTCTTAAAAAACTTTAATTATTCAAAACTCATAATATTAAATATAGAATGTGTGTTTTTGCTACGCACATCAAAATGAAATTTTTAAAATAATTTAACATTTACTTTTATCAATATCGAGGAAGAAGCAGTTGCATTATTTTAAGAGTTCGAAGTTGAACTCTTAAAATAATGCAACTGCTTCTTCCTCGATATTGATAAAAATAAAAAAAATAAAAAAAATATTTGATTGAAATAAAATAAAAAATACATTTGTGTAAAACTGTAGGATGATTTTTTTTGAATTATTCGACATTATTTCACGAGTTACTTCAAATTTTAGCAGTTACAATAAAAGTATCGAATCTACTGATAGCTTCAAACCGAAAAAATTATAAGCTAGTACACAACGATCATTATAGAAATTTAACCTTATATTTAGTAAACTGTTAAATATTATCAGATGATCTATAGTAATAATAGACTATTATTAATAAATTTTAAAACTTCAGTACAATTAACATTATATTAAAAAAATTATCTGAAATATATGAAAAACAATAAAATATAATAAACAATAGCTATTAAACTTTTGCTTGGATAAATGCTTATCAATATATGTTTGTAAAATATAATTCAACTCTATAAGTGTCTCAAAGTCATTTATATTTATTATATGAAGGAAAAATTATTTAAAAAATGATTGATTCATATGAGATAAATAATTCTATTTTTAGATTATATTTTAAATTTTTTTAGTACGCATATGTACATGTATGCAATTTGTTCTAAATTTTTTTATTTAAACGCTAAAAACAACATAAATCTGCCAGTGAATATTTCTTAAATAATATCTTTTGAAATATACAACATTGAAGAACCAAAGCATTATGATGATGGCTGAAATTTGACATTGAGCCCATTTAGATATTGTAGGTGATACGTTATCCAGTTGGAAGGATAGGTATTGTATTCCAAAAAGTGTGAAATATCATTATATTGATTACATGTACGCTTCATAGAAAAAGCTGATGATTTAAGCGTTCTTTGTCAGAAGGTAGGTTGTGATGATCAGTCGACTCAAAACGAACATCTCCGAAATTGCATGGTTCATCAGTTTTTCGCTGTCTTTGGGAGTACCTATGCCAAGTGGACAAACGACGGAGAAAGGAATACTAGGTGAGTGATGTTGGACGGCTACATTAACGTCACAGTATGTCAGAGGCTCCACTTTATTGGCTGCAGACAGTTTCTCATTCGATGAACGAATACAATGTGCTGCTGTGCCATTGGTAGCCGAGAGGTTAGAGTATCAGCCTTCCGGGAGGGCTGGGTTTGATTCCCAATGCCGCCAATGACGTACCGAGTCCATGCGATATACGTGATCGTTAAAACTGCGAAATCAAAAGTGCTGCCTTCGGTCGTTGAGCAGTTACCATGTGTGTAATGGTCTGGAAAAAATTTCCCTTCTAGATCAAAGTCAAAATTGAAGGAGTGGATCCTGTGGTGTTGCCATTTATCGGAGGAGTCTTAGAGCAAAGTCGTACTTTCACCTTCGTGGTGCTCTGGTTAAATGAAAAAAGCACCTTTCTGATTTAATTTCGCATAGCCGTCGGCTAGCGAGCTTGACTTGTTTAAGTGTCATAAGTAACACCAACATACAATGTGATTCAAATAGACGTGTTTCAAAGCTCCCGAGTCAATGGTGCGTGTCATTGTTTATCATTGATCTCATAACAATGATGGCAGTTACCGATATCCTGTATCGTTAATGATGTGTGGACATCACTCACTGTTCTGTATGAACTTGCCTCACCATCATTCATCCACTTGGTAAAGATTCTCACAAAAACAGTACGCGAACATGCGATTAAACATGCAGTTTCCGAGATATTCATTTTGTGTATTTGGGGTATCATTATCAAAATATTTCTTCTATCGAAGTCGCTTAGATCACATAAAGCCCTTTACATAAAGTACCCAACTAACCACAGGAATGATGTTTCACGCTCTTCAGAATAAATAATGTATCATTCCTACTGAATCTCATGATCCATCTAGGTGGTTTCAATGTCAAACTGTGGAGATGATTTAATTTTGGATCTTCAATGCATGGCATCCTCCTGCTTAAGGACTCGTGAATTCTAAGGATAAGATCTTACTTGGCTAGATCGTCGATCCGGACATCGATTTTGGAAAGCTCATCTGAAGCAGGATCACAGAGAGGTTGTTCCGGACTCAAATCATCGCCGGGGGTGTGGGCGTTGCTCGAGCTGCAGGAAAGTGGAATGGTCATCGAAGAGGAAGTGGACTTCAGACCGCTGGTGGTAGTCTGTGGGGCTGAGCTGGTCAACGTCATTCGGCCGAGTTGGCTGGATTTGGATAATCTTGAATTAGATAACATTGCAATAAGTGCTTGCGTTACATCAAAGTTAAAATCAGTTACAAATACAGTTATAAAAGAAAACAAGACATCATTTAATTTGACTGGTTAAAAAGTTGATTTGCAATGGAAGACTGACACCATATTTTTCTTATTCAGGATTTTACTAGAGAAGAATAAACTATTTATTTGTTAATAATAAATTTATTAAGTTAGTGAAGATGAAAATCAAAATTTCTTTTTTTGTAAGATGCCTATTCTTTAAAAAATTAAGAAAACTTTATTTTCTGAAAAATATATTCATGTGTCAAATAAATATAAATATTAAATAAAAACATAATTTATTTTCCATTTAATTAGTTAAGTAAACTTAATCCTATCCTCCGATAAGTTTTAATTTGCGTTAATTAGATGTATGATATATAAATTCAAAATAATTGAGTAAAGAAGATATGAAGTTATTTAAAATTGATATTTTAAATAATAATATATAAACATTTGCTGACTATATTAGCAGCATTTCAATATGATAAAATTATTATAAGAAGATTTAATCACTTTACTTAACCTTTAGCTCAGTGAAACAGTTTATAAATATAATTTATAATTTACAAATAAAAATTAATTTTGTCAAACATTATTTATTAAATTTGGTTAGAATTTATTTTTTCAAATCATTGCTTCTATATAGTTTTATACTTAATTTTAATTAAACTAAACTCAACATAATTAAAATTATTTTAAAATCTATTAAGGGCTTAAATAAATTTTTTAAATATAGTTAAGTATATATTTTCTGTTTAACTTAATTTTATCATAAATTTATAAATGCTTCGAAATTTGAATTGTTATTTAAGATTCTATTTTTAAGTGTCTGTAATTTTTTAATAATTGGTACGTGGAATGTTTCCTTGGGCAGCTGAATGATAGGTATATTGGCCATAACTTCGGCATTTCGAGGGCTCGAATACAATTGGGTTGGAAATTTGCATTGGTTCGAAATGCATATTAGATTGTAGGACTTTGTCTAATTAGTTTTTGTGAGTAAGAAAAAATTGTAGAGAGAGAGAGAACCAAACCAAACGTATTTTTGAACAGATTTAATCAAGAATAAAAAGCATTTCCTATAAACAAAACTCTTACATTGCGACAATTGATTGACATGCTTCACATCCAATAGGAGAATTTCATTGAAAGACTCCTCCCATCAAATTCTATTACACTATGCCAAAAATGAATATAAGCCCTGATTTGTTGTCCTATGAAGAGGAGGGTATCAGTTTAGGTGTTGACAGCTTCGATTAATATCTTTCACATAATTGTTATGAGACAAAAAAAACTTGAAAATTATGAAAAAATACAAAAGAAATTCACGTTTTAATAGTCATAACATAATAGACACAAATTCTTAACATATTAATAGCATTAAAAATAAGAAAAATATAGAAGAACAAAACACCAAAGAAAAAAAAATTAAAATAACATTAGTCAAAATTATCACAGCATAACATAAACAATGCAATTGGAATGAGATTTATTATATTGTGTTTGTTTGAAGAAAAGATCCTGAAATCTAACAAGAGGCTCAATGTAGTGAATACAGATATTCATAACGTTGTCACCACATAAAAAATGCGATTGATATTCATGGAATATAAACTAACTGTCATTTTACATAAAATGCATTACCAAGGATTTATAAAGCTTTTAACCTGTTATTTTAAGTGAGAGCTCTAAGCAAACGTTTTAAGGAGCATATTATATTCTATGATATCGCTCTGCGATCGCTATAGTGGGATCGTTATTTATTTGCGATTTACTTAAATGATAATATATCAATAATAAGAAATTTAATATATTAATTATTAAATATTTAAAAAGAATCAAATATTTAAAAATACATTAAATATTTAAAAAGAATAAAATGTGAAAAGAACGAAATAATTCTTTTTGAATTAATGTTAGCTAAAATTCTCTTTAATGGTTATCTTCTATTTTAATTTCACTGCTTATAAATAATTTTAGTAAGATAGTTTTCCTATTTTTTTGTAGGATGGCAGCATCTGATTGGAAAAAGAATGCTGTTTTCGTGTGCGAAAGATGGTGGATTCGACTCCTAATTCTGTCAAATATTTTCATGGTAAGTGGATCTATGAGTGCTAAGAGATCCATTGGATCCAATGTTCCCCTCTAACTTGTAGAAGAGAGAGTGTGAGACTTTAGGTATATCTATTTTATTATTTGGCATTGAATAAAAACAATAAAGTGGTTAGCTATCTTCAGTAATTTCAGAAGTCATAGGTAGGCAGACAGACATATAACGTAATAATTTAACCATTAATTATAGTTTTGACCATGAATAAATTCTTTGAAATGTTTTGAATACAGAACATTTGAGTTTCAAGGTAGGAAATGAATGCAAGAACTTGTAACCAGGAGGTAATAGGATCTGTTCCTGTCCCAGCCAAAGATCTGCAATATTCAGTCATAGTGTGGCATGGACAGAAGTGTGCCAGTTTAAGTTCAGATTTATGTCACTCGACCATAGTTCAAAATTACAAGGTAACTGACAACGTTCAACGGCATATTGGTGTGCAGAAATAGTCCGTCGGAAATGCATTGCAAACAATGGAAGATACTCCACTTACATTGATCTGGGTTTATCGGGTGAGACGTCTTCTCCTTTGTCGATGTCGTCGTCGTCGTCAACATCACCCTCAGCGGCCACCTCTTCGTCGTCGAGGAGGGGATGCGAGGTGGATGCCCCACTGGGACCCTCGATAGAGCTCACAAGAAAGGCCATCTTGCGGGAGGTGTGGGAGTTCGTCGAACTGCCCACTGCAACTGCTGTAAGACAAAAGCAACTCATGAGTTCATCTGAAAAATATTCTTCACCTTTTTCTCGATATATTTCGTTTTTAATAAATTTCCCGATTCTGAGATTCATTTTGTGCTTGTTTTTGTAACATACAGATGAGAAAGATTTCTGCTAAAAAGAATTTTATGATTACATATCACCAAGCATCAAAAGAAGGCCAAATGCAGCAAAAGGTAATTTTTCTTCCATTACCAAATAAATTCGAAATATAGGCTGATATTGGCTACGAAACTTTACTATAATAAAATACGAATAATTTATACATAATGTTTATAATTATATGTAACATTTATATTATATATAATAACACTTATAATTTTCGCCATTTTTTTATTTTTAAATTTATGTTTCATGTATCAAAGTTTATTTTGTGATATTTATTATCATTATTTGTGTCTCACGTATGTCAGTCACTCAAAATAAAAACGAAAAATAAAAAAAAGTAAAAATATTATTCGTATTATTTTCAATATAGTTATAATTGTATTTAAATGTTTAGAAAGAGCATATTTATACCCAAATTTATTGGTGATACCTATGTCGATATCAATGTGGCTGAGAAAAAACGCCAAAAGCCCCCATCATGACCGTTGTGCTTACTTTTACCAAGATTTTAACGTTTGATACAAATATTTCACAAGAGTAAAATTTAACGTGCAAAGTATGTGTGATAAGTACCCAGTAATAATGAGTTTTAGTAGTTTCACTTAAAATGTTTTTGCTATATTCTTAAGGTTTATTGTTCTCCGATAATATTCCGAATTCTAATGTATATTTGTTAGGGTTACTCAGCAATGAGAAAGATTTTAATAGCAAATAATATCATGTAAATCAAATTTAAAATATCAAGTATGTAATCAGAACCTAGCTAAGAAAATTTTAAATAATTTACTTGAAGGCTTTATGAAAATGTATTATTTTCAATAAAATTCTTATTCCTCATACTTAATATATGTTAATTTGAGTATGTAGAAAATTATATTTCAATCACGAACATTAAGTTTTATAAGAGTGAAATATAAGGTGTAAAGTATTTCCTAAATACTCAGATATATAAAAATTTCTTGATAACTTTATCAAATAGTGTTCATTGCCATGTTCTATAAATGTTTTATCTTTAAACACTTTAAATAAAATTCTGGATTCCTATATAGCCAATTATTTTTTATATTACGAACAAATAAAAAAACTCTACTGATAAACAATATTATTTTAGGAGAGTCAAAGTTAGATATCGAAGTATTTGAATGGAGTACCCACCTAAGAAAGAGTCTCAATTAGTTAATGAAAAATAGTTTTAGCTGTGCTTATGTAACTGTTGCATTTAATAAAACTCTGGATCTCATAGCTAATTTATATTTGTTGTAAAATCGTGAGAGAATGATCAAAATTAAAAATATTATTTTATGAGCGTCAAATATAGTACAAAGTATCTTATAAATTTTAGATAAAAAATTTGCAAGAAATACATTAACAAGTTTTTCTTACCTTGTTTTCGATAACTTTTAATAAACTTCGAAATTCTCATACCAAATTTATATTTTTTTTATGAAAAAATAAGAGAAAGTTTAGTAAGAAACACTATTATTTTACGAGAATCACAACTTTAACGTGCATATTATGTGATAAATATTCAGTCATGAAATTAAATTCATAATAAGTCCATCAGAATTGTTCTCCGCTTTTAATGAAATTATAGATTCTCATTTTTAATTCACATTTGCTTGTATGACATACAAATAGATTTCAATATGAAGAAACTTAATATTTCTTTAGAATTAAATTTACATTTTTTGATATAAAATAATATCTAGTTATTATTTCGAAATTTGCTCGAAAAATATTGTTATGTTATTTATGACACTTGGTCAAGCTAAGCTTTCTAGCCGAGAGCTATTCAAAAATCAGAAGGTTGCGCCTTTCGTTTGAGCAGAGCACTACGATGGTGAAAGATACGTTTTTGCTCTAAGACTCCTCCGACAGACGGCATCACCAAACGATCCACTCATTCAATTTGTCTTTGATCTGTAGGGGAAGAAGTATTCTCCAGATCATTACACCCATGGTAACTGCTCAACCACAGGACTTTCGATTCCACGAATTTAATGAGCATGTATATAGCACGTACTCGGAATCGAACCCAGCCATTCCGGAAGACCGATACCTTAACCACTATGTTATCACGGCCTACCACATTGTATTCGTTCATCAACTGAGAAACTATCTACTAGCCGAAGACTATGCAAAATTAAGTCAAAAGGACGCGTCTTTCCTTTGATTGGAGCCCCACGAAGGTGAAGTACGGATTTTCTCTAAGCTCCTCCGATAGATGTCACCACCAGAGGATCCACCAGAGTTTTGACATTTATCTGGAGGGGGAGGAAATTTTCTCCAGACCCACATGGTAATTGCTCAACGACCGACCACCTGACTTTCGATTCCCCACATTTAACGTGCACGTATATCGCATTTATTCGGTGGGTCTTTTGGCGGCATTGGAAATCGGATGTAAAACTGATGCCTCAACCACTAGACTATCACGGCCCTTGAAAAATACTAATCGAAGAAGTCGGTTAAGTTTCAAAAAATTAAAATATTGTCTTTTTTAGAGAAATAATTTTGCATTTTGAAGAATATATCACATAGTTTCAGCCATTTTTAATTCAAATATTTTAATAATAAATTCCTTTCAAAATTCACTTTTCTAATTTTTCTTAAATCGTTTTTCTTCTAATTTGTCATGTAAAAAAAAGTCAGGAATTTACTTAAAACTCATGATTTTAAGAGAAACATAATCAAACTCCGCTTGTTGCATATAATCTTCCGGTGGCTAACTTTCTCTACGCATTTTACAGAGACTAATAATCTGTGCAATATTTGCATAATCTGGTATTAATGATATACGCATTTAAATCTCCAGTGGTTTATCCTCGGAAATAATGAATTTCTTGACGAATTTTCAAGGAAATGTATAATAATACAAACAACAATGAGAAGAGAGAGAAAGAGAGATCAATGATTTATTGTATACAGGATTTAAAAAACTTCAGAAGTATTGTAAAACTATTTAATTCTATTTATTTATTGATTATTTATATATTAAGATTATTTATTTTACATTAAAAGAAATTTAGTTTTAATTAAATTTGATATGATCGTTTAACACAAAATATTTGATTCTAAGACATTTCATAGTTTTAAGATTTTACAATTTTCATTTATATCATATATATAATTTCATATATATAATTTTTATTTCAAAATTTAAATTATATATTAAAATTTAAACTTTGAATTAACTAAGCATATTAAATCATTTCGGAAAATTCCAAAACTATTTCCTGTTTTCATATCCTTTAACAAAACAAAACGACGATAGCTAGGTAAATTTGAGTTATAAATATCTCAAGAAATCAGTTTCGATTTCACTAGAATGCCAATACGCTAGAATTGCTGCTAGATATATTTTCTGAATTTGTTTGTTATGTAAGATGCAAAACGTAGAATATTTATCAGAAGGTAAAATAGGTTCATTTCTAAAGCGTTGCATGGCATAAAATTGCTGTAAGTTACATGTACCAGAACAATTCTAGTCGTTTTATTTTACATGTCTAGACACAAGGTATTGCTTTAAATTGTATCACTGCTGTTCTATTAGATTGTAATCGACGTTTTATTAGATACCATTTAGATCGCAAAACAAGACTACTAACTTCTTAATTTTACAACAAAAGGCATAGCACATCCTCTTGATTTGCAGCGCATGGATGTTTTTTTAATCATAAGTGCTGATGCTTTAAAGTCAAGATCAAGAAAGAGTACTTAATGGGAAGTACTCTGTGTATTTTAATACAAGAGGGAGTACCCTATATTATGATTCCGATTTAGAAAGTAACTGTATACTGATTTATTTGTTTGTAGGTTATGACTTTAAAGGAAGTACATATCACAATAAACTGGGTGTGATTATGCAGCAGTAGACTAAACGTCAATGCTTGATTTTCAAGGATATTGCGCAGCTTGCGGTATACTTACACGATTTTCATCAAAATTGACTTAAATCAGCTATTTTGAACACAGACAATTAGTATATTACACCGCATCATTTGAAACATTAATTATAAAGGAATAAATCTCTTGGAATATGTTCCAATTATAGATATTAAATAGATCATACAATAAAAGAAAAAGTACAGAGAATATTTTTTGTTCTTAAAATATAAGATATTAAGATTTATTACTAAAAGTATAAGATACTCTATAGAACTATTTTAACTAACTTTTTTGAATTTATCGAATAAAACTTATAATGGAAGCAATGAGAAAATAAATTTGATTTGGCAATGTCAACAACAATCAAGCTATAAAATAGGTTTACAAGTTTGACGTTAAAAATTAATTCAAATTTTAAAGATACACTAGCAAATACAATTTAATCAGTTTTAAATCAATTCCTATTGAAATAATTTATTTGAGTAAAAAAATATTTTTTTACAATAGTTGTGTTTGAGAAATTAAAATATAAATTGGAATGAAAAATTTATCTATTAATAACTGCTAAATTCAATTAAATCTTACAAATAAACTGCTCTAAATAAACCAAATATGATAATATTTATTTATTTCAAATTTGAAAAATAATACATATGAACATCATGATATTGCTCGAATAAAGATATTAATTTACTGAATTTGAATAATGAAAAGAGTATAGATGATTGGGAATATTATAATTTATTATATTTTTGGTTGGAATATAGTGAAAATAAATCTAATTTACAACATAACAAAATAATCAGATAATAAAATTGAGTTTCAGTTTGTCATTGTAGAATGCAATTTGCAGTTAAATATATGAATACAATTTAGTCAGTTTTCAACAAATTCGTATAAAAGTTATTTATATGAGAAAAAAGATTTTCGCAATAATCTTATTTAAAAAATTAAAATCCACAAAGAAAGAAATTTTCTTATTAAGGAATGTGTTAAGCTCTTAATTAAATCAAATGTAAAATTCATTTGACTTTAAAATTTAACAGATATCTTTGAAAATTTATATCACAGTGTTCAGATGTAAAAATATTAAATTACTGTACGTCACCACTGATATATAATGTTGGGAATTAACGATATTAAAATTAAATTTATGTAATTATTTGTTTTTAAAAGAAACAATAATTCCGCGAGCGAACTTCTCTTCTAACTTTCACAGAAATATAAAGGTTTTCGAATTTCTAATTTCCGTTTGGAAATTCTTCCCTGTGAAAATTCGAGAAATTAATTAAATTTTGAGATGAAAATGTAACTATTATTTCTCATTAGCTTCCTTATCAATAAAAGCTTCAGTCGACCTATAGCAAAATTTAATTAAATCTGGATTAGCGAATTGAGTTATTCTGGATAATGAATCTTTACAATAAATTTGTAATCAAATTAAAATTTGAAAAATAAAATATTAAAAATAAAAAAAGGTAGTAGAGAATTTTTTTTTAACATTAGAGGAAACAATTTTTAATTTAAATGAAAGCTGATTTATATGTTGATAAATGTAAAATGAAATAACGAAAAGTGTAACTTTTAACGGGTCAATTATTTGGTGTTATTTAATATTCCTGAACTTTTTTCATTAGTCGTGCTGAATTTAAAATTTATTATTTTACAGAATGAATAAAGACTATAAGCTTAAGCAACGAATGAGCTAATTTGTTATTTTTGTTATTGTGCAGTAGCAAACTGAAAGTTATTACACTAAAAAATAATAGAAATTTTATAAATAATAATCAATAAAAAGGATTGAATTATTATTTACATTTACGAATTTTCGGTTAGTCATCATGAATTTAAAATTTATTAGGTTTAAGTTTATAAGCTTCAATTAACAAATTATTTTTGCTGTCGACTGTAAATCGACTGTAAAGTCGACAAAATAAAAATTACTACATTAAAAATAACTGAAATGGTATTTTTTATTTATTTTACTTGTTTATATTAACTAATTTTTCGTTAAAAGCTATGAATTTAAAATTCAAATACATATTAAAAATGGATTAAAATTATAAGCGTTAATACACATAAATAAGTTAATTAGCTATTTTTGTTATTTTACAACAAAATAAACATTATTCTAATAAAAAATTTTGAAATATTATTATTTAATAATAATAACAATAAATAAAAATAACTGAAATGTTATTTTAATTTATTATTATTTATTTTCACGAATTCTTTGTTAGCCGTTTTAAATACATAAAATTTATTACATTAAAATGTATCTTGAAATCATAAG
The DNA here is from genome assembly GCA_037975125.1 of Latrodectus hesperus. Taxonomy (NCBI): domain Eukaryota; kingdom Metazoa; phylum Arthropoda; class Arachnida; order Araneae; family Theridiidae; genus Latrodectus; species Latrodectus hesperus. The sequence goes on from CM075858.1 coordinate 71,322,278, forward strand.
CGTCAACCCATTACGAAGTTAAAAAATCAAAAATAAACATTATTACAAAGAAAATAACAAATGTTATTTTTACTTTCGCCTGATATTTCTCAACACGCATTACGTTATTAGATTTTATCATAACAATAAGTGACAGTAAAATGGTTAGTGGTCTACCTTCAATTCGTGATTTAGATTCATTCCTCGAGTGTGGATGTTTGAAGGTGTTTAAAATGTAGTTATGTTGCAAGTCTTGTTATTTGTTATATTCATTTGCTTCATATGAAAGACTCAGGCTTACAGTGAATTTGGTGCAGACGTATGTTGGGCTGATTTTTTATGAAATTATGCAAGTTAAATGTGGTATTAGTGTTTTTTCTGGGAGAGATTTTATATTATTATTGTTTTAAACTAATTTGATGAATCTAATTTTAAAAAATTAAATTTTTTATTATAGTTATATTATTTAAATATTGCACTAAACTCTTCTTGAGATACCAGAGAAGTTATGTATCAAATTTCGGCACAGGGGCTGTATAATCCACGATGCCAAATACTAAATCTTTTTGGCGATGAAAAAATGCGGCCAAGATGACGTATCATGACGTGCGCGATGACATAAGCACTAGGGTTACCAAATTAGAATTTTCTGCATAATTCTTATAGGTCTCCACATGTATTAAAACGAGATTGCCAGATAAATAAGAAAATCCGCCAAAAAATTCACAAACTCAGAATTTGGTATCTTGGATTATACGGCACCTGTGCCCAATTTTCCACCATCTGCAAACGTTGGTTGCTTAGGCGCAGTATCTTTCTGTTGCAAAAATCACAAAATTTAAGTTACCTTAATTTGATATATAATATTACAAAAAAATGCTGGAAATCATTAAAAACTCGAATTTATCCAAGAAAGACTTTTAATTTGAATATAAATATTTAAATTAAGGCAAAATTCTAAATTATGCACAAACCCTTTTTTCTATTTTCCTAGAAATGAGTCTTCAATTCAAAAACTAGTTTAGAAACAACCCACTTTTTAAAACAGAACGTTTTTTGGTAGTCATGGAAGTTAAGTAACTAATTTTAATTTAACATGTTTTTCATTTTTTCCAGTGGTAAGTGTTTCGTTAGCATATATGTGGTTATGCACACAAAATGATATAGAGGAAGACTGGACTGCATTAAAAGTATATTGAACTGACTTGATTGAGCTGTCTGGTTGACAGGGTATTAGATAAGGCATGGATATTTAATTGGCAATGGATTTGTATTCATATAAATCATTGCAGATTTCGTTTTTGAATGGTCAACGCTAGGTTCTTCTGTTGAATGGTTCATGGGTTTGAGTTTTACTTCACGCGAGGTTATTTGTAATGATTTGAAGTCAATTCTAAACTATAGCTCCTGAGCAAATTCGGTGCAAAGTGTCAGTTGCACCGAATTTGAAAATTTAATCGGGTGCAAAGTGTAGATAATGACCTACAAATCAACTAAAATCATGTTCCTTAATAGTACAAATTTGATTATTTGTGTATTGTTGAGTTCTTTAACAAACTAACAAGTTAACCAACGAATAATTTTCTTCCAACACAACTTTATTTATTTATAGTAGAGAGCAAACATGTGATCAGAGTGATGAGAATTTCATAAATTATCAAGTGCTTGCCAATCAATGTTATTCAATAGGAAAATTGATTGAATATTAACTGTGCAGAAGATAGAAAACATCAAGTGTAGAAATATCAAAACTACAAGCAGATAGTAGACTTCATTATAAAAAATCCCATAATACATTGAATACAATATTAAATTTATTAAAACATTAAAATGAAGTATCCTTTAATTTATAAAATATATTTTACACAATGTTTTACATGTAAATGCATTAACCTTCAATGATTTAGAAATTTAACCCATGTAATAAATTTTGATCTTAAAATTACGAAATACAGAGTATAGTTTCGATATTATTAAAACCAAAAAATGTATTAAAATTAATTCACCTTCTCTTTGCTAAAAGTTAATCACTCTTAGAAGATACAAATATATTAATTAAATATGACTGGATGAGAATTTTAACACTTTGGCTATAAATATTTCTTAAAGTAAAAGTGCAGTACCTGTTCACGCGTAAATTAGAATCAATCTTCATTGGTCCAAAACTTTAACCATATAATAGATTTTGCAATAGTGAGGATAATCAGGCTATTGTTAAATTACAAAAGCGAAATGTTTTTTCATTCAGAGCATACAAATCGATGAATCAACCTACAATACAATCCAGAACTTAAATACTTATAAAAGACTACGTTATTAATATAGTATCGATGTTTTAAAAATGCAAAATTGAAGTACCTTTTCTCATGTAATGTACATTTTATACAGATAGATGTATAAGTTTTTTTTTTTTTAGTTCAGAACTTCAACACAATAAGGAAAAATTTGCCATGGAAGTTACGCAATTCTAGGTAAAGCCTTGCTATAATTAAAACGATGAAAGGAAACACACCTTCAAGCAAAAAGTACATTTACACAGAGATACAGAAAAATAAAATGAACCTTTAGCCGTCAATAACTTCAACACGTATAATAGACTTCGTTAAGAAAATTTTGCTCCAAGCATGTCTCTAGCTGCTTGAATTTTGACTTGGAAGAGACTTTTTCAAACCTCCTTATGTTTTTGAATTTCCTGGCTGTTTATGGACTTGTGGAGTCGGTCTAGTATTGAAATTGGCCCATCTGTGATTAGTAACAACAATTTTTAGGGTAAATAGACTCATGGACCTGATCTAGCTTTGCTGATCACGGGGATTGGAAACAACAACAGTAACAACAAGGAAATTTTGAATATAAAAAATAGACTCGAAATTATTAAAACGCAAAAGAGAACTAACTACCATTTCACTCTTACATTGCATTTTACACAGAGAATACAAATGAAAGAGTCTACTTCCATTGAAAAACAAAAAAACTTCAAAGCATGTGCGGCGTGGGCGAGAATACCTTGCTCAGGAGTCCCAAGCAGGGGAGGTTTTTCTTTGAAGTGCTTGAGGGAGGTAGAGGATCGAGTCAAAGTAGTAGGTCGAGTCCAGATCTCGACCCTGAGATCTTGAGCACTTGTTCTTCTGGGATTCGCAGGAGGGCTCTGAGACCTGGAATGGGCTTTCGAAGAGACGCTGCTGCCCCCAAACATGGCACTTGTGAGGTTGGTCACACTCTCTGCAACTCCTGCAAGATGAGACAAAGACTTTTCGCCTTAATTTACTAAGCTTTAAACTATTTGGATAGCTCTACTTCTACTATTCTACTCTACGGGCATCTAATAAAGAGCGCAAAAGGCAAGAGCAGATTCTTAGAGCTGATATTTTCAATCGTAAGCAGCTAAGCACAAAGCAAAGTTATCAATTATAAAATTCGTCACACTATATGCAACTCCTTCTAAATGAGGCATAGTTCTTTTGCTAATTTTTTAAGCTCTAAATCTCGTTCGGATAACTAACTCTGCTTCTATTGTTTTACTTTATAAGCATATAATATTGAATATAAAATTAAAGAAAAGTTACGTAAATAAATTTACAGAGTTTTTTTTTAATTTTTAAGCAATTAAGGAAAGCAAACATGGCATTTGTAAATTTCATTACATACTCTCCAACTTCTGAAAGATGAAGAAAAGACTTTTTTGTAACTTACTAAGCTCTAAGCTATTGGATAATCCTAATTCTATTTGTTTATATTATGGGTATGTTATAAAGAGCATAAAAAGGAACATATTCTTAACATAAAATAAGTACTTAGACCACTATTTTTATTCACAGGCAGTAAAATGTATACAAAACTAGCATGTGAATTATACTTTATGCCTCTTCTGCAAGATGTGTGGAAAATATCAATCCGCAGCAACCCACTTGGTCCTGCCTGAACGCCAGAGGGCGTTCTTTGCAACTTGTATTTGTTATATAGTTTTTAGTCGCACTATTGTTTTTGCTTGCTTTTGTAGGAGAACTATGTTTCTCAGCTCGGGTCGATTTAATCGGCCAAAAGTATTTGTTATTTTTTTCTGTTATTAAATATTAATTACGTTTTCAATTGCGTATTTATTTAGTATACTTCTGCAGTGCCTTCACCGGATCTATTTAGTTTTTAGTTTGATATATATATATTTTTTCAAGATGAGACAGTTGTTTTCGTAATCTTACGAAGCTCTAAACCATTCAAATTACTATTTATAGGCATAAACAAAATTGAAGAAAAGGTGCTTAGCGTAACTAAATATTTTAAAAGTGATTTTCTTTAATAATTAATTTAAAAAAACTAAAATGGATTTTGTGACATTCGTCACACACTTTAAAACTCCTGCTTAAGCTTCATACTACTTCCGCAACTTTATTCTGATGGCATACTCAAAGACTGTAGCAACTCTCAACACATAATTATAACTGCATCACCATCTTCCATACGTGGCATATTTATCTCCGACTGACTGTCACTTTTCCCATAATATGGATAACATTTTAACAGAAAAACAATATTATGACAATGATGTGGTTTCTGGAATTCAAGGATTTTTAATTTTTATGGCAAGGAACGGGACACCAGCCGGTTAAATAGAAAAAAAATTATAAATATTTTTTTTCATACTTTAAGAAATAAAACTCATTATTTTTGTAAGTTATCAGTCAATTTTGCTTTTTTTCCTACTAATTTCATCCATGACAACCTCAATAAAAAACCATTATCTTGAAATGTTATTAATGCATTCCATACACTAAATGCATTAGGGAAATTTCTCAGATTCTTAATATAGTATGACTAAACAAAACCCAAATCAGAAATTATTAAACACTCCTGCTCCGTGAACACCGAATAATACATCAAACAAATTGAAAGAGGATTTATTCTTGTGAGTATAATTTTAATACTAATTCATTTTGTTGTATTCGAGTAGAAAAAACATATTGGATAGCACACAGAAATTGAGGCGAAATAAATAGGATTTGAAATATGATCCTTCTTGTGCGAGTAAATATCTTCCACGGCAAATAGTTCAATTTATTGTTGCCAAAACGCGAATCTCGTTATTTCCGTGACTACATCGCTTCTCCTTTTGGGAGATCATTAATCTCCTGATAACAGCCCATGACAAGAGATTGCCGTTGATAATAATAATTGTAATCTGGATTAGAAACACACACAGCTACGAGATCTAGATCCCAGTAGCTCTAAATCAAGTTTAAGCTATTAAAGACAGAATATTAAGTATTAAACATGACTTAAAAATCATTATTTAAAGAAAAATCACAATTGTACATGTCTTATGACTAACAAAAGAAAAATATTTATTTTATTATCTGCGCGTAGTTGAACTACTTTCATGTAATATCCACAAATAAATTCACAAAATATGTGAATGCTTCAAGTTTTATTGTCTTCCATCAACAAATCAAATAAAAAAATATAATTCTCTTATATAAGAATAAAATGCTAACAGCACCTAAATCATTTTGTTACTGTTATGTGATATCAATTTTTTGTTATAATTTATTTTGTAATAATTCTTGTTATCGTTTCATTAATTTGTAATCCTTTTTTATTGACTTCAGTATTTTTTGGTGATATTACTTTTTAAAAATAAAAGGATGGATATTGTGAAATCTTAATCTTCCATAAAAAAGAAAAATTAATCAAACAGATAATATAATCAGAATATTATATATATATATATATATATATATATATATATATATATATATATATATATATATATATATATATATATATATATATATATATATATGTATATATCTGCGTGTGTGAGAGCAGATAGATTGGTAGGTATTAATATCAGAGGGTGGTTTATTAACTACAGGTAAAATGCAGGTAATCAAAATGATATTTCACTGACATAAATAAGCTTAAATATTTTGATAAATATGGAGTATTGAATGAGAATATCAGGAAGCATGTTGAAATCACTCCATAGAATCGGTATCACTCAATCAGGATTCGGTTATGTCGATGATAACTCAGATTTGGAACTTGATATCCAGTTTATGGTGCTCATTAAAATATGAGTTATGTTAGGAGCACAGTATCATCAGAAATTTCATTAGACTCGATATGGCGGAAACTCTAAATGAATTATGTTACAAACTGATACGACATACTAAGATTTCATTTGTGATATCTATTGAGAATAACATACCAGAGTGTGCTGCTACTTTTTGTTGATTTTGTTGAATTTATGAGCCAGATTACACGTTTGTAATCAAATATGTCTTGAATTAGTTTATTCATTGAATATGACAGAGAAAGGGAAAAGTTGTTTTGATGAGTCATAATTAATGAAAAGTCGTTGAAAGTGTAATGTTTCTGACATGAAAGGTTGTCTAAAGGTCATGTGCAAAAGTGAATATATTAGACAAATAATTCAATGTCTAAGAAAATGTGTGATGCATATTGTTAAATATAAGTTAGTTTTAAAAATGTTTATCCAAATACAACCATAAAATTGATCTGCATTTACTTTTTAAGTTTTGTAAGAATAAAATATTCAAATATTTATCACAATAAAGTTTAATAAAATGAAGTTTTTTTAAAATTTGGATTATGTTAAAATATTTTAATTGATCTTACAGGGAAGGATTATAGTAATGCATATTATTTTCATATGCAAAAATTTTAAAATTAAGGATTTATATATTAATCGCAGGTAATACTCGATATTTAATATATTATTAAGAATCAAAATATCTAGTATCAAACTTTTTATGTTCAGTCTGAACCATTGTGTTATTTGAAGGAGCGTTTCTCTAAAAAACTAGCTCTCTAAAAGCTACTCTAAAAAAGGACTTAGCGCATACTAGTGCTGGAGTGGAAAGCAACGAATTTAAGTCCAGTCATTATTTAACACGGGAAATAGATGTCACACATCTATATTTTAACATCCTTTCAGTTGAGTGCTTGCTTAAACTTACTATTATCACTTTTTCATTTTTGTTACTTTTTTTTGCAATACGTGAATAAAGTTCACCATCTATGAAAAAGTCTTTCTAGAAAAAGAAAGATGCTAGAAAATTTCTTTAATTAGAGTGAAGCTAACCACTGCATGATATCAAACATTAAAAGTATTTTCAATGTATACCAACAATAGCTTAATATGTATTAATGCTATGACAACACAGTTTGAAATGAAAGGTTTTACTCAGCCACAGTCCAATAACAGAAAATAAAAATTTATCGTCTTCCGCATATATTATTGTCATAGAGTTGAGAGTTTTCCCGATTTTCTTTTTAATACACTTAAGTACGACTTCTATCTATGAATAGCTTATTTGTTAAACATTTTATGGTAGATGTTTAAGTTTTTGCAACAGTTTCAACCATTAGACAGTTTTAAAGCATTATTTAATCTTAACTAGAAAAATGTTATCAGGCTATTTTTGTCATGCATATGTTAAAATTTTACACATATATGCAATAATATGTGATAGATATGCAATAACATGATAGATATGCATTTAAGGTATTTGTGAATATTAACAGGTATATAATATTAAATATATACAAAAGTTTAAATTATCTGATTTATATTAAAATATCTTTTGTACTCCATACTGTAACAGCATAAATACTTCTCACAACAAAGAAATTTAGCTTAAAATGTTTTGTTGACGATGTAAACAAAACATGTTTTATTAATTTGCACAAATTTTTATAAATTATGTAAATACAATATGCATATTATCACACAGTCCTTTAATTAGTTTATATTTATACTACATTTTACAAAATTCTAAATCTTTTCCACGACTTTTAATTTAAAATTGGCTTAAATTTACTTAATTGATTAAGAATATTACTTCCATCTGTTTTCCTTAGCTAAAATGATGAATGAATCTTTATACTTATATCACGACTAAAGGTTTACAAGCTACTGAGAAAGAGTTAAACAGGTAAATTACTTTAGAGTATCGAGTCAGAAACGCCTCTCTAAGGTATCAAAGGGCATTGAAAAGGCGTGGGTGTTTCAAATGTGCTTGCATCCAAGCTTCGTTTTGCAAATGATCAGAACGGTTTAGGGTCGCAGATTACACGAGGAAAAGAGACGTGCTGATGTACACATAAAATACGAAAACAGGAAAAGTAAAATATTGGAAAAAACATTTTTCTTACTCGCTTTCATAAGTGTAGAAAAGCAACAAGAGTGAAGTACTAGTGATACATTTCTTCGCAACACTTTTCCCTTTTTACTACTTAAATCTATTCTACTAAGACTTTATGTGTATTCGTGCAATACGTTATTCTACAGTAGTAAGTCTGTCCGCTTGAAAAATGAAGCTTAAAACCAAGCGTGCGTGATACATTCAGCCTCTTTCATAGCCATTTTATGGCTTAGGAAGGTGTTTAAAATGCGAGATTTCTGTTGGATTTCAAGTGATCTCTTTAGATATATACAGATGTATATATATGCATATAGACATGATGTATAACGTAGTTACCTCCTTTTCTTGGTGAAATTGTTATCAAGAGTCATTAATAAAAAGGCAGATTTTATTATTACAGGAACAATATTATCGTGTGAAGCCAACCATGACATCCATAGCATATCTGGTCGGTAGGAGAGTTCAACCAAAAAAGCCCCGAGAAAATTTGATCCTCCTCAGAAGGGTACAACATGCTTGTCACTCATTCGTTGAGAATAGAAGCCTCGAGATTGTATTGGTCAGTTCTAAATTCCTTAAACATATTTGGTAATTTTAATAGTGTCACTTACAATTTGGAATTCTGTAACATTGGTGGTATAAATCTTAGCATGTACTTAGCACATTTTTATTATATATATAAACCGTTTGTTAAAATGGTTTATATGTATTATAAAAAGTGATAAGTATAGCATACGAAAACGAGCATATATATATACATATTACAAGGGTTTCTACCTCTCTGTACTACAAGGTTGGAAATGGTGATACCTTATACAGTAGGGCATTATGTGAGTGTGCCATCGTGGCTTTTAGTCATTTAGAAACAGGGACTAAGAGAAGACCCACAGACTAGGCCTACCCCCTCCAGAGGTATTATTTCACATAGAGGACATTGATACCACTTTCACGTTTTACGTGTCCCTGCCATCATAAGTCAACACGCCGTATACAGGGTTAGCAAGAAATAAGTTTCCCACTTCAGAGGGCTGTAGAATACGTTCTATTTGTCCAAATGAGATAAAATTTGAACTACAGATAATTCAAATGATGCGCTTGACATTTATTTAAAAAATAGTACAAAATTTCGCCGATAGATGGCGCTGTAATACATATAAAAACATTTGACATGCTTTATAAATGTTAAATAATAATAATAAAAAAGTAGCATTACAACTGTTCAATATGCCCCCCTTCATTTTCAACAATGTGCTCTAATCGCAAAACCATATTTTCGACAGCAGACCAGAGTGAGTCCGTCGGAATATCAAGGATATGACGCCGAATGCTGTCCTTCAGATCTGGTACAGATGCTGGCCTTTTACGGTAGACATTGTACTTCAAAAAACCCCACAACCAAAAGTCCCAGGGGCTTCCAGCGAAAGAGGAGGCCATGCCGTAGGGAAATGATGGCTGATAAACCGTGCCTCAGTAAAATGCTGTTTTAGCAGTTGCTTTACATGACGATCAATATGAGGAGGTGCGCCATTCTGCATGAAAATGATGTCCTGAAGGCATCCACGCTGCTGAAGTTGTGGGATTACAAAATCCCTCAGCATATCTTGGTACCGTTGTCCTGTGATCGAACAGGTTTTGATTCCATTTGCAGTTATCTCTTCAAAAAAAAATACGGTCCAATCACAAAAGTAGCCGAAAACCCACACCATACTGACACTTTTTCAGGATGCAAGGGTTTTTCCTGGATAGCGCGAGGGTTTTCTGCTGCCCAAATTCGACAATTGTGGATGTTGACTTGTCCATTAAGTTGAAAGTGGGCTTCATCAGTCCACAGAATATTCCATGGCCAAGTGACGTCAACCACCATTCGAGCAAGGAGCTGAAGTGCAAAAGTTTTACGAACCTCTGAGTTCCCGTCCTGCAGCAAGTGCAGAGGCTTGATTTTGTAGGGATAAAAAGGAAAATCCGCCGTAAGATTTTTCGTAAAGTGGAATACGGCATATTCAATACGTGGGAAACAACTGGCACACCTCACACTACCATCCGGCGACTGACTGCTGGCTTCAACGACCGCGGTAGCCACATTTTCGACGCTAGAAGACAGGATTGGCTTTCGTCCTCTACCGGAAAGAATTGAGAGTTGTCCAGTTCTTTCAAATTTCTGCATCATCTTGCGTAACGCACATGGAGACATTGGACCTCTTCGTATCTGCTTCATATGGCGAAATTCTTTTACAACTGCAACGGAGTTCTGCTGATTCTGGTAGAACAATTTTACAAGTAGCGCTTTTTCTTGCAAAGAAGGCATGATGTGCAGAGAAGTAACTAATGCTCGTTCAGAATCCGACTTATTTTTACCCAAAGATAATGCTAATAGGCATGCGCTGTAAAGCAAATGACTTTTCATATTTTCAGTATATGCAAATAAGTACCATTAGTATTACAGCGCCATCTATCGGCGAAATTATGTATTATTATTTTTTTTTAATAAATGTTAAATGCATTATTTGAATTATCTGTAGTTCAAATTTTATCTCATTTGGACAAATAGAACGTATTCTACAGCCCTCTGAAGTGGGAAACTTATTTCTTGCTAACCCTGTATATACATATGTATATACACATGCAGTGTGCACAAACGTGCATACACACATGCATTTATTTATGCATTTAAGAAAAATATAATTTATATTTTAAATTAGCATCTGAAACTGAATTTTTATAAGCTTATAATTGTGTATTTTCTTCAGTAACATGAATTCAAATCGAGCACATTTCTTTTTCTCTTTTCAGTTTTTAGTATATTGCTTCCAATTGAACGTACAAGAATTCAAGTGTAACTGCAGGTTTCAACTGAGTTATATAAAAAATCATGAATTTTAAGGAAATGTAACTTCTGTATGCAGAAAATATGCAAGAATTTTTATATTGCAAAGCTAAAATGTAAACTGAATCGTAAATGTTCAGACTTTAATGTCTTGTGGTTTTGAATCATGGGTTTCAATCCCATTTCAGATCGGTAGTCAGAATCCGAACTCAAGAGTGAATGCTTGTAGTAGAGTTTGTGGTAATCTACTTTAAAATGTGGGGCTCATCTAATTAGTTCTCATGAGTAAGAACTGATAACAGAAAGATAACTACAAAAAATCAAAATTAATACGATTTAACTATATAATATATTGTTTAAATATTTCAGTAAATAATCAAATTTCGAAGTATGGGATGAATTTTCATGTTTTTTTACACACTTTAATTTATTTCGTTAATTTGACTTAAAACTTTTCATAAATTTGAAAAAAAGTCAAAGTGTTACATTAACATTAATCAATAACCATTACACAAAAATCATTTTACTTTTTAAATAAAAATAACTTTTTTAAATAAAATAACCATTTTCGTTATTTTAAAGAACGTAACAAAAATGGACAATTGAAAATTGGATATATAAATGAATGCATAATTTGTGCTTTTGATACTCCAATTGTGTATATATGTTTTTTAATTATTTATTTAATTAAGATTCCAATATTGTATTATTTAAATTAGATTTTGATTAAAGTAGCCTTAGCTAACAGTATAGGAATGATTTAAAATATGATATAAATATTCATTAAAGATATTTATATTTTACGACTTCAAATTTCTTTTGGGAATTAATGAAATATTGTTAGAATGTTCCATTAGTTGCAGAAAAACAAATCCTTAGTTATTTCTTCTTTAATCAAAGTAAACTTTTGTAGTCTTTTCAAATAAATCTTATAAATTTAGTTAAGATATACCTTACATACCCAGAGGAATATTTCTGAAGAAAATATGATAGTTAAACTTATGTAAATAATTTGATTTAAAATGCAATGAATAATTCAGAAATTATCAAAGAATGTTTCAAATTGAAAATATTATTTAATTTTTGAAAAAAAAATAAAATTTAAATTTTGTCATGATAGTCAATAAAATGAAATTTTAGGAAATAAATGTATATGAATTTATATAAATATTAATTTGTTATTTTATAATTTCAAATCATGACAGCTGTTTTATATTCACTTACATATTGTATTCATTAAAATTAATTATTAATTTTGTCTTCAATCTAAATTAAATAATCACGAATTAAAATAAGCTACAGTAACGAATATCATGTGCTGTTTATTTCCCCAAAATTTCTTTTCACTCTTCATTCAGAACTATTTTGGTTTTATTTTTTGTTTCACTTACGATCATTTTCTGCTAGTTATTGGGATTTTATTGACACTTATAGCTTAAACAGATAATAAGCCACACACGTGAATCCACACACGTGCCTCACATATGAATCTCCACGGGAATGAAATGGCCCATAATCTTGCTAAGGAGGGTTGCAGGATTTCAAATACTCCCTCTTCCACACTTACTTTTCTGGAGTTATACTCCCTGGAAAAATTAAAAATCTCGGAGGAGTGGAAAACACCCCCCACCCATAATTGGTACAAGGGATCAAAACCGGGTTTGTCCCTTGACCTCCCGTGTGACAGACGTACCCGGACTGTTCTCTCAAGACTTGCTAGCGGTCATATTAAGTGCCTCACTTTCAACGAGGGCAGGAAAACTTTCGTCACCTGCACCAAGTGCCAAAATCATCAGGCTTCTACTGAGCATCTTTTGGATTGCATGGATCTCTCTAGGGAGGATCTCTTTAGCAATCCTCTTTTAGTCTTCGACTTCCTTACAGTCAACGAACTCGTGGATCTAGTCTGACTCCGTCAGACATGGAGGATAAGCAACAACAACAACATAAGCCACCACACATCGCATTGATGGTTGAATGGTTAATGTTGTGGCTTTCAACTCTATAGATCGTGGGCTCGATTCCCATCTCGTATATGGATTTTTATAATTATTTACTACCCTTCTTAAATTGTAGTGCCTTGCATTAGCCCCAGTATTCAAAAAGTGACCACAGAATGGCAAATCGACAGTTATTAGCGTGCGAGTATGATAGATCAAGGTGGGAATTGAAATCATGAACACTTGAACTGCATTCTATGGCTTTCATTATTCATCCGCAAACTTGATTATTTCCATGCGACTGCGACTTAACTTGAATTGAGATATTGTGATAGACTGTAACATAAAAGTAATTTTCTAAAACACTGCAAGAGACTATGTCCAAGGTGAGAATCGAACCCACACACATAGAAATCTCGAATTGAAGGTGAGAGTACCATCCATTCAACTGAAAAAACGAGTAAATAAGTGTGCACTGAAATCCACACACATAAGCACACACACACACACTTTTAATTAAAATAATATAAACTTAATATAAGGCTTTTTTCCTTTGGGAAATTATTCTGTATTTAATAAAAAAATACTCTTCTACGGAAAATTTAAAAAATTCAAATACTGCCACTTTTAACAACTTTTAATTTTACTACAGATTATGTAACAATATTTAAGTTAATTCAGCATTAAATTTATAATAAATAAAATAACAAATAATTCATCGTAGGTTTTTTTAATAATAATTTTAAGATATGTTGTGTTTTTTTAATAAATATTAGTAAATTTACGCTCAAAGGATATAAATAACAAATTTTGCATATAAGTCAAGCAAATTTTACGAATAGATTTAACATAAAAATTCTTAAATAAAAGATATTTTCTTGAATTCTCTCTCTCCTGTGTACTCTGTTAAAAAAATTTTTATTTCAGAAACATAGAATTAACAAATGATTTATGCAAAAAATTGCACTTCCAGTAATTTCAAGAGATCCTGCATTGTGCTGCAGTTACTTTTAAGAGAATTGTTTACAGGAGAGTTGTAAAGAGAATAATTTATTTTTCTGCTTTAAGGAAATTCTACAAAGAAATTTACACTGCAATCGTTGTAGATCGGAGATTATTTCACTTAAGTGCAGTTTTTAAAAAATGCACTTAAACAAAATACCTTTGACTGTATATACTGATAATTTATAATTCATTATATCTCTAACAAAATGAAATGAAATGTACAAATTCCTTCATTTATAAAAAATAATGTTTGATGTAAGTATTACATAATTTTTAATGTAATCAATCTTATATAAGCAGTTAACTATTTTTTAAATGGAGTTAAATATTGCATACATAATATTATTTGACTTGCAATGGGATTTATTATGCCAAGATTTTACAAACATAAATAATAAATGTATATATATATATATATATATATATATATATATATATATATATATATATATATATATATATATATATATTATTCTTGTTTGTAAAATCTTGGCACAATAAATCCCATTGCGAAGTCAAATAATATTATTCTGTATGCAATACTTAACTCCATTTAAAAAATAGTTAAATGCTAATATAAAATTGATTGCATTAAAAATTATGTATATATATATATATATATATATATATATATATATATATATATATATATATATATATATATATATATATATATATATATATATATATATATATATATATATATATATATATATATATATATATATATACTATGAAGAATATAAATCATTTTATAAAAAGTTCTAGCTTAATAATTTAAGGGGTTAAAATATAATAGGAAATATTAATTGACTGAAAATTTATATTTCTCTAAAATAATAAATAATGTGATACAAATCAGGAACTAAGGTAAAGATTTAATTATTTATTTATAACTAATTCATAGAAATTCATGCTTTTGAAATATTCATTTAAAGTTTTACATAATTAATTTGGAATATGGGCAAGATCAACTCAGCCTTTTTTATTTTTAAAAAGAAGTTTAATCTTGCATGGGGAATGAATATTCTTTAATTTATTCAACACATTATTATTGTTAAATCGGATTATGTTCTTTAGTGAGGAAATTGCCCAGTGTTCTTTCCCAGACATCATTGAACAGTTAATATTGCGTTTTTGTTTTCTGCATACAGACTTGCAGTTATTTACCGGGTTTTTTCGCTTTCTATAGTAAATCTGGCCTTTTAACAATGAAAAACCATTTCAAGGTAGAAACTCGAATGCTCTAGAATATTAATTGCTACCGTATATATGTATTCTTATCATTGTTGCCATTTTCTTAGGTACAAATCTTATAATTTCTATTGAATACACCATATACGTTCACTTATTTTTAAGTAAATTCTATTTTCACTATCACCACTGTCTATGATGTAAAGTTTATCTCATTATAAAATCATGCGACTCTCTAATTTTCAAATAACAAATAAAAATTATTTTAATTTTAATAATTCATCAAAGTTTTACTTGATATTCATTTCTGATATTTTTGCAATCTTAATTTTCAAGTAACGACTCCCAAAATGCTTAAATCTGACAAATCTGCATCGTCTCCATTTGGTTAATAGTAACATGTTATCGGCGAACCTTCTAGGAACACCCGAAAATTCTCTTATCGCCAGAATTGTTAAAATCTTCACAAATCATAAAGTGATTTCCGATATAATATGATTCCTCCGTCTACAGTGATAAAAAGGAATTATCATATGTCTCGGATTCTTTTATTCCAGGTGTCGCACGTCAACCCAATTTTAAAGCAAGAAATATGACAAATCTGCATTATGTTAATTTAATTTACCGTATCACTTTATCACTAAATCTTCCAAACTCTCAGAAACTTTTCCTGTCGCCAGAATGTTTGAAATCGTCAAAGATTATAAAGTAATTTCCTATATCATGTGATACTTTCATCTTAAGTAACAAACAAGAATTATCATCGCTCCCAGAGTTTTTGCCAATTTTTAAGAAGCAATTCCCAGAAACTGTGAATTTTTCATCGATCTTCAAAAGTGATACGTGATATGACCTGATTTCTCACTTTTCAAAAGATGATTGCGAATTATTATACGAATCACTCGTATTGATCATGATTTTTACTGTCAGTTTTGGAATATATTTAATATAATGAAACATATTTAATAAATTACAAAGTGGTTTTTAGGGCCAGTGACTTTCTTTCTTTATTTTTCTTGGTATTTTAACTTATTGAAACCGACGCTGAAGTTAAATTTTAATTTTTAAAAGGAAAGTTAATTATTATAAAGTTTGCAAGTTAAATGATTAAAGAACTTCAATAATTAAATTTGATAATAAAAATGACTTTCTAATTACTATTAAGGAAATTAAAATACAAACGATCGTGAGATATCTTTTAAAATGTTTAAATTAAGGTTTAGACGAATAGATTGTTCTTTAGATCTAACATGTGTATTATGTAGTTAATAACTACTATTTTATGATGTTAATTGATTTTATACAATGAGATGCATTTTGATCGATTATGATCAGATGATACTTAATCATATCAAGACAAAAGATAGGAATAAAAATAGACTCATAATCTTATAATTATCTGTAGAATATATTTTTCAACCTAAGTAGTGTAGAACCTAAGATTGTGATTCATTATTTTATTTTTTTTCCTACATTAATTCATGTTTCTCCTTAACAGATTCACTTTCTGTGAAGTCAAAACCCCATGATCAGAATACGTAGAACAGTTTGTTGATAATTTTCCGAGTCGCAAGTGTTATCTTTCTGAACAAATTTGTAAAACTAATTTACTAACAATGAATTCCTAAATTTAATTACATTTAAACACAGTCGTACATATGATTCAAAATGTAACGATAGTTAATGAAAGAAAATATATTATAGATTTCATATACATCTATTAATGATTAATTAAATGAAAAGTACAGTAATTTTTTGAAATTATAAGTTTAATAAGAAACCAATGAAGCTTAAGAATATTATATCAAAAATTCTCATGAAAAGTATGTATTTTAATACTTTTCAGTCACAGAGATTAAAGTTAGATATTATATCTTCAGTATTTAACAGAAAATATTCAGTATAAAAATCCCCAAAGAGGTTAAAAAGAAAACTTCAAATGTTTACTTATAGCTGAATTGACATTGTACACAAAAAATTGAATTTATTTCCTAAGAAAACTTTTATATTTTATTTTAAAGATTATTTTAAATTAGTCTTTAAATTAATATTTAATTTTGATACTATTTTCTAGAACAAGTCAACTTTTAAAACCGCTTAAAAATACATACACGCAAACTCCTATTATTTTTTTCATTCAAAGACAAATCATTTTTTTCAATAAAAATACAATTAAATTTTAGGATTTGATAAATCTGCGTTTTTCTTAGATCATTTCATATGTCCACGAGATATTTCGATCTTGCAATTACGTTAATTACAGGGATCCAACAGTTAACTACAGATTTTAAATCCTTTAAAAAATTTTCTGTAAATTAGAATGAAGAAAAGTTGTATAGATTTTTACGAGTAAAATATTCCGAAAAGTAAACTCTAAAACTGAATCGTTTGTACAGTTTTATATTATTTTGCTTAAAATAAGCATTGATTTGAAAAATAAAAGAATATTTTCTTGTACACTTGAATTCAAAGGGAATTATTTAAAAGAAGACCTGAGAGAGGATACATAAAGAGAATAATTTATATTTCTTTTATGTTAATAATAAATATGATGCAGAATTTCTCGTTGTATTTTTCTTCTCAAGAATACAATATTTTGATGAAATGGATTTTTCTTTCGCAAGTGCAATGCTGCAAATAAAAAGTTGATTATATAAGAATCATAAAAAAGATGAAAATAAAGGGTTGCTAGAATTTCTATCTATTATATATATATAAAATATATATATATATATATATATATATATATATATATATATATATATATATATATATATATATATATATATATATATATATATATATATATACATATATATACATTATAACTTTATAAAACTATTTCGATCTAACATATTTTGTTGCTTTTATATTAACATCGAAAAGTAACTCCAAAAACGTAGACAGGATTTAAAATTTAACTAATTATTTTTAATTAACAAATACAGTATTAATATTGACTAAAACTATAATCTTATATTTATTATAAAAGATTAATTTCGAGTAGAATTTAGAAAATTGTTGAAATTCAAAATTACACTAATTAATACGGTTATTGTTTATTCACAGTTAAGATGTAAAATGAATGTTTACACCTTAACTATGAATAAACAATTACTGCATTACTGTGGTATCTGTTACCTCGCAGACTTGTCTAGACATAACACTAGTTTATTCTATTGAAAACTTAATACAATGTCTCTTATGAATGCACCAGAAATACAGCTAATATGCACTATTGTATAGATTATAATGCGGAAGCAAAATTCATTCATTTTAGATATCCAGTTGAACTTGCTCTGTTGGAAGGAAAGTGTTGATATTAAATTATGAATATTCATTTGGTATTGCTGACTCCAAAATGATGTGGTTAATTTTAACCAATTAATTTCATTATAATAGCTATTAAATATTGCGCTTATGTGCTACAGATAGATTAAATTTGAGATCCTTAAAACTGCGAAACAATTTTTTGTACCCAGTTGTAGACCGTTTCCGTAGATGTTACTTCAGTACCAAATATAGATTTCATGTTATCGCTGCATTTTTGTGTCAAACTTTGTCAAAAATAATAGAAAACCATGTCTTAGAAGTCACTTTTCCTTTATTCTCTCATTACTTAGTTCTCTTGATTACGAAAAATTTCATTAAATATAATTTCACAAACTTAATATTTTGTAAGCGCAAATGAAAAGTTAGCGGTTTGAAAATTGATAAGAATTGTTTGCAATGAAATCGGCTATTTTTTTTTTCGCCAGATTCTGTAAACTTCAGTATTGACAATCGTTTTCCTTAAAACCTGTTTTGAAAATCCTTTCAAAGGAAAAAATCTGTGATGAGTAGACAATTTATATATTTATGTAGTATGTACAGTTTGTCACACACGTACCTAAATTTTAATTAAGTAATTTTGTAAAGAAGAGTTTAGATTCAGCAAAAAAGATTTCTTTATTAAATATTCCAAAAAATTTGACTAAAATGAAAATTTTAAGAAATGGCATAAATTTATGACCCGTTTTCAAACCAATTCTTCTAATTTGCATCAAGCGAAAAATTCTGCGATTGGTAAAAAAATATATACTTATAAATTATGAATATAGTATGTCTTATAACAAGTATTTCACTACTTTGAAAAAAAAAGAGAAATTAAAAAACACGCGGAAATTTTTTTATTGAAAATTCATAATAATTAAAAGTGTATTAAAATACATGCAACTTAAGAAATTATAAAAATTGATATAACATTTCTCAAGATATTTCTTAAAACTAGATTTTGGAAACCATTAGAAAAAATTTGAAAAACATAATAAATTCAGAGCTTATTTTTTATCGCTCACAGTATATTACATCAAGATTACAATGGCTATGCTACTTTAAAAAGAAAATGAATTTAAATAACGAATATAAAATATCTTTATAAAAATTTTTTCTAAAAATTTAGCATAAATTATGATGTAAATTATTATAGATTCAAAAAATGTATGAATAATTTTTAATATGCATTTTAAAATTTGTTTTAACCTTTTAAAAAATATCAGGATGATAGAAGAAATTCATATATTTTTTATTATTTACGGTATATATAAAAATGTCAAAATGACAATTACTTTACTATTTTAAAAGTAATTTAGATAAAGAGAGAAAATATCCTTTCTTTAAATTTCTTAACAATCTTTTTTTAATTTGACATTAATTAAGATTTAAATAATTAAAGAAATTAAAATATAAATTTGAGTTTTATTTTTTCAAGACATTTCTTAAAATTAACAATGAGAAACTACTAGTAATTAAAAATTGTGATAAAAAAAACTTTTCACATATTATATATAGTGTAAAATAATTATAATTATTTTACTACTTTAAAAAGAAAAATTTTGATAGTTTACAAAACATTTTTCTTAAAATTTCTTAATATTTTGACTTAAATTGAAAATAATTTTTTAACAAGATTTTTGCTGATATTGAAATATGATTTGAGATATGTATTATGCTTATTTTCTCCATATTTTATGCATTTTCACTCAATTTTATATGAAAAAATATTGAATACTGTTAACAGATACAAATGAGCTAATTAATGTTTTATTGCTTTATTTTACAAATTTCCCTATAGCATTCTTAATTATTTTTTAAAATGTTTGAATCCATTCTGATGGGACATTTTTTTAAAAGAAAATATTTCAGGCTAATATAATATATTTCTTTACCCAATCGCGATATTTTTTAGTTATGTGACACATATAATGTTTTTTTAAACTATCCAAAATTAAAAAAATCTTTTTAAGTTTGTAATAAAAATATAAAAGCATGTTGTACTTTTCTCTATTTATATTAAATCCGTTACTTTAAAATAAAATAAAATTTTTTAACAATATGAAATTCGCTGAACATTATTTCAAGTATGGGCCTTAATTCAATATGCAATTACTCTAGAGGATTTAATAATAATTTCACAAAATAATTTTTTCGTTAAATTAACAATTGTGAAAGATTTATAATTAAGACATAATACAGAACAGTATATTTTAAATAAATAAAATAATTACATAAATAATATGTTGTTCAAATAGCATAATTTATACATGTTTTATTTCAAAGTTACATAAAATGTAGTTATATAAACTAAACGTGTATTCTATTTTTAATTGTTATTAATAATATATTTGTCATAACTGTAAAATAATAAATTGAAATTCTTTAAAAAACTTAACTTTAAAGCAGGTTTTCCTTTCATGCTCTTATTTAAATGTTAATTAAATTAATTTAAATTAATGATAAATCATATTAAATATAATAAAACAGAAGTTATTTTGCACGGTAATAAAAATGTTGCAAATTAGATTAAATTCAAGGTATATAAAACTAATCTAAAGTCTAAAAAATAATTTTTGGTAATAATTTAATCACTTAAAATGCTAATATGTGGGGAATTCGATGTTAATATTTTAATTTTATGAAGTAATATTAACCGAGTTTCTTAATAACCACATCCAGAAATTTAGAAAAGAAATGAGCTATCTTCCTTTATTTTGACATTATAAATTAAATAAATTTTTTACTAAATACATATGGGAGGTATTGCGAAAGTTGTTTTTATAATAATATATGAAAATGATTTTTTTAATAAACTTATTTGTCTTATTTTCTTTATTGAAATAACTTTAATAAATATATTTATTTGCATATTTATAAATTATTTTTTTACATATTGTGTTATAAAAGCTTAATAAATGTATTTTTTATTGTTTAATTACATTTTATACTTCCTATTATGGTTAATTATTTATCAATTATATTGACATGATATTTTTAAAATTTACTTGTAAGGCATATGGGAATAACTCTTAAGTTTTATTTAATCGAAATAAATTTCATTTCATATATTAATTTAATTACAGATATTTTTATGTGAAATCAGATGGGATTTCAGCCTGTAAAATAACAGATTACAAAATAAATAAGTTTCATGAATTTATTTACTTAAATTAAATAAAGAAATTATGAAGTCAAGTAATATTTCAGATATAATTCGCTAAAAATGATTAAATGAAATATGTTATTGTTTGTATGTTACTATTTTTTGGTAGTCAAACTGGATGTAGAAGGGACAGCAGCCTTAATTTCTGTTTAAAGGTTCGTAGAATGGAATCCTAAATCGAGCGTGGACGCTACTAGTGATCTGGAATCTGCACAAATTGTATGTTTTGATTGAATTAAATTTTGTATACAAAAAGCAATACGTTATATATTTAATATAAGAACAAGACATATTTAAATACTGACTAAAATAAATTGTTATGTACTAAGAGCAATGTAAACGGATTTGCACACCATAAATTAAGATGATGGCCACTGCAATGTATTTGACTATTCATCGCGTATTTTATTCCAAGAAGACACTTCGTGAAAAGTAGACAGCATTCACCTTGCGATGGAAGAAAAAAGGAAAAATCATCTAGCGTTAACAGATGTACATGCAAAAGCTTTAAATCATAATACTCTTCTTCCGCCGTTTAACAAGTACTGGAATTGAACCAAAGACTAAGGTTTTTATTCTTCATTTGTCTACAAAGAGCCATAGTGAGTTTTAAAGTTGCTTATCGTACAACCTGGCAGGCGAAATTATTTGTAAGATATTTGAAAATCTCTCAAATCTTGCATTAAAAAGTGGCTTAATTATTTTATGGCACATATTTACCTATTAAAAAGATAAAATGACAGTAATTCCCAAACACCCATCCCAACAAACGTTCCATCCGTCAATCAATCAATATATATATATATATATATATATATATATATATATATATATATATATATATATAATAGTATATTTTACAAAATTGATAATCAAATATTAGATGGAAAATAATACATTGAAAATACGAAATATAGTAAATAGTTGGAAAAATGTTTAAAATTTCAAAAAAAATATAAAATGAAACGAAGTACCAACATGGCCAGCTACATATATGTATGATATATATATATATATATATATATATATATATATATATATATATATATATATATATATATATATATATATATATATATATATATATATATTTGACTTCATATCACTTAGACAATATCGTAATAGATATCGTCTCTGTAAAATGTATAAAATCATCGTAAATTTTATTCATTTATGAAGGCATTTCATAGTTTAATAAACAGTATTCAGGTGTTACGAAAGAGAAAAATCCTAGAAAAAAATCCCAAGCATTTATCTATCTAATCATGAAGACTAGGATGCGTGTATTCTCAAGTGCTTATCTCGATTTTCACGCAAGAAAATGACTTTGTATTACTAATGTAACCGAATTAATGTTTTCATCAACACCATTC
Organism: Latrodectus hesperus; assembly: GCA_037975125.1. Taxonomy (NCBI): domain Eukaryota; kingdom Metazoa; phylum Arthropoda; class Arachnida; order Araneae; family Theridiidae; genus Latrodectus; species Latrodectus hesperus. Next base: position 71,345,236 of record CM075858.1, read on the forward strand.
AAATATTACTAAGTTATTAAAAAGATAACAAGATAGAAAATTGGATAATCCTATGTTAATTTCAAATTTCCCAATGAGCAATAACAAGTTGATTGTACTTCTGGGGACAATCATGTTAAATCTCCTATCGCCTATTTGTTATCTTTCAGGTGTTTAAATTACGAATTTCTATTTTCTTTATATAATGAATCTATCAATTTTCTGAAAATACCCTCATGAGCATAATAAAAGTTGTAAATTCAAGCAATTGATGATCCCTCTGATGGCATTTTAGGTTTACCTGCAAGTAATTTCGCTTCGTTGACAATACGTTATCTTTTTTGATATAGCAAGATGATTTTTATTTGAATCAATGAATTTTACCACAACTAAGTAATATTAATTAAGTGTGATCTTGTTTGCGTTTTTATGAGCAATTTAAATGTTTCTACAGTGAAAGTTTACTCATATGTATCAAAGGACCAATTAAACCAAAAGAAAAAGAATACAATGAATTTAAAACATTCAAATATTGAACTGAAAATCCGAAATAGTTCTATTCTACAATAAGCTCCCTGGAAATGTCAAACAAATAAAAAATTTGAGTGATTTAAATTTAAACAAAACAGTTTCTGTACAAAGTTTCTGTACGTTAAACAAAACAGTTTCTGTACAAAACAGTTTTTACAATACTTTAAATAATAAGAACAGAATTCAAAAATTTGTTACAGATTGTGTGACCAATATTTTTATTTCCAAATAACGCTTCCGCAGCATTTTTCATGATTTTTGACATACGTAACTGCAAAATATTAATTCATAAACATTAAACGTGAATTTAACATTTAAAAAAAATCAAGATTTTATCCTTATAAATTTAATTAAATGCAAACATAATTATTGTTTTAAAGGAATTATTTGGATTATTTCAATAAAATAAATTTTTACTGATAATATTTTAATACGATAAAACCATAAATAAGTTATGAAGATGAAAATATAATGATATAAAGAAATAAAAATTATATATATATATACACACACACACACACACACACACACACACACACATATATATATATATATATAATATTTAGAGTTTCTGTCTACAAGCACTTCTAAATATTCGTAAAAATGAATTTAGAATTGCCTTTTCATTCATATGTAACGAAAATAATATTTATTTCCGTTTTTAGTTATATTAAATACCCAAGTTAATAAGTTAATGAATAAATAAAAGTAACAAATAATAACATATAACAAAAATCCATACATAAATAAACAACTTTACAAAGTATAATAATGATTTAGTTTCGATAATTCAAATACATTAAAAAATTTATTTGTACAAAATAAAATAATCGTGAATAAAGTTTGCTTTTATTAGAATAAATTTTAACTAAAATCATTATAATGGGATGAAAATCAATGAAATTTTAGATTTCAGGAAAAATAAAATTTTAAAATTATATATCATTAGTAAAATACAATGTATTGGTGAAATAAAATAATTTTGAGCAATATATATTTGAGTAATATATATTATATATAAAGTGATTTCTCACAGAGCCAGTGTTGATTAGATGTTATAAAGATATGAAAATCTTTTTTAAATAGTTACTAATTTTCAGTACAAACCTAATAAATTGACAAGTTATTTGGCAATTGAGTTACTTGCTATCTAAAAGTTGTGCTTTAGAACTGAAAGTCCCGAATTCAATAATAGCCATTGTTGAACAATAATAGGAGATATTTTTTTATCGTTCTATATGTACATCTGATGATGTGAATGCTTGAAAGTTTTCCGTGTTTCCTTTTTGGCAGCACATAAATATCACTTATTATCGAATAAAAATCCTATATAGTTGCAATTGACTTTTCAAATGACTCATAACAGCCCTCATCGTTACGCAGGGACAAACTATGCAAGGAAGAAAATTATTACTTTTTCGACACCAAAAAGAGAGAAAAGTGCTTAAGTAGAGTTTTTTTCATTTTAAATAAATTTACATCAAGGCTTCTTTGTAAAAATATGCATTTAATACGAAAACTAATGGATTTTTAAAAATGCGTTAATTTTTTTAAGGTATATTTTCTGTGAAATAAGTGCTGATTACTGAAATTTAGATTAATATCTCATTTGCATCCTACAATGTTGAATTTTAAGTATTACATTTACTTATCAAATTTAGCACTTCTCCCAATTAATCTCTGTTTTTTAATGAACATTTATGAAAATTTATAACAGAAAACAAAAATGCTTCACATTTATATATAAATATATGATAAACTAAAGTTAATAAAACATTAAAATATATCCATCAGAATATTTATTGCATGCATAACTATTCAAAAAAAATTTTAATTTTAATAACTTTAAATTATTACTTATATTTTGAAAAAGTACTACAATCGAAGAGATTATATCTTGAACAGTTCCGTGCGAGTAAATGGCCTAAATCAATTTCAAACATTTGAAAACTTTTCCTGTAGTTAACTGATAAACTATGCAATAATAAACTTTAAAATGCATTAGAAAGTTGGAAGGTGGGATGAAAGTATTTTTAAAAGTGAGAAACCTCCAAAAATACTTAACAAAAGTACTCAGTTCTTCAACAAATGAAGTGCAGAAAAGTAAAAAGGGACTTTTAATCTATTTACGAATTTGTATAATAATTCGATTATTATTTTCACCAAAAGCTTGCTCTTTTTATGAAGATATGTAATTGCATTACAACTTTACGTTTGTAATTTAATTTTCGACATTAATAATTAATTGCAGCACATATTTAACAGTCAAATAATAGTCATGGACAAGTATTTTATATAAATAATTCATGTGTGTGTAATTTTATCTAGACCTATATTTGAGATTGTAGATTGACTTAGATAAATTCTATAAAACAAACGAGATTTAAATTTATTCGGATTTGGAATTTTATTCAAGTGACATTTGGCTTTACTTTTTATGTATTCAAAAATATTATAAGAAAAATAAATAATTAATAAAAATAGAAAACAATCAAAAGCAAAGCAAAGTAAACCTCCATTTAACAAAGCAATATTTTTCACAAATGCAATAAATAGGATTTTTAGGCTGAAAATGCATTTTCGCGCAAATATGTCAGATTATTATGAATAATATGCGGTTAATTTATTTATGCATACCTAAGTATTACTAATATATAAATTAGAGCAATAATTTTAATACTAAATGTTACTCCAAACCAATATTTAAGTAATTAGTTTTTACAAATGCAATACAAAGCTAAGAATATATTTTTGCGAAAGTAATATCGGAATATTATGTGTAGTATAAGATTCACTTATTTATAATTATAAATATTATATAACACTCCCGAAATATATTACTTAAAAATATCTTAGAAGATTAAATATAAAAAATACACTCGAAAGAGCATTTTTAAATCTTATTGTAAAATATTATTATTATTATTATATCTCATTGTGTATAGATCTTCTCATTTTGAATTATTGTGTTAATGAAAATTGTATATAATTACTTAGTATTAGTTATGGGAATATTTCTTTTACAGAATTCACATTGCTAATTTATAAATTATTCTTATTTTATATTAATTATTTCTATAAACTGCTAAGTATCATTAAAGAGTTTATAGGAATAATTAAAATTTTAGATGACACTTAAATTGCAAGCATCAGTAAAGAAATTTAGAAAAAAACTAGAGGAATTTTTATATTTATACTTGGGAGAGTTAACTACAAATAAATGAATAACCAAATAAAAATAATGGTATTTAAATTCAGCAGATTGCGCTGTAAAAATATTGTTTCATGTTTTTTGTATTGAAAAATATATGCAATGATTTTATCTATTATAATATACCCTCTATAATTTCCTAACTTAAAAAAATTAAAAGTAGGGGAAAAATGAGGGAAGAATAGGGAAAAAATGAGTATTAAATATTCTATAATGGAACAACTTTTACGGGTACAAAATAGAATATAACTGGCAAGAGAATAAAATGAAAAATATTTAGTGTTTATGCTTTTAATTATAAATAAATGAAAAATAATAAAATATTGATGTTTATCAGCTCGATTTTATGCTGAATAAATGGTCTTTCATGTGCTTGTATTTAGAGAATATATAATGTGTTTCATCTTTTATTCCGAATTGTCACCAGTTTTCTAATTTAAATAAAAAAAATTAAAGGAAAAATTAAAGGATTCTGTTAGGTGTTTCTTGCTAAAAAAAGTAGACTAAATTCGATAAATAATAAAAAATAAATAAATTATAAAATATTGTATTTTAATAAGGAATATTCACTTGAATCACCCTCACACGAATTTTAGTTAAAATGTGTAACTAAAAGAATCTAAATATTTCCGCAATGACGTTTAAAGCAGGGTTTCCAAAATAGCACACTTTTAAATGTCTTTTCTACACTTGATTTTTCCGAAGTATTATAAAATCCCCCCAAGTTACCCAAAAAAGTTGTAAAATCCGCCAAAAAATTCACCAAATTCAAAAATGCGCCCAAAATGATTATACTTTATTTGGGCTTGGATATTTTATTTCCGTTTTCAGGTATTCAGTTGGACAAATATGAAATTCAAGCTCTAGAGGGAGGGTTTTACCTGAGATGGAGCTCCTGAGGTTGGGTTTTTTGTCGTCCCTGCTGGCGAAGTTCAAGTTGGCAGGCGTGATGTCTTGGCCAGCTTTGTCCGGACTAAACTCGATTGTGCCGTAGCCGCTGAACCTCCGCCTGTCTTCCTCCTCGTCGCTGAAGCCTGCGAGGCCTTCGCCTAGGTACGACTGCCTGTTCGGCCGTTTTCTCCTCGGCCTAGGATACTGATAGGCATAAATACGTGGGTCTTCTGCAACGCACACAAAATAGTATTTAGTCAAACAGTTTGGGACATAAGTCATTTGGCATCAACTGGAAACAAGGGAAAGGAAAATATTACTAAATGTTCGTATTTAAAAAAAAAAAGATTGACTGAGATTCTCATAAGTCGATATATTGATAAAATTACAAAAGTTTAGAAATGTTATTTTTGTACATTAATGAATGAATTGATTCTCATTAAACATCAAATTTTAATTTGAAAATTCACTGGGGAATTTGGTTTCGTTATCATTCTCTGTCTAAGATATTGTATTGCTTTTGAATGAAGGAGAATTCGATCAGACCCTACAGTTTAAAAAAGTGAATTCCAAATTGTTACAACATTAATGCCTGTGATGTAACTCAAACCAAAAAACTGTTGAATGAATTACCAGAGTACTCAGCATTTAACACACATCTTGGCAATTCATAGAAGAAAAACAATAAGCGATTATGTATCAGACTTCAGCATGGAAACTTCAAAGTTTACAATTAGGATAAAATAATTAACAAATAAATTTAGAAAAATCAAGGGAAAGTATTGCTGAACAAAAATAAATGGCTTTTTTATATGTGAGAGTTTATATTACTTGCAATGCATTCAACAAAATGAATAACCTTTAGGTTTTATTTATGTAAAAATTATATGTTTTGATGATTTGTAAAGTAGGTTTGTAAAAAAGGACCTGGGTTCGAATCCCAGTTCGGACATGGATGCACTTTCTCTCTCTATCTATCCTGTCTTTGTCCTTTCCTTGTATGAATGTGCTGTGAATGGTTGCCTACCCTATAAACGGGTACCTATGGCATGTGTGTACTGAGGAAGTCGGACTCCACACCAAAATATGGTTCAGTTGGAAAAGTGGAGCAGCGCACCCCAGATTACCAGCCTGGCTAGCACACGACAACAACAACAACAACAATTTGTATAGTAAATTACCTTAGAAACTTTTTTTATTAAATTCCTGTTTCCCAAATATTTTCAGAAAATTTGAATTTAAATTAAGTAGACAATTAAATATATAATGAGTAAGTGAAACAAAAAACGCATATATGAATTATTTTGAAAAAATATATTTTAAAATAATTATAATCATTAATCATTTCTTCTTATTTATATTTTAGTTTATAACAAACAATTAAGGTTTTTAGCTTAATTAGTCTTGATGTTTTCCAATATTTTAGATGTAATATCAATTATAAGTGTAAATATCGTCCTTTTTTTCAATACAAATATAAATTATTTATTTTATAGAAGTTATTATAAAAATAAAATTTATAATAGAATAATTTCTCTTTCTATTTTTTTAATCAATTGACCTCAAAACAATTCAATAAAATACTCTAATATTGATTGCTTACTCTTTTATAGATTTATGAAAAAATAACTGAAAAAAATAATTTGATAATTTACAAATATCCTAAAGGCATCTGGATATTTAAAATGCGTCACTAAAAATAAATTTACATAAGAAACAAAAGCTTTGCATCACTATAAAGTTTTTTAAAATTTTTGTGACAAATTCATAATTAAATGTGATAATGAAATAGATATCACTTTTTATTAATTATTATTACTTTTACTATACAAATATTTTTTTATTTTAAAGTACTGGAAGTAAGGGTTCTCAAGTACTTACTCAATGTGTACTTACCGTCTTCTGATACACTGGCCGGTCTGTATGTCTGCTTGCACCTAAATAGGTCTGGATCTACACCAGCTTGGTCTTCCTAAAATTGGTTTGCAGTATTAATAAATACCAAGGGAAGTAATTTGTGGAATTATTTGATAAATTTTAAAAATAATATAATAAATATATTTATGAATACTTTATCATACTTTTATTAGAAAATGAAATTCATAAATTCATTTGTGTATTTTGTTATAAAGTAATTTATTGAATCAAGATATTCAACAAGGAAAAGCTATTAAAACTAAACAATGCTAGAAGTTTTAAAGAAGAAAAAATATTTAAAAATTACATTTTTTAAAGAAATTTATGAAGAATTTAAACCTGTTATTAAAATTGCTTATTAACAAGAAATGCCAGTAATATTTAGACATATGAATTTACAGTAAATAGAATAAGTCTCTAGATTTTTAGAAACGAGAATTTAATATTAGAGCAGCCCCACACCTTTGTAGAAATAACAGAACTTAACCGATAGAACATGAAAATGTAGATATTTGATGTCATATTCAAGTTCAATAATCCATGCCACTTCAAATGCTATGGAGAGTCATGTCAACAGGGACTGTATTAAGGAAGCACAGGAAATATGAGTATCACATAGTATAGTATCCCATTGAAATGTTCCATTACGAAGAATTGAAGATATTTGTGAACCACGTTTCCTAATATATCAGAAAGGAAATGACTATTGTCGAATGTGGTGGCAAGGTCAACATAAGCCTATTCAATGTCCTCTATAACAACACTTTAAGTGATGTACGACTATGACGATGTTAAATCCGAGCTTGAAATTAGTGTTTTTTTAATGCTGCCAAACACGGATAACGATATAATAACGTCTTTCAAATTTATCATTAACTGCACTATTGAAGACATTCTTGTTAAAGAATAGAGTGAAGAGTAACTATGGTAAATGTGTGTGTTGAGAGATTGAGCATACTGTTGCAAACTTGGTGTTCGTACATACACTTATCACCTTGCAAACGATACTATTTCTCGGCTCAGAGAATATGAAATATCTGTTAAGGATATGCATATAATATCGAAGTAATGTAGCAGTGTTAAGATCTCTCAACCTTTTCATACAGATTTCATGAACACTTTGGCATTTAGTTTTGCAGATAGCTATTCCAGTGTGTAGCACTTTCATTTCGCTCAAAGTTAAGAAAATATATATATATGTATTTATTCCTCTCCTAATATAAACGCAACCTTTTTAGATTATTGAAAATAGAAACGCAATTTCTTCTTAATAAAACTTTCTTATATATATATATATATATATATATATATATATATATATATATATATATATATATATATATATATAATAAAACTTTCTTATATATATATATATATATATAATAAAACTTTCTTATATATACATATATATATATATATATATATATATATATATATATATATATATATATATATATATATATATATATGTAATATATATGTATATATATATATATGTAATATATATGTATATATATATATATATGTAATATATATGTATATATATATATATATATAATATATATATATATATATATATATATATATATATATATATATATATATATATATATATATATATATATATATGCCAGGTCGATGTTGTTAATATTGTCTTCTTAACATAATACTCTGAAAAATTAATGATTATTATATTATATGTTTTCTATATCGTGATAAAAAATATAATTGTCTTCTGTCTCTATTATAAAAATTTAAAATTATCTTTTAGTTAGTGACATAGATTTATCGGTTTTGAAAGAATATGAGAAAGTGCTTAGAATCGGGAAATAAAGAAAGAAGAAAGTGATAAGTACTAGAATGAAACAACCTTTCAGTCATCTAGAATAGTTTAAGTAACCATTCCCTATAATTAAGAGATTTTGTAAATAGTAATTTATTTGGTCTCTTATCATTTGTAATCTCTTAAATTTTGAAGTCCATAAAAATACCCGTTTCTATTTCCCTAATGCAAAAGTTGCATATATGTTAGCTCCCTTTCAAATTACAATGTAAAATTCTAGTTATACAACTTTGCATGTAAAATTTAAGGGATTTATACACTAAGTTCTATAACCAAGCAAATTAAGTAAATGTCATTGACTCAGTATAGTTTTAAAAAGAAATAAAGGTAAATATTAGCATGGTATTATTAAATTATTCCTTTCATTTCATGTTTTTAATTTAAGATTTATTATCATCATTTAGAGGGTGGTAGAATTTCAAACATTGTATATATACACATATGGATAGATAACTCTAGCATATATATATATATATATATATATATATATATATATATATATATATATATATATATATATATATATATATATATATATATATATATATATATATATATATATATATATATATATATATATATATATATATATTCAACAACAAATACTTATCATTAGATATAAAATGATAAGTATTTTGTTGTTCAAGACGGATAGAGTTTGGGAGAGATGAAAGAAAGTAATTGGTGAAATTATAGAATTTCGGATATTGTTATTGATTAATGCAGGCTCTCTAATGTATATTTATCAAATGCGTAACAATTTACAACTATTCTTATACATATTCAATAGATATATTTCAGCAGGCATTTTTACAAAAAATTTCGGATATTAATCTTTCCATAATAGTATTAAAAATTGTTTCATTATACTCATGTGGATGACCATAAAGTTTTATGACACAGAGAATTTCCATGAAACTGTAGCATTTATATCTTGACTAATAGGAAACCGTCTGACTGAATTATATAACAATGTATTTTATCTCCTCAATGTATTTAAATGTTACTTGTATAAATGTGTTTAAATGATACTTATTCATTCAATTACATTTTTTTAGATAAGAATGATATTCTAATATGTATCAAAAATGATATTCGTTAACAACGTAAAAGTCTTGCTGAGTTGTATGACAATAGATTTTGGCATAAAATGATAATTAATTATTTATTATTTTAGTATAAATGATAATCAAATACAAATTGAAAATAATGTTCTTTAAGAAATTATTTCTCTTCCCGAGGAATGTAATAAGACATCTTTTACTGAGTTCTATAACAATATACTTTATCATGAAATGATACTTCATCATTTAATATGTTTTCAAGGTCTCAAATGAATTTCTCGCAGGATCTGATACTATTTAGATATGATTGAGGATCTAATATGGGTTGAAAGTGACGTTCTTTAACCAATGTATGCTCGCTTATTGAAACTCTGCAAGTCCTGGTCCTTTTCATTACAGCCTAATTCAAAGCGCAGTAAATAAAATCTTCTGGCAAATAACTATATATTGTGTATAAAACTTTTGTAAAATAAAGTTGGTACGTTTTATTTTTAAGAAAATAATAAGAATATAATGAAGTTAAATATAGAAGACAATTTTATGGGATCTGTATTATAGAAGAATTTTTTTTTATCAAATCAATAATGCTGCATATCAAGCGAAAATTTATTTATTTTGCTCCAGGCTGCATTGTTGTGGTTTTAGCATCGACTAGAGGATGCCAAGGCCACTAATCGAATGGTAAGGCCGCGGTTCGCGTGATTTACGATCAATTTCCTTCGCGATCGATTCACTTTCAATCAGGTAACTGTCTACTCACGTCTCTGAGAGGGAAGGTGATCTCGAGGTTGGTGGAGAAATTCTCCTGGAACTCCGGATACATGTCGAGAACGTCCAGGAGATCTTCTCGCAGGATCTTGTGCAGGTCGCAGTAGGTCAACGCCCGCACGTTGCAACTCGACTTACCGACGCTGGTGTGGATGCAGGGATTTTCACCAAATATGTCGTTCTTACCTGCAACAGAAAACGTCACGTAACGCCACATGAAAAAATTCTCATTCATGTTGGGAAAAACAAGATACGAAATACATATTATAATAGTTAGAAAAATTATTTCTGAAAGTTTTGAGAATTTTTATCTTTTTACAATGATAAGTTACTAAAAATGTCAAATTTTTATATATATATATATATAAATAAATAAATAAATAAATAAATATATAAATAAATATATATATATATATATATATATATATATATATATATATATATATATATATATATATATATATATATATATATATATATATATATATATATATATATATATATAGCATTATGTTATGATATGAATACCATCTTATAACATTTTTTATAATTGTCTTATAAAATTGTATTTTTTACTTATAATATATTTTTAGAATAACTGTACTTAAAGATAATATAAATATTATTTAAAATTAAGGTATCATATATCTTATAAATGATATCATAACTTTTAGAATAATATTAATTTATTATAAGACAGTTTAATTTATTATAAGACATATTATTATAAAAAAGATATTAAATATTTGTAAGGTAAATATGAGTTTTCAGTTATGCAACTAGAAATTCACAATGGTATTAGTATGTAATAATATTTGAAAGTCAAAATTTATATTATTTATGGGATAAAAAAGATAATATTATCATATATTCTATAACACTTTTATTTATAAGGTATATCATATTAAATAAATTATTATTATATATTATGGAGCAGTATTTATTGTGAATACGTGAGCGTCACTAAAGCAACAGGTGTATATCGTTTGTGACTTGTGTTATTTATATTGCATGTTGCTTGCATTTCTATCTTTTTGATTTCATTTCTTCAAAAATGAATTTCCACTGTTTACAAATGACATAAGATGCAGAATTTAATCAGTTTCACTGATTTTTTTTAAAAAAATTACTGCTGAGACATATTGCGCATGCGTGATATTTTGCTTGCATCGCTTCAGTTTATGATATTTTTGGGCATGTTCCTCGAGTGTAGCAGTGCTGTTGAGAAGAAATAGGTGTTGCTCCCTCTGTGTGCTGACTGCCATTCTAGCCTCGACGCTATAGCGAAGAACATATTCTACTGCAACTGTGCTAGAGTCAAAATATGCCTCTTTCCTCCATGAATGAACTCCAAAGTAAAACTGGAATTCGAAAGTGACAAGAATTAGTTGCAAGAGAACATTACGAGAGAAAGTAAAAATATGAAACAAATGGCGTTCACAGATCCATGACGGCTTTAGAAATCGTAAACGGTGGGAAAATTTTAATGTCCAAAGGGTAAAAGCGTATATAATTTGACATACGCTAACATAAGATAATTGAAGGGACTGAAAAAAAACGGTGCAAACTGTGGGAGAACGTAAAATCGAGTAACATCAAAACAGAGTTGTACTGTGTTACCATAACCTTATTATAAATATAACTTATATAACATAATTATATAAGCCATATAACAAAGATAAAAAAGTCTAAATTTTTTAATCTAAAAAATGTACTCTTCTGTTAATGAAACTTAAGTTTTTAATCTATATAGCTGCACTAGAAATATAATTTTATACATAAAAATGTAATCACATGTTTTTTTATAGTACCATGCCCATTAAAAACCAAAACCACTTCTTGAATCATCATATATCATTATATTTGATATTCTTAAATCAAATTTGTGAAGACATAAAAATTAAATTTTACTATTTACGAACTTTTTCAAAAATATAATTTGCTTGAAAAGAGTGAAAGAATTTAAATCATTTTAGTATCAAAATTAATTTTTTGAAATGAATTCAGCCAATGGCAATAATGTTTCATTTTTTCAAAACATAGAGCATTTTTATACATTTCGAACGTAATAAATAATAATTCTGGGTAAGCACAGCTAGTACTGGAAGACGAATTCACAAGTGCACTGAGTCGCACTTTGGGAAACAAAATACCATTTCTGAATAGGAAATGAGAAATCACACAAACGTACAATAACAAACAAAATAATTTTTTTTTATTTTTCATGGACTAGAATATTTAAATATGAACTATCGAAACATTTCAATTAAAGAGAGTACATATTTTAAATTATTTTTCAATATATGAAAACAAGATATCTTTGATTTTTATACAAATAAAATTTTTATTTTGTATGTCCAAACAGCAAATTTTTGTCTGTAATTGAACTGAAAGCAGCTTCTCAGAGGGAATTTTTCTTATCGCGTATTTCTATCTGGTGCACATGACAAGGGATAACAACAAGCAGACGCAGAGAACATTTATTGGCGAGGACGAGGACACTAGACAGGAAGAAAAGGGTGCGCTGCATTCTTTTGAAACGGGGATTCATTACAGGCAGAAAGTCAGACTTCTTACGCAGTTTTACATCCAAGACTTATTCGGGATTCGAACTTGAGTCCATTCGGTGAGAGACAAGGGTCATAACTACTACAAAGACTGGATGCACAGAAGGAAATGAAACTTATATTAAAATGTAGGCCTTTGACTAGCTTAAAGTGCATGGACTATGTTTAATTTTTCAATTTTATTTAAATAGCTTGTAACAATATTAAATAACAGTTAAGGCTGATTTAAATTTACTGTAAAGTTACTATATTCCGGTATAAATAGTTTTGAAACTTTGCTCATTTCAAAAACGTAGGTTCGTGGTTCTCTCCCCATTTTAAAATTGTCAACAGGGCATATTTGCAGGAAATAAAAGAAATATGCACAATATCCTATCCTTCTTTCTTTCTATATTCCCAGAAATGTTTTTAAAAATAGCAAAATTTACAATTTTTTGGCAATTTTTGATTTTTAACCTTTTGCAATGAAACTTTTTGAGATTTTTATAATGCGTCGTCAATGAGAAATATATTAGAATGTTATAATGAAGGAATCATAAATTCATAGCTTTATAACTATATAAAATGTTTGCGGGAATTCTACACTTATTACATTTGTTTGTTGTTGTTGTCGTGTGCCAGCCAAGCTGGCAATATGGGGTGCGCTGCTCCACTTTTCCAACTGAACCATAATTTGGTGTGGAGTCTGACTTCCTCAGTACACACATGCCATAGGTACCCGTTTATAGGGTAGGCAACCATTTACTCCACATTCATACAAGGAAAGGACAAAGACAGGATAGATAGAGAGAGAAAGTACATCCATGCCCGAACCGGGATCGAACTCAGGACCTCCCTATCCGCAGTCAGACACTCTGACCACTAGACAAGTTGGGCGGCATTATATTTGTTTATACGATCTATATGTAAAACTTCAATTCGTGGACCAAAACAGCATTTTGAACAAGGCTAAATAAATATTACAAACAGTTAAAAACAGTGAATATTAATACTTTTGACATCACGATATTTTTACGAAAGATATTTTTTTTCATTGGAACTCTTTTTCCAAAGAAAGTATTGTTTATAGAAAAACATGACAAAATATATGTTTTATGACATGACATTCCTATTCGAGACAAAGAAGATGACCAAACATTAAAAGATTTATATATTTTGTCCGACAAAGGGCTTACGCACACAACATATTTGTGAATCATGCTGAACAAAAAATAATGTAACATTATTATTTTGGAGGAATGGAAAATTTTAAGGTAAACTTTAAAACTTTTAACTTAAGAAACTTTAAACTCATAGTTAATATGCTAACTTATAACTGGTATACTGAAAATAAATTTTATTTTACAGCAGATAAATTTATTTGGGAAATTCAAAAACTGTATTTAGTTTCAAAAAATAAATTAAAGATAAACTTACTTTGAGAAAGAACTTGTTATTTTATTTCACAGTAAAATAACTATAATATGTTTTCGCAACTATCAAATCTTTAAATATTTACATAGTGTTATCAATATCATAATTGAGAACATAATGGTCCCTATAAGTCCAATTTTTAGTCTCCTGTAAACTTAAATTTTTTATTATTATGTTTTCCCTTACACAATTTTAAAATTCAATATTACTTTTTATTGTTGCATGTATATAATATTCAAAAGCTGTTACTTTATTTTCTTTAAATTTAAATATTTACATTTTACTATCAAAACTCTATTTGGGAATATAATATTGTTACGAAAAAAATTTTTAAAATTTTCTAAAGATAAAAATATTTTGTTCATAGTTTTACAAATTCTAAAATTGACTAACAAAGCATAAAAAACCACTCAATAGCTTTTGTAACTTTTTTATAATAAAAAGAGTAACAGTGGTTAGAATATTTATAGATACAATACAATATAATTGCATTTTAATCTAAGATTCTCATATTTTTAAATTTATTTCATTGATTTATTATAAAATAATCAAATTTCCGACAAAGTCGTTATACGTAGCTATTTTCATTTTCAAATTCATATAAATGCAATTAAATCTTTTATTATTCTGTATTATTCTCAGCACAATTTTGGTTACAGAATTTTGTAATTCAAATATTACAATTAATTAGACCTTTCATCAGTGATAAGCATAATTTCATTAGTGATAAGGATATCCCACGATTAGGATCATTGCGATAATATTATCATATCGTATACGAAAAAAATTAAAAATTAAATATGCTTATCTATAAGCAAATGATTGCAATTGCAATATTTTTGTCTATATTTTGGCTTGCGTTTTATTATCTCAATGGTGGAAATTAAGTCCTTATAAAATAAAAGAATGATTAAAATGAATAATATTTTGAAGATTTTTGAACAAAATCAAAGATGCATATCCAAACACAATTTGCTAATAAGGAATACAATTATTAAACAGTTTTTTCATAACTGGTTAATTAAAGATCTCTTGTCTGTTTTGTATGTTTAAAATGAATTCCTTTAATAAATTTGCCCAGATGCTTTAAAAAAAAGCGATATTTTTTTGAGAACAACTTACAAATATTAAAAATAATTTTAAATAAAAGTATTTTAATAAACAATTAGGATAAAATTATTTGTATACATCGTAATACATGGCTACAAAAAGGAATATTAGTATTTTCAAAATATTTAAACAGAGCTTTGAAATCACTTATGTTTTTTAAAAAATATTGATATCCTTAACAAAATAACTAATCTCTAAATACCAGCAAGAAAAATCATTAAAAGTATTCAAGATGGAAAATTGCTTATTTTAGTTTAAAAAATAATTTAATTTTTAATTATGTCAGTGTAACACAAACTTTTGTCAGAATTACATAAGTTTTTCTGAGCATTTTTAAAACAGTATATTTTGAGGCTATATTTTTGTCACCAGTTAATATCCAAAATGATACTGTAACTTGAAATTCTTATTTAAATGACCTTTTTTAACAAAAAATATTTAGAGATGTTAATTAATACGAAACTTTTTTTAATGTCCGCAGATATATTTGCAATATCATATAAATTTAGTAACGGATATCAATACCAAAAATTTATATTTTAGAAGATATGTGAGAAAAATGTATTTTTGTTTAAGCGAGTAGTATTTTTACGACATATTGTTATATGACAATATTACATTTTATTGACATTGTTTATTAACTATTATTGCATTACGTTATCATAAATTATATAAAATATAATATTAATAACTATTTTACTTATTTTGACAGTGTAAGTAAAAAAAGCAATCAAAGAGAATCTTTCTCATATTCCAAAAATATACAATTTACTTCTTAAGTTCAGAATTTCTTTTCATTATTTGATGAAAATTCGACCTAAAAGTAGAGTACAAGTGGAAGAACTTTACTATTCCTTATGCAAAATTGCAAAACAAACGCACCCACTGTATGGAAATTCAGTATAAAAAGATCTTAAAGATATGCTGAATTAATTTAAATATTTTAAAGTACTTCGAATTTATATTTGATGCAGATTATATGATTATGCAAGCTTTGGAAGAATATTTGAAATCGAATAAATGTCGTGGTTCAGAAATATTCCCATAACTGTTCATGTTTTTATTTATAATTCACATAATTTTGTTGTACTTAAAGTAAATATATCTAACATTGCAATAGTAGAATATAATATCCCATGAAAATAAATTTCATTTTAATATCAAGAGGACAAGATTATATTTACACAAATATGTTCAACAAAGATTAAAATAGATTACTGTAAACTTCAATCTTTCTACCTAAAAGGAAATAAATTTTAACAGGTTTATATACTATATATATATATATATATATATATATATATATATATATATATATATATATATATATATATATATATATATATATGTATATAGATAGATAGATAGATAGATAGATAGATAGATAGATAGATAGAGAGATAAACTTGATAGATTAGATATAGAGTTTTAATAGATAATTTTAAAATAATTAATTTATATAATTTTTATTTTAAAATTTAATATATATTATTATTATAATAATAAATTTAAAATTTAATTTTAATAGTATTTAAATCTTTTCATATTTTCTGTATTAAAAGATCTATGAACTCGAATATACATATTTCGTCTAATTATAAAATACTATGAAAATATACAAAATGAAAATAAATTTGTAAAAATAACAATATTTTAATAATAGATTATGTAAATCTCAGCAAATGGAATAACAACTCTTTAAATGTATCGCTTCTTAACAAAAAAAGTATTTCTAGCTTGTTAAGAGTTATAAATAAAATCCGCTTATATATTTTTCAAAGAGGAAACATGCTTATTTTATTACAAAATTGAATAAAATCATTTTTATACACAATATAATACATAAGAAGCGCTGAAAAATTGCTAGATTTGGAAATCGAAACAATTTTATCTAAGAAAACGATATTTTACTGACCCCATGCAAACACTTTAATTTGGTTGAATTTTAGTCAAAAAGGAAAAATGGAGTAGATGAAGGAAAATCATCAAATTATAATTTTTTATGATTCTAATAAAATAAGATCAAGAAGAATGAGAGTTTAACGTCTACAAGTAGCATTTGGAAATGTATATCTATTTCATGCAACTGTATTCAAATGGTATACAAAGTTCACATAAATATGATGAATACACAAAGTAGTTGCTAGCTGTAATTTTAGACAATGGGCTTGCGACATTAAAACTGTTAATCGATGATAATCGATTAACATTTTTTACATTAAATGATGGAAAAGAAACTTGTCATTAAATCCGCCATCATGCATAAAACTATTCATGGTAAACGGCGTGTGAAATAAATAAATGGGCATTAGTTTCTCCAAAACTTAATTGAATATTAATAAGCCAAATTTTTTCAAAAAGGTGTTTACTTGTGCACAAAATTTATTTCTAATAGTAATTTCTTTTTATATATAAATCATCATTCATTGTAAAAATTTATTATTTGTCATTCAAATTTCATATGACAGACGTGCTTTTGAATTTTTACCAAAGTATAGGGAAAAAATCCAAATTAAAAGGGCGTACTAAGTTTTAAGGAACTAAAAGAATATGGGTAAAAAGTATAACATAATAGTTTTTAAGTCACAATTTATTTATTTTATAATTAGAAAACACAAACATTTATCTTAGTGTGTAACTTAAGTAAATATTTGAGCTTACTTTATTTTAAATGTAATTTTTCGTTCAAATAGATTATTTACAAAATTTGGTTTATTCCTACTAAGTAAATTAATCTAAATACTTTTTCTGTATCTGATTTTTTTTATTTTTTGACAAAATATGATCTTATGAAATATTTTTAGAAAAATTTATAAAAATTGCATTCTCTTTTTGAAAATAGGTGATTAAAAATTACTATATATATATTACCATGATTTTATTTTCATAAAAATTTAAATATAAAGCTTAAGAAAGAAATTTAAAGTAATAAAATTATTTTACTTATGTTACTTATATGTCAAAATTTTTATATTCTATAAAAATGAATTATAGAACTTCATCAATAGACTTAATATTTTCAAAGTACCTTGTTTATCACATGCATTTTGTTACATTTTCTGCCACAAAACATTGGGAAATATTACTAATCATTCTTAACTGAGCATTATTAATTAAATTTTTCTATTTGATAATATTTCAGAAAGAGATTTTATAACTTAAAATTTTAACTTTTTAAAAATATTTCTAAGATATTGTATTTCTAAAAGAGCCATTTTTTTCTATGATAGCAAGATAGATTAACATCAAAATCTTAATAAAGAAAATGTCCTTGTCATAGAAAGTTCTCAATTTTAAGTTGCAGAAGCAACTCAATTTTTATGGTATGTATTATTTTTAGATACACGTGTAAGATCCCGTTAAAAAGAAAAAAAATGTTGCCAAACAACAAGAATTTTTGTCAAAATGGTAAACTATATACCGAATACATGTTTGTTTATAAGGTAAAGTTGTTTTCTTAAACAAAAATTAAGTTTTAATTATTATTTCTTTTCTTTTTCACCACAAAACTCTAAAAAGTTTTGACTCATTTACCATGAAATTGATTGCGCAGTCCAAAAAATACTTGAGTCAGAAAACAATTGACGTTGCAGCGTTAAAAAATACGACAAAAAAGTTGTAGATAAAAGGAAACTTGTTTGAAGGGTTTCAAATTTTCTCATTTTGACTATAGTCAATTTATTAGAGAGATTTATTTATTGCTGACGCAGAGTTGACCATTGTCGAATTAGAAACGATATAATCCTTTGAATAATGTTCTTATTTTAAGATATTTCACATTAATTAAATTTTTCATTATTGTTAAAAAATTGAAATATTTTTAAATTTATTTTTCTCAAATAAATTGTGTCATAGTTTTTTGATCATATATTCATGTCTGTTTTAATTCTCATGAAATACCTTTGAGGAAGGAAATTAAAAGATTTGGTGTAAATTTGGGGTTCTATTTGCGCATACTTTTTTGATTGACTGGATTTTACACGAATATCTACTTTTGTTACCCACATTTTGTCTCAACAAATGCAAACCATTCAATAAAAAAGTAAAGTAACGATGAATAAGAATCTTGTATTATAGATTCTTAATAGAAGTTCATGAACAATTTTCGTAAAAGTTTTTTTTCGTGACAAGTAAAGTTACCTAAATATAAATGGCGTCGGTTTATAAATGGATTAATTATGGTAAAATTTTATTATACTCAAATAGCAATGAACTTCTCAAATTTTTAATAATTTTACATTTAGTATGAAATATTTTCCTGTAAATGCACGCTGCTTACTAATTTTCATGTTAAATTTAAAAATATATTCATCAATATAAGATCGAACATTAATATTTGGAATTAATTAGCTCTTTCACTTTGTTTGATAAAGTTAATTTGATCACATTATTAAAAAAATTATTAAATTTGAAAAAAATAATATT
Organism: Latrodectus hesperus; assembly: GCA_037975125.1. NCBI lineage: Eukaryota > Metazoa > Arthropoda > Arachnida > Araneae > Theridiidae > Latrodectus > Latrodectus hesperus. The sequence goes on from CM075858.1 coordinate 71,364,955, forward strand.
CTAAAATATATTCTTCTAGAAATTAGAAAATTATCAATATGCATGTTACTAAGGTAAAAAATTCAGTGTTGAAAATACTGAAAGCTTTTGTGTGTTTGTGTTGTTACAATATTTAAATACTTCATGTCCAAAAATTATTTCCTTATTAAGTTACCGTTACATTACTTTCCTTTAATAATGATGAATGGTACTATTGAAATAAAACTTCGTAAAAAATATTACTCATAATGTAGCATAACACATTGGTAAACAAAAAGGTTTTGTTTTTATTACTATTAAAACAATATACTATAACTACCTTATAATTAAAAAAGGAATTTAATTTCTGCTATAATTATGTAATAAGAATAAAAAATTAAATTTTAAGTTACACGATTAAAATTACGATTAATTGTTCGATTTCTGGTATTTATTTTAGAAATATTTTATTAAATTATGGAGCGAAACATTTATTTATTGTTATTTCTCTGCTATTTTTGATTATTCTTTCGAGAAGGGAAGAAAAGTATGTTTTTATAACTATACTATCAAAATGAAAAATCAAATTATTCAAGGCGCTACAAAGATGAATAAACAGCAAAAGAGTTTGATTTTTATTATTAGTGAGTGACTTTTCCGATTAAGAACAAATGAAATTAGCTTTAATAATGATATTATTAAAAGATAAAGTGATTAAATTTTGTAAGAAATTAAATTCAAGACATTTTGTAAGTAAACAGACACACAACAAAAGTTTTTGTCATTTATTAATATTCTGTACAATGGTCTACGTTTAGAAACAAAGAAGATAATAATTCTATTGTTGGAGTATAAAATTATATTGTTCACGACATTGCATAAGATATATCGAAAACAAAGGGATTTGTTTCTTATTATCATATCACTATTATTAATTATTCAGTCATTTGTAAATATTTCATAATTAAAAGAAAAAATTGCTTTTTCTTGGCAATTCTGTTTTAAAAATACGAAAAATAAAACTTTACATATAATTCCCACTAAACTTTTTTCTAAAATTTCAATTAAAAGCAGAAAAAATTTATCTCATTATTCTTCCAGTATTATTAACTATTGCTATTGTATGCTTGGAAATTATATAAGAAGTTATCTAATTTTAAAGATAAATACTACTATATAATTTTTATTTAGTCCTTTTAATATATTATATATAATAATATTTTATACCTTATAAGATATTCATAGAGAGCAAAAGAGTTTTTATTATTATTCAATGAATATTCCGAAACTAAAAATTAAAGATATTGCATTTTTAATAATCTTGTCATCAAAGTAAAAAGTGATAAAAATAATTTATATTTTTATATTGATGTTTTGAAAACCAAAATCAATAACAAAATAATAAGTCATGCTCAATGTAGATTTTTTAATTTCTATTCCATTGCTACTTTAACTACTTGTTATTATTTTTAATAATCCCATAATAAAGAAGTAAGTGATTTATTTTTAAATATTAATATAAAGTGATTGATTTATTCACGATGTTGCATAAATATTAAAAGTAGAAAGCTTATATTTTTTAATAATTACATTACGATATCCTTCAACAATTTATCACATTTTCTTTATTACTCCATAAGCATAAGTTTGGTACCACAGAATTTATGCAATCAAAAATGTTTTAATTGTTATTGAAAATTGTTGTTGATTGTTGTTGAAAATTAGATGATGAGTTGTTGATGAAAATTGTTGCAAATGATTATGATATTGCATGAACATTTAGAAAGAAGAAACATATAACTACTAAACTAAACTCTGTTATATAACTACTGCAAATATTAAAGCCAAGAGAGTTATTAACTTCTAATGATTATTTAGCAAAATAAAAAAGTAAATATATTTTCGTTGTCGTTGCAAAAATAAGTAGAAAGGAAAGTTTTTGATTTTTTTTTATCATATTCTACAAAACAATTCCCGCTATATTTTCGGTTATATAAAAACGCAAAGCTTGCATAAAACTGTCGTAGGTTAGGAGTATACACCTGGTTTCTAGAAAAAAATGAACATCTGCTGCTGTTTTGCAGACCTCATTTATGGCTGAGACAAAAGAATATAGCTTTCAAGTAGAAAGTTTATCGAATTGAATATATTTAAAAAAAAATCAACATTTTTATTTCTCTAACCGAATCGAATCGTGCTCTCAAAGTAAAGTCTCCCAAACAGAAAAGTCAGTTTGAAAAAAATTGGTTCTTAGTTCGCATTCTTTCTTTCTTTCCTTAAAAGCACTTCAATGCTTGCAACAAATCATAGGATTAAAAAGTATTGAGAAAGAAATGGAGATTACTGAGTATCTTCAAAAGAATTTCTTTGACATAGATTACAGAAGTGGATATATCTTTTTTGACACTTTATGATTTCATTGTTATTTCAGTTTGCTTAAGACATTTTAAAATGAAATTTATCACTTAAGTTAGAAATAACATAAAGAAAATAAAAAATATATTATAATGTATAAATGTTTTCAGTATTGAATTCACTATACACAAAGTATTTTCCTTAATTCCATATCGAAAGATCTTTTAATTTTCATAATTATTCATCATTCATTGTAGAAGTTATGTTTGTGAAATAATCTTGTAAAATTAATTTTACTGCTAAGACATGTGCTAAGTTTCCCGAACACGTTTCTGTAAATAAACTCATATTGATGACAATTTCATGATTTGTCAGTACATATATTTTTCAGGGAAACATAAGCAGAAAGTGACAAGAAACCCTTGTAGTGACGGAGGGATAAATAGTTTGCGTGATTTTTTCGCTAATGCAGGAATCATTCAATCGAATTTATGGAGTTCCTTGAACGCTATGTTAAATATGGTGTACTTAGTTTATCTATTATGTATTTTTGTTTGATTTCTGAAGTATATTATTATTGTTATGTATTTTTAAGTATTCAGCGTAAACACAACAATGTTTATATATTCAGTCATTTTAGATTTGAATTACACACAATAAAGTGTATTTAATTTTGAATTGGAGATTTTATACAGTGAAGTTTAACCAATGATGTAATTCTCTACATATGAATTTCAAAAAAATTATATTGTTGAAATCTCGAAGGAATTTTCTTAAATTATCACTTTTCCTTTTGTCAATAAGATTTTAACAATATTATTTATGCAAGGAAAAGAGATATTTGTCAATAAAAGAGACAAAAGGTAAAATAAATGTTTGTCAATAAAAGGATAAAGAGATCTTTTGTCATATGATAAATTCAATTTTATATCAAAATTAACTCAACTCTCTTTAGCTAATTTTGAATTAACACATATCTGACTTTATGTATCTCATGATATTAAAATCGGAAGCTTTTGCGAAGTATTTGAATACCCAAACGCAACACCTATCTCAAAGTTGCTCAAATGTAGCTAGGTTCAAACTTGGGACCAACCACTCCGAAAAAACTAAATCTGATCATTATGCAATTATAATTTTTGTAATTAATAGAGATATAAAATTTGCAGCTAAAAAGTGATATTTGGATTACGTTAAATGTTTAGTAGTTATTGTTGTTTTCAATACGCTTGTCGTTCATTATAATCTGCCATTTGAAATCTTTATTTAAAAAAAATTGCGTCAAGTTTTGAAGAATTTTTTTTAAATTGATAATTTAAGTTAGTTTATAGGATTTAATTTAAAATATGAAACTGACCTAAGCACAAAGATCTGATAAGCAAAACAGCTATACAACTTCATTATAGTGACATGGTCATTATCTCAGTATAGATATTTAACATTGCATATGTACTACTAAGCCTACATTTTTAATAAGCAAACAAACTTTTTTTACTAAACATGAAAATTAAATTGAAACTCCAACTAGACATTACTAAATATTTACTTATTTAATATAAAAAATCCAGTTTAATAAAGAAACATGTGTGTGTGATTTGATTATTTTCCTAAATAAAATTAATTTAACATTTCTGAAAATATTGAAATTTCAAAATTTTATTTCCTACCATCGAAAACAGACATTTACTCACATAAGTAGATTGATGAAACTTAGATGTTTTCTAAGAATTTTACAGATAAAAATTTTTTGAGTTTAAAAAATGCTAGCTAAATAAAATTTAAAATAATTGATTACTAAAAGTAGACACTGTTATATTTTTAGATATTTATTGCAAAATAAAATGTAACTATGTTCCCAGAATTTTTTTCCACCTAAGCGATTTTAGCAAATTTTTATTCTAAAGAAGTTTTAAATATGCAAGATTATAATATAAAAAGAAAGTTTTTTCTGAATTAATTATTGCCCATAATATACCATTTATTTTAAATGGGATTTATTTTCGGTTTTGTTTAAAAATTCTGGGGCACTAATTTATGGAAATTTTGTTATTTACTAGTAAATTCTGTATTATCCTTTGCCGTGTAAACTCTCTTAATTATTTATTTTCGGAAACTGCGATCAAAACATTTTAAATAGAATTTCTGTCTTATAATAGGAGTTCTTAATAAAGTCAACAATACCTTGTTTATATTGTAATCAATATTAAAATATGCAAGAATTTTATCTTTCAGAAATTTATTTTGAAATTTGAATGAAAGCCTTAAGGAAATAGATAATACATTGAAAAAAATTCTTCTTGTATAATTATATGTAGTTATTCAAAAATATTTAAAAAAAATAGTGTTTCAAATTGATGAAAGTGAAAAAGACAAAATATTTTTCTAAAAGTATCTTGCACCATTAAACTATATTTCTTAAATAAAATCCATTTTTTAATAATTATTTATGAATTTTTACTGGTCTTTTTGTAAATACCATTAGATTAAAATTATGTTATTGGATAGTAAATGTACATATTTATGAAAATGAGCTGTACCTCGCACTAAAATAAGATGGCCAAGTAAATATTATATAAAAAAATCCTTTAGCATTAAAGTCATGTATGAGTATAAAATACATTATGCGCATATAAAAAAGATTTACAGAAAAATATTTTAAAAAATCAGTGAAATTTTAATTTTTTAGTGCTGAAATAAATAAAATTTAATTTTTGAAGCAGAGCAAATGAACAGAGGATTCATTCGAATTATTTGGCTACATGTAAGGGATGTAACAAGCAGTTAATTATGCAAGATTTTAGTATTTTTCATATCCCCTTCCAATAGATAAGCCTGTTGCAGTGTTTATATGAAAATAAATTCAATTTAATTTGAAATCATGAAGCATGGTTAATATCCTGTCTGTTTTCCTCGACTAAGCTACAGCTAATATAGTGATACATGTAGAAGAAAAGAACGTGTAGTTTGAAAATCATGCAATATGTTTTATACAGCGTGTGTTCCTCACAAACATCTAAGATGGCAGATCTGTTTCACGTGCACGAAATTAAGTTACGGATAAGATTATGGAGAATCCTTTTCAAATCATGAAGAAATCCATCCTCTAAATTTTGAAAATAATTGGCTTTCGTTTCAGTAACTTATCTCAAAATCTCTCCAAAATATTTTTAATCAGGATTTAGGCCCGCAGAAAATGGTGGCAAATCTGTATGATGTATTGTCTTATCTTCGAGCATGATTTTCATAAAATAGTTCTCAATAAGATGTCAAATATTTATTATTCTTTAAAGGAAATGAATTATCAATAATAAGATTTCATTATCTCATCTGCAATGAAGTCCATTCATCAATTCATGATGAGTGCAGCTTAGTCTGATACCCTACCTCATCTCTAACTAGAGCTTTTAACTAATTGAAAGCTTATTTCTTGTGGTCTTTTTAGCACAGGTGCCGTATAATCCATGATGCCAAATTCTGAGATTGGCGATTTTTTGGTGGGTTTTCTTATGTATCTGGCAACCTTGTTTTTATAACGTCATATATGGAGACCTATAAGAATTATGCAAAAAACTCTATTTTGGTAACCTTAGTATTTATGTCATCACGCACGTCACGATACCTCATCTTGACAACATTTCTTCATCGCATAAAAAATTCAGAATTTGGAATCATAGATTATACGGCACCTGTGCCGTCTTTTTTATCTTCAAGAATGAACATTTCTGGCATCGAAATAAAGCATTTCTAGTATAAATTCCAAATTGAAACGACAATCATCAGTAAACAGCAATTGATTCCGATTATTTTGAATTAACTCACTTTTTTCAGTTTTTAAAGATCTTTGAACCTAGGAGTATCAATAAGTCATACAAAATATTTAGGTACATATCAATCACGTTTATAATACCTAGTTTAGATTGCTTGCCTAAAAACCCGTTGTCAAATTGCTAAAAGAAGATATGTTTTGCAATTGAATAGCTTGAAGTGTACTGTTTCCTAGACCTGTAAATAATGCACATGTTCCACTATTTCCTACAACATAATGATTTTAGCTTTGCCATATTGAAAAATTCTAATTTATTGGAATAAATTCTACAACTCTAGAGTGATACTCACCTCTTGCATGAGTTAAGATTGACTCATTTACTATGACTAGAATAATATTAGATATATTTCCCTTTTTATCAAAAACAAATCTTTTGGTAATAGAAACCAATTTATGAATTCTAATTAAAATGTTGTGTTGTTGTTACTTATCTCCCTGGTGTAGAAAAGCTTACACCAAGTCCAAAAGGCATAGACATACCTGTTCTCTAGAGATCAGATTCGGCTCATCCCATAACTGCCTCCAGGAGGTGCTAAGACAGTTAAGAAGTTGAGCTGGACTGGCAGAGAGGAAACAAAAACAAGGAAAAAAATCCTGTCCCTCTTCAAGAACCTCAAATATTTTAGGCCACCTAAAATGTTTGAAGTTTTTGAATGGAATAACCACGTCTAAATCTCGCCATGGCTGATTGAAGAGGCCGCGAGTCACAACATCATAGGAACAAACCAGACTGTTGTAAGTATACCAGTTATGAACTGTTGAAAGACGTCATAGAAAGAGTAATTGCTGTCTTTTTAAGAAGTGGATTTCAGAAGGAATCAGTTCATTTAAACTGTTTATCGTAAAATCAAAACTATTCTTGGTACGCATAACCGCTATCTCGTTACCAAATACCCCAACATGGGATGTAATGGATGTGTGGTTGTATTGGAGTGATGGAATTCACTGAAGACATATCGGTGTTTACCCTGTTGTCGAGACATATTTAAGTAATTCCTTTCAAAAAAGTTCAATAATTACTTTTCACAAAAGAAGCAGGAAAAAAGCTGCTGATGAATCAAAAAAAAATTGCCACCTTCATCTACTTTTCTTACTTCTTTAATGTTGTGAATAATGATTTGCATACGAATTTTTTTTGTTTCTGTTGCATTCTAAGCTATAGGTATTTTATTTAGCTTTCGTCACCAGTGCAAGTATTACCGTAATAAATTCTCTAGTTTTATTAGCAATATATTTACTCTTACTTTTAAATAATACCCAAATAATTAATTATTAGATTCATAGTGATTTCAGTTAATCAGGATTAAAAATTAGATTACCATGTTAATAATTGTATCCACCAAAGAGGCTGAGTTAATTAAGACGTCTGTCAGAAGCCCAACATCTGTCTATTGCTCAGCACCTAACTTGTTCCGTTTCATTCATTTTGAAAAGTACGTTTCTCGTGGAATTTCTTTAAACCAATGTGCAATATCAATATCATACTTCAAAAGTAATAGCAAATTAAGGTAAAAACTTATTTTAATTTGTGTTGTGAGGAAACTGAAAAATATATCTATGATTTGATGTTTTAAAAACCTATTAGGCAATAATTACATTAAAGTTTTGTTCATTTTTTTAAATGTTTTCATATTATTTTATGAAGTAAAAAAACATCGCATGAACTTTCTAAACTTATTTACATTGATTTATTGTGTTTTTTTAAATCTCTTATATAAATAAATAGCCTTTGCATAAACAAAATTTTAAAATCCTTAAAAAACTATTTAGTTTTGAGATTTTCCTATCTATCCTAAATGAAGTACAAAACATGAAAATACAATTGTGTAAAATATATCTTTGAAAGAAAAATATCAGCTATTTAAATTTGAAAGAATGTATCTACTAATTGAAAGCTTACATATTTGTAAAATAATACAATCTACTATTACACATTAAGTTCCTCTTTAGCGAAATGATAATCTTGCTATCTCACAACTTCATAATTGCATCATAACACATAGAAATCTTCCTTTCCATATTCTCTTTATATCAATTTATACTATATTATCAGCACAAAAGTGAAGGTTGATTATTAGAAGAATTATTTTTGTATAATACAGAATTATATATACTTTTGCATAACATCTTTTTATGATGCAGTTTTGGCGTTATAAAGAAACATGTTCTTTATACTTAGTGAATTATCTTCAAATAGTTATAGCAGTAATTATTACGATACAGAACTATTTTTGCACCTAGTCTCTTTATAATGCAAATTTGGTGTCATAAATAAATTTTAATCCTTACTTAGTGAATTATCTGTAAATATTTATCACAGTAATTATCTTATAATCACTTCACTGTGATTTCACACTGTTAGTAGTGTGTGTTTAATATTTTTAAATATTTTAAATAAAATTCTTTTAAAAAAAATTTAATTATTCATTTCATGTATTTTGCAGATTATTTTATAATAAATAAATAATTTGTGTATAAATTATAAAAAATTAACTAATGATATTTGAATACTTATAATAGATTCCATCGTATTAGCGGTAACGAGATAGGAATTTCATTGACCAAAGAGGGCAGTGAAGAAGAAATGATCACCGACTACTCATTTATCAAGGAATTGTCCAATAAAAAATCTAAAAAAATTTTGATCTGGCGAATTCCACCATTTCTAAACCGGAATTTCCCCAGGCACTCGCCTGAAGATCAAATGAAATCGAAGCATCCAGACCGCTTTAGCCAGACTCTCAAGTCAACATCTAAAATGTCTATCATTCGAACGAGGCATAGTTTTCTACCCCACTTGTTGATAATGCTGCCATCATCCAGCCTCACCAGATCACAAACTGAATTGTGTCGGACTAGCCAGGACGGACATAACATCAGATCCCCTTATTGTTATCAATTTTCTGGCAGTCAAACACCTTCAGGAGTTGGGGATGGGCAACAACAACAGAATATTTATCGACTAATTATTAATATTGTAAAATTAGACCAGCGACTTACCCAATATCGCTTGAATGGTATCATCCCGCATAATTTCAATAGTTCCTCTCGAAATGAAGTACAGAGATGTGAGGACATCCCCCTTGTGCACCAGAGTGTCACCAGGGGGCGCATGCGTCGTCTTGAACTTCATCGAGAGAGCTCTCAAGCAACCAGGGCTGGCGCCTTTGAAAGCTGGGCATGTGTTGAGCAGATTCCTGTTTAGATGCAAACAGATGTCAGCCTGGAGGCACTCAGGAAAACCTTTCAATACCTGGAGGAAGAACCGGTATCAGTAATGCAGTAGAAACATTGCAAATCTAGGTTCATATCGCTTAAAGGAACTCTTGAGTTCTGCATAACCTAGGAAATTGTTACCATATTCATGTCGATGCCGTTGGTGTAGGTCCAGGCATGCTGAAAGTACTCTTCCAGCCTCTGGCGCAGAGGATTTGGAATCTGGTGAAATCTGATGAACTCTTTGACGCGAAGCAGCTGTGTGTGGTAGCGCGCAGTACCAGAGTACAACCTCTGAATAATGGCAGAAACATTCCCGAAGATGCTGGCATACATGAGCGCTAATAAAGACAGGGAAACAGTCATTAGTACCTCATTTGTTGTTAGATTTTAAAAATGAGAGTATTTAGATGTTTCAAAACTAGTATTCATTTAGAGTTTGCTACATTACAAAATTGGAAATGATTAAGAGGTTCCTCTTTCATTTATATTTTTTTAAATAGTAATGATTTAGAGCATGCTTTATTTTGAAAATCGAAGTGTGATTTAGGATTTTCTTTATTTAAGAAAAAATGGAAGCTGGTTCAGATGTTGCTTTATTTTATAAAAGAGAAGTCATTTAATTGTTTTATTTAAAAAATAGAAATGATTTAGATTATGCTTTATTTTGAATAATTGGAATGATTAAAGGGGTTATTTAAAAAAAAACAAATGTGCTTTAGATGTTCTTTATTTTAAAAAAAGAAAAATTATTTTATTAATTTTTTTAAATAAAGCAACATCTAATGCATTGACATCTGAACTATTTTGTTTTAATTAAGAAATAGAAAAAGCAATATATTTTTCTATTTTAGTAAATCGAAAAAATTTAATGATTGCTTCTTTTAAAAAAAATACAAAAAGGTTAGAGGTTGGTTTATTTTAAAAATAGAAGTAAAGCCTAAATGCTTTTTTAGTTTAGAAAATTGAAATAATTTAATAGTTATTTATTAAACTCAAATAATAAAAGTTAAGATGTTGATTTACTTTAAAAAATAATTTTAAAATATTGTTTTATTTTAAAGAATAGAAATTAGGTGGCAGTTGCTCCATTTAAAAAAAAACAGAAACAATTTAGATATTTCAAAATAGTTTAGATAAAATTTACGATTCATATAATAAGAACGATAATGTTAAATCTATTTGTATCATCAGATTAACAAATTCTTAATTTTCTATTTACAATAGCCTAAAAACTTTTATACATTTGATATTATTAATAGGACAAGTTTGCCTATTTAAGGATTTAACTCATTTTTTAGATTCTTAAATCACTTATATTGCAATGAAGTTTAAATTTTTAGCAAATTTTAGGTGCTCATAAAAATTATTTTAAAATTAACACACGCATTCACTAAAGTTATAAATATATTTTTCTCGGTAAATTCCTCTAGCACTTATACTATGACATTGATTTAAAATTTGGCAACCAAAAGAAAAGCCAATACACTTGGCGTGATTTGTTTCATACTGTATGGTATACATGACAACTATGTACTGTTATATAATTCTTTATTGAATATTTATAGTAATTAAAACTCTTACTTTAAACTTAGAATTTTACAAGAATTCTTTTAAAATTTTTACAATGTCTTCTTTTATTGCATCCTTATTTAAATTAACTGAAATAGTTGAAAAAGTTATTAAAAAATATAAAATGCTTTATAAATCATGTATCACTCATTTGTAATATTTCATTTTTCCCCTAAGCACATTTTATCTTTCTCAGTAATGACATTACCCTTCACTTTTTATGATTAAAAATATGTTAGAAGCAATTATGTGACTAAATTCTTAAAGTTCGTTTTTATGAATATGAAAAAGAAACCATTAATGTTGAAGAACTTAAGTTTGCTTTATCGAAATGAAAATGTGTTTTTATATTTAAATTTTTACTCAACCGGATCAAGTCCAATACGTATCTGATACGTCGCAATAAACTGGTCAATTAGCGGCCAGCGTCGGCAGAGATCCGTCTCAATTTCCAGCCTAAAAGTGGCCAGCGACGTATTTACGTCGCAGGTTTACCCCACAAAAGCGGCCACGACGTATATTTTCGCACAGTAGAAAGCACTTCCTTTTTATTTCCCCGTAATGGGTGGATTGATGGATTCATTGAGTGCTAGCGTACATTCAGTGATAGCATATAGAGAGCGAAGAAATGACCGACGATTTTTGACCAGTTCAAGAGAAGTAAGTAATGAACGAAAAAGTACAACATCTGGTTTTGAGGAGGGACCACTTTTCGCAGATTCAGAAAATATTCTGAGACGCTGAGTCGGTTAAAATAGATAAAGAATGAAAATGTTTGAAGAAATTTAATGTTTGCTTGATAAAAATGAATGAAATACGATGTCATTATTTTTGTAGTCAAGGGAGATACAGATTAAAGGTAATTAAACTTAAAATATTATGAAATATTTAGAGTAATTCTCATTTATATAACAGTTTTTTGACACCACGGAGTTAACAGCTTCGCAGTCATCAGGTTCATTTTCACTTCCGGAAGAATGTTTTTATTTGTTCACGCATCACAAGGGACGAAACCTGGAAAATTCATCAGCATCCATTCTTTTCAGGTGGTTATGCAGAAAGCAAAGATGAAATATCCACCTTCCATTATTTATATCCGCAACAATAACTGGACACCAAAATTTTCATTTTGACGAGCGTAATAATTAACTCTTACCTTATAAGAATAAACTAACATGCCATTTTAAATGATATTTAGATTTTTTACTTTTTGAATAATTTTTGAATGCAGTTATCGAAAATGCTTATGAGGAATAGTTTTTTGCGGTATGATATTTAAAATAATCATAATTAAGTTTTAAGTTAGAAGTTGTAGTTTTGTATAATTTCTCTTTAATTTACTAGTTTTGAAATAATTTCTCTGTAATTTGTTAGTTTTAAAATAATTTCTCTTTAATTTACTGGTTTTGAAATAATTTCTCTTTACGAATCATTAAGAAAAAGCTTGAGATTTATGTCACAACATATACTTAAACCAAAAACTTATGTGTTGAAGTTATATTTTAAAACTAGTTTGCCATAGTAGTAAGAAGTTTTAATTTAATTTTTAAATGTGTTATCACAGAAGAAAATTATGCTTCTAATTTGTGAAAAATACTTATTTTCAAAAAGAAAAAGTAAATAATGAAAAATATCCCAAGCTCTTACCATTAAAAATACATTTTAAAATATACCATTTTGACTTTAATGTAAAAATAAAGTATTTTAACTATAGCTTGAGTCTAATTTAAAAATTTTATATAATTTGATTGCTTAGAGTCACGAAAAAATTAAAAAGTTAATTCATAATTTAAAAGCGTTGAAGGTAGTAAAACGTTGGAAAAAATTCCATGGAATTATTTCATAGGTTTCAAAAGTTTTTAATGATCCTTAATTGAACAGCAAATTAGTTCCTAATTTGTTTGTAACTTCATGTTGTCTGATATATAGATTAGTAAAAAAATTTTATTTAATCTTCCGTAAACTCTTCACTGAGTTATCATCAACCCTTTAAAGGCGGTCCTCCATGCTATTTGTGAAACGTGTTGTATGTTTTAAATGCGGTGTGGGAAAGTCTTGAGTTGGTTTCTGTACCACCTTTCATAATGATAAATTCCTGAATATTTAAACATCGTATTAAATAAAATAAATTAATTTGTTGCTTTTCAATATTCGTAATAGACATTGTTAATTTGTCTTTTTCAATTAAAATGGATCAGGGAAATTACATTTTAATTACCAGTCAAATAATGGAAATTGCTTCTCGTCTTCATAAATTAATTACTTTTAATTAGATCACTTAAATACTGATAATTAATTTATTCTTAATAAGTGTAATTAAATTAAATACTTTGTCCTTAATGAAATTACACTAATGGCTAATGGTTTTCTATTTTTACAAAGAACAATTTTAGAGTAATGTGAAATTATATAAAAAAAAAATTAATTGTGCCAGGTTAACTTATGCATAAAGTCAATATTAAAACATTTCATTTATAGCTTAATTTTAGAGTTCAAATAGTGTAACTCTCATTTATTTTTATTTTATGTATTTATATTTCATTTTAATTTTTTTCATGTTTTCCATTAATATATAGTGGATATAAGCTTAAGATTATACCAATTAGTAAACATAACTTTTCAGTTTTAATGGCATAGAGATAATATTTATATAGAATAAGAAATTATTTCATAGATACAATGTTTAACTGAAACATTTTTCAATTAACATTGCAAAAACTATTATATAACCCAATCTTACTTGTCTCGTGAGATGCTCAATTTTATTAAACATCGAGTGCAAAATGGATTTTTTATAATTATAGATAATCAATTACGTGTTTATTTCTCTTTCTAGGTTACTTTATGCATACAACGGCTGACTTGACCCTGATCTAAAGTTTAAAATAAAATACGAATCATTATGACCATTCATACCCGTGTATTAAATTTATGAACATAAAGCAGCAAGCTAAGCTATTGAAATTGCATAAAGCATAGGCTGTCAATTATGATGAGACTATCTCTTGAAAATAATTGCCATTAGCCATTAATTCAATATGCTCTAATGCATGGGTTCCCAAACTTTTTTTCTCGTGGACCACTTTCAAAGTTTTACTATTTTTGGTAGACCCCCTGCAGCTGCATTGCTACTGTATTCCCAAAAAATATCACCCTACATTGGAGTTGTTAAGAAGGAAAAAAAAGTAGCACATTTTCTTGTGTCATATTTATTAAAATAATACTTGTGGTTATGCAAAAAATTATAAATATTTATTATTACAAACTATTAACAATTGACAAAAAATCATCATTGAACTCTGAAATGTAAACCAACAATGAACATTGTCATACTTTTAAAGAGATGACGCACAGGCGGCAGTTTGCAAGTCTCGACATGTGGTGTACATTTATACTATTGTCTATTAATCTATTCAATTCTGTGTTTGAACTGAATCTCGAATATTTTTGAGTATCTTCCTAGGAAATGATGCTACCTGCCTACGTTGATAGGTAAATCCAAGACAAATTTTTTGTTCTTTATTATGAAAACCAGAAAATTTTTCGTGGACCCACACTTACAACTTGTGAACCCCTGTTTTCTTTTCACGTCTATGTGGACCCCCATGTGGTCTCCTATGGATCCCTGGACGTCCACCTGGACCCCTTCGGTGACCTATGCTCTAAGGCAGATCCAAAACCCCCTAATTTTGTGCGATAATCATAGGGACTGAATTTCACTTACAGATTACAGTGCCACTTGTTGGAAAAATTTATACATGTTTTTGACGTATGTTTTGGGTTTTTATAAAAAAATACCTTTGTTTCTTTTTACATTAATTAACATTTAGATTATTAATTAGTTTTATAATTATTCACAGAATTCTATCTGCTTGATTTCAAAATAAGGAAGTACTTTGCTAAAAACTGCAAATTTCTTTTTTGAACTTAAAGTATACAAAGGAACATTATACATAATGTATTTTGAAATGTAAAAAATAAATTTATATATTTTTAAAATAAGCAAGCGAATATCATAAAATAACATGAATAAGAGTAAGGGATACTTACATCCGACTAGCATGACGATGATAGCGAATATCTTCTCCATGTTGGTGTTGGGGGAGACGTTCCCAAAACCCACGCTGGTCAAGCTGGAGAAAGTGAAGTAGAGGGCGGTCACGTACTTGGATTTGATACTCGGCCCGCCCGAAGAGTTGTTGTAGTACTGGTGCGTCATGTTAGCAAGAGCGTCCAACCAGCCAATTTTGGGTTCCTGCATTGACCGCTCAGCGTTCGCTATTGCGTACCAAATGCATGCTAGCCAGTGGGCAATCAGCGCAAAAGTTGCCACCAGTAGCAGAAGGACGGCGGCTCCATACTCCGAGTAACGGTCAATTTTTCGGGCCACCCGCACCAACCTCAACAGTCGGGCCGTTTTCAGGAGGCCGATCAGGGTCGTCGTCTGAGAAGAGAAACAAAACACTGTTGACCACTGGTCATTACTTTCTTCACTTACTCTCGAGAAAGCCCATTGCATGCTTCAAGACCAAAGCTCGCTCCAGGTTCATCAGGCCAAGTTACAGCGAGTCAAGCAAAAATAAGCCAGGATTGTTTATTAATGAAAAAGCTAATTGATCTACAAGTGCATGCGAAAGCCTTTTTTCCTGATTTACTTTCAAAAAATGTTAATAATTGAGCTGAATATAATAAATGCCAAATACCCTTTAAACTATATTTTTATAAATTAATTAGTAGGGATATATTAATTAGCAATAGTAAGGACATATATCTCTGGCAAAGAATCTTCATTCATTTCGCTTGGAAATCGAAACTAATATCTTTTTAATTAAATTTAAAGTAAATGCAATGCATATATTCATCTTAAATTAGGTTGTAATAAATAAATCGCATAAAAATTTTGAACAAAACATTTTGCACTAGTTTATATAATAGAATATAAAACTAAGTGTGTACGATATTAATCTCAATAATTTTCATTGATATTTTATTTAATTGATTTTTATCTATAATTGCAGCACTTTAATAGAAATCAAATCAAATTATCAGTCTCCGTAATTTCTATGAGAAATGGTACATCAGAGTGTGAACCGTACTTGAAAATAATGGTTTAAAAATTGTAAATTGTACAGAACAGCCACCTTTAGATAAAGATCACATTAAAAGTTTAAGGATTTTAAAAACGTTTATGGATTTTATTGCCAAAAATTTTTTATTTCAATATGATATATTGAATCTCCTCTGAGAAAATTGTCTAAAACTAATATATGACTAAAAATAAATTACATGCTGAGTTTCAAATATTTAAATGTATTCAATAAAAAATCGAGATATGCATAATACTGTTACCGAAAATAAAAATAGTTTAACCATTTGTATAAATATTTTATATTTCTCTTTAATTTTTTAAAGTGTTATTATCGTTTGATTTGCAAAATTATTGCCTGAATAATGTTTATTCTGGAAAAATATTAGTTTCCAAAGCTGAGAAATAGGTTTGTCGATATTTATGGCACATTTGGCGACATTGGCAACAAAAAATTTGGGGACAAAAATTAAATTAACATTTCTGAATATTTAAGCCAATTAGACCAATAGGAGCGAAGATACCACAGGATTACTGTAAGAAAGTACTGAAAACTTACAGATATATTCCTCAGAAGAGTATAAACATGCGCCTAAGCTAAATAGTTATTTTGTTTAGAATTAAAGAATGAAACAGACTCCTAAGTCATCAACTCTGAAAGCTGCCGTACTTCTATTCTGTGTAATAGAAACTGAATGAGTTTTTACTGCAAATGCTTCAAGCTGCAGTAATTGTAATTGAAAATACTGCGAATAAAGTTTTATCAAAAAGAAATACATCTTCTTTATTTCTGGATCATCACAGTCTTATTGTTACCAAGATATTGTAAGATAACCCATATCTATGTTATTTAAAATATTTTAACAACACACGATTTTAAATTGAATAAAAAATTTTTATTTTACTTTTGGCAATAAAAAAAATACCTGCAGCCAATTACATATTATATGAAGACTTCAAAAACTAAGCGATTACTCAAATCCCGAATTAAATTAAAATTTAAATAATCTAAATGTATCAAATCTTCATGTACATTTTTTTACATTACATTTGCTTTATTTGGGAATATAATTCCTGTATCTTTTTTGTTTGACATTACTGATGATATTTTCAGACATTTATACGCATTTCTTACCATTTTGTAAACTACAATGGAGCATTTTTATTTTAAAAGCTCGTTAAAGCCGCACTCTGTTAAAAAAAAAACTTAGCTTTTAACAGATAAACTTTAGGCATTCCTTATGCAAATTACAGTAATGATATTCACATGACATAGGTATATAATAGGAAGTTCAACTTGTACTTCGAATGAATGTTCATTTGTCGGTTATTCATTTATATAAAGTGAAGACACGTAAGGTTGGACAAAGCAGAAATTACTAACTTCGCTTATAGTCTAGACATCAAATTTGAAGAACGTACCTTTGAAATATGAATTCCAGGAAATATATTAAATAATGTTACCCGTGAATATTAACGCATTTTGAGCGATTCGCACTCATCTTCACATTTTATCAGTGTTATGCATATCTATGCAATTTTAAAATGAATAAGTATTTCCTTTGAAAATTTGTTTTCAACCGTATGTCATCAATTACTTGAAAATTATTAGATTTGTTTGTTCCGTTACTAATCTACGCATTTCCAGTTTAGCTGTATGTAGAAATTACAGCTTATACCCGATTTTCCGCAGAAACGTTTGTTAATTATCCGAAATGTTTAAGTTAAAAAAATATGATCCATAATAAAGAAGAAACTTAGAAAATCTTTCAGATAAAGAAACAAATTTTTATTAATCTTTTCTAAAAACGGTAAATTTATTAATTTGTAAGTAATGAATAATTTTATTATTCCTCGAGTAATTTTATGATTACCTATCGTGTATATAGGTTCTTCATTTCCGTTAATGTGACTCAATCTTGTATGTAATAAAGAGATCATTGCATACCGATATAGCAAATCATGAAAAACTTCATCAACTATTAATTCACATATCTTTTATTTTTCCCAATCCAATAAAATATTCTTCGAAATTACGTTATTCATACGAGCTATTTTGATGTTGTTTAAAAAACAGAGAATTCTTTATTCTATTAGTCATGCTTTTAAAGACAGATGAGCAGGCAACACATGCAAATGTTTCATACCCTGTTAATTAATTAGTAAAAAAAACTTCAAAAATAAAACCTAGCATACATTTCAAAAACGGAATAATTTGAAATTTAATTTTAATGGCGTAGAGTAATTTACTACTTTTAATTATATTTATTTTTTTCAAAAAGTTAATCATTTCGACTTACAGACAACTGAAACATTCAACTATTTTAGTCAGCTAATAATTTGATACCTGCTCAATGAATTTTAAGTTTTTTTGTTAAACTTTAAGAAAAACTGAAATTGCATGAACTGAAACTTGCCATCTTAAAATATCAAATAAATGAATACCATTTTAACGCATCAAAATTAACTAATTATGAAATATAACCTTATAAAATAACACAAGCTGAAAACTTCTTTAAGGATTAAGCTTATTTAAATGCCGTAAAAGTTAATTTACCTACTTAAAAATTAATTTGTCCAGGGGCTTTAACGTTAATTCTTTCAATTTTACGCACATTTAGAGATCTTCACAGAAAAATGGCACTGACAAAAGGTAAGTATAATTTTAATGCTAGTCGTTTCTAAAAACTTAAAAATGTTGTATGAATTTCCTTGAAAGCTCAATTAGAAGTTAAGGAAATATATATTCTATAAATATCCTAAAATATTTACGACATTTTTCATGCTACTAAGCTAGTCGTAAATAAATCTTTAAACATACTTTATTTTGTTATAACTGATTTCTACTTTTATTGTTTAATTAGTTTTATGATTCGGCTGATGTAAATCTTAATATTTTTAAATTTTGATTCTGTTTCTAAAATTATGCAATTTATTTTTTCATATTTTCTGTAATTATAATAGTTTACTAATGTGAAATATTACAGAAATATTACCTTTTAAAATACTTAAAAAATTCCCTCTTAATTAAATAGTTTAAAAATGTTAAAATCTAGCCGTTTTGAACAATGGTACTGGTAAAAGTTTATTTTTAATATTTTAAAAAATTTAATATTTTAACAAAAATTAAATGGTTGAATTTAGTGCTTCGTTTGGAAATATTTCTAAAAGGTTATATATTCAATGAAAATAGTAACTAAATTATTTTTAACCAAATTTAAATATAATTTCCAAAAGTAATATATATCATTAGTTCTAGTTCTCCGTTATTAGAAGATTGGTAATATGTTAAATTTATGATGATATTTTACTGTAAACAAGCGGACAAACAATCTTGTAAAATAAAGTATTTATATGAAGCAAATAAATTAGATAACATTTACAAAAAATTAATACATTTAAATCCACAGAATAAAAAAAATCAATTAATTTCTAGAAATAATCAGTACAACGAATGTATAAATTTAAAAATAATTTTATTTTCAAAATATTTCGCAACTAAAAATTAATTTATTCTCATATTTCTTTTGAGAGGAATTGTTTTTATTCATTCATTTATTTGTAAGAGGCAGTAAAATTAATTTGATACCATGCAAATAAGATTTTTGTAGACAAATTAATTTAGTTTATTCTATCTTTCATCTGAAATTTTAGAAAATACTTTTCTAAGAAGATATGTAGCATAGATGTATATAATTTTTCCAGTGAATTTTAAAATTCAGAGAATTTAAATAAATAATAAATGCTTTTCAATTTACAAGAAAGTAAAATGCTAATATAAGGAAAATGAAATTTGTTTGGATAACTATTAAAAATAAATAAAAAGTGTATTTATATCTTAATCACAAAACAATTTATAAAAAATACACTTACATTTTATTTCAAATTTCATACACGTTTAATGAATAAATTCAGACTTGTAAAATTCAATCATAACTTCTAAATTTTTGTAAAATTTTGCTGAAGTTATATCATTTGAAAAAATTTGAATGGAAATCCTTGAAAAAGGACAAATATTTAGAAAAATGATATTTTAAATTAAAATATAATTGTAAATAAAATTAAAGCAAAAGTTTTGTTCGCTTTCCCATAGTTAATCAAAAAGTTTACGCTTTTATTTATAATTTTAAGTTTACATACCCATTTTCAAAAAATTAAAAAAAGGATTATTAATATTTAAGCTTAATGAATGAAGGTATTTAATTAAATTTTTAATAGAATGTGTTAAAATTCACGGTTTTTAAGGTGACAGTATAAAGATATATTTATTTAAAGACACTAATTCTTTCTTAGAATGATTCTTTCTATTAATTATAATGATTCTTTCTATTATAACACTAATTCTTTCTATTAATTAATGAAAATTGTGCGCAAAATATTAAATGCCATATAATATAGTTTTAATAGATTAAAAATATTGACTTATTAATATTAAATAAAATAAAGAATAATGATTCAGGGTATTAAAACTAGTTTAATTTGAATAAGGTATTAAAAATTAAAGTGCTTCTTAATAATAAATCGCTTTTTCTTTTCACGAAAATCTTATCGACATCATATGAAACATAAAATAATTAAAAAAGATTATAGCTGTATTCGAAATTCTAATATACTGAATTTTTTACTATGCAAATTTAAAGTTTGAGATCAATTTGAATATGCCCACGCAAAATATTCATACTTTAAAAACATTTCACAAGAAAAAAATCTAGAGATTAAAATACTTTTTACTTAAATTAAAACAGATTTTCCACCTTTCATATTTTGTTATTCAATAATTTTGCTCTTCCGAAGTGTTTAAAATAAGTTTCTTTTTTAAACAGTCTATTCATTATGCATGCTGCGTTAAAAATCTTATTTTTAATTATATATTATTAGGAAGGATAAATTAACTGCCTGTGCACAAAAAAAACATAAAACGTTTTGTGTATGTTCTTTTTTTTAAGAATAAAGTTTTATAAATCAAAAGTAATTCATTTTAAATATGCATTAAAATTTAAAGCACTATTAAAACTCAAATGTCTGTTTCAATAATTCTGTTTTAAACTAAAAGGGGTTTCATTAATGTTAAGGAAGAATATATTCTATACTTAAAAATTAATTTTTATGTTAAATAAAATTAATAACAAAGTAGGATATATTGCTTGTATCGAAAACTGTAAAATTAAAAAATATGCTAAATTTTTCATATATGAGCTTAATTAGCCCTTACAAAGTAAATTTCAATTTAAACGATAATTTCTTGTATCGAATTTATACATTAAATCTCAAAATACTAAATTCATATATGGTAGAACTCCAATTATCCGAATCGATTTCAGGATTTCATATAAACTAAATTCGACTAAAGAAGGAAAATGAGATAAAGGAAGAAGCTCAAGAGAAAAGGAAAAGGAAGAGAATATAAGAATGAGATAGAGACGAGTTACTCGAGAAATTCAAAAACATTCTTTTAAAAATTCTTAGGTGTTTATAAGTTAATGCTGAGGATATAAGAGAAGGAATAATGAGCCAGACCCTAGATTTCAAACTGGAAAAGATGGTAAACTTATTGAAAGTGTTGATTAAGAAGATGACATTAATGTCCAAGTTGAAGTAGACAAGGGACCATTAACTAGTGCAACATTTGCGGGCTTTGAAACTGTTTTGAAGTGGATACTGCGTAAGCCCAGCGTGACTATATGCAAATTTTCTCTGTCAAGCGAATGCCCAACTTGGCTGCCCGAAAACGGATGAAGACAGTGAAACAGCTTACTCTGACCGAGATATTCAGCAAGCAATGAATTTGATGCAAAGCACTGTACGTACAAACTGTGTTAATAAATGTACAACACTTTTAAGTACCTTAAAACGTAGAAATGTCACGTTTTCATTCAACTGATGAAAGCTTCTTTTTCTTTAAAAATATGTAGTTTTTTTCTCACATTTTTAAAGTATAACTAACGAAAATACACCCTTTTTTCGAAAAAATCCAATTAACCGAATTTTTGATTATAAGAATGGTTGCGGTCCCAGTTGATTCGGATAATTGGTTGCACATTAAATAATTAAAAAAGAAAGAGCTGCTACTTTTGATTTACACGGAAATAGCGGTTATAAAAACGTTGCATTTAAAAATGGAAGCAGATGAGATGTGTTATAGATTTTATTACGAGTTAAGACACAAAAGATAATATTTATTTCTGTATCACGGCCTTGTTCCACCGAGACGTCACAATTTTACGTCATTGTGACGTCAAAAATTTGCTTAAAAGGCATTTAAATAGCTGGATTAAAATTAGAAAGGAAAATGTAACTTTAATAGGAAAGAAAATGAATGAAGTAAAATCTATGTTTGTTTTTTTAAAGAAATATTAATTTGTGTTCCTCATGATTCAAGTTTATTAAATGATAATATCTTTAAATATACTTTACTATTTCTTTCTGCTTGTATTTTTTCTATTTTGATTTTTACTTTTATGTATGCATATTAACTATTTAATTTAAATTTAATAAAACAAAATAGGAAAGAAAATAATGTAAAACTGATGTATCTAAATAATTAAATTAATGATTATAAATAGGAATGTAAAACTTGTGAAAAAGATTTGTTTGAATTGTACATGTTGTTAATATAAAAGCATTTATCCATAATTTTATTCATTAAGCGTTAATTGCAGAATCTTACTAATCTCACAAAACTCTTATCAACCAACACTATAAGAGCTGATCAATAAATTACGCAGTTTTGTAATAAATAGTACATTGAATGAAATCACATTTGACACATTAAGGATTTTCAGGACGATAGAATGCCTTTTTATTAGTGTTTTTTATTAGATTCTTAAGTTAAGAATCACGTTATTTGCTGTATATTATTGATTTTCTACTTTTCAATTACAGTTAAGGTTATATTATAAATGAATTAAATAATAAAAAATTAGTAGTTCGCAGCTTATGATTAAGTGCAGTGATTCTATATACAGCGAGCCAAGCAAAGCTATCTACAAATTATTATTTAAATCAGACAAAGCAATAAGTAATACAAAAAGCGAAGTAATAGTTATATGATTGTTACTGTTATTCATCATAGAATATAAGGTATTAATTTTAATTGTTATTGATTGCATATTATTAGATTTTTCGCCTTTAACCGAGTTATGATGAAAAAATGATTAAATAATAGCGATTTTCTTTAATGATTTTTACTTTGAAATATATATTAAAATATTAAATATCAGAAAACATCTTCCGAGATAACTACAAATGTATATAAAAAGACTCATTTGAATAATAAAAATTGGATACGTTTTTAATAATCGATAACAAAATGCAGTAATTTTTTTGAAAAATCCTTAAATTGGATCTCTATAATTATATGTTTTATCTCTTCTGAGAACATTAGAAAGGAAAGTTATTATTTTAATATTAGTTTACTGAGCAAAATGACAAAATTAAAAAAAATTCAAATGGATCTTTAAAAAATAATGATTTAATAAATCAATTTTTTGGTTAAACTAGAACTTATGGTCAATTCAGATTCGTTTTCATAATTGATATAAAATTACAATTTTCAATTCTAGAATTTTTCTCCACAATTTTGGAATAGAGTTAGAATATTCTAAGTCTAGATGATTTTTCTAGAACTCAGAATATAATTACAATTTTCAAAATGTAAAACTTTTCTCTTGTATCCAGAATGGAATTAGAATATTTTAACGATTTCATAGTTTAAAATAAAATTAAGATTTTTCAATTCCTGAATTTTTTGCTAATACTTCAAAATAGAGTTAGAATTTTTTATCTCCAAAATTTTTTACTGGAAATCTATAACGGAGTTAGAAGTTATTAAGAATTTATAATTTTAGGACAAGAATCTTAATGAAGAATATAGAGTTTTTTGAAAGAAAGTTTCATTTTACAGTGATAGTCGAATGTATGTGATACGAGATTATGCGTTTTTAACAGTAAACTAGACTAATAATTAACTGCAGCAAAAATATTTAATTTGTTTGCAGGGAAAAGAATTATTTCATCAGTCCTAAATATTCTAATATGATGAGAATCAGGAATTTTTTTAAAACTTTAATTAAAACTTTCATAAGTCTTCATTTTATATATCAACCTTTTATTATGTCCTTCAAAATCCTTGGCATGCATCTTCTAAATATTTTAATAAATAAAAAACAATTCCATTGATATTTAATTGTACACTTTTCATAAATCAAATTGATGTTACATAAATCAACAGTAGTTGCAAATTATGAGCTGCTTTTGATACTAAGCACTAATATCTAAAAAATACAAGAAAACGAATAACTTTCATTGATTCTTTGGACAAAACATCTCAAAATTTTGTTGCTTATAGTTTGAGGTATCTCAGTTATGTCAGTTATGTTCTACGTATCTTCGTTAGAAAATATCATTAATAAAAAATTACTTAATTTTCCAAGAAATATTAATTAACACCTTTTTATTTCATTTTCATCAATGAAAAGTACAAAATAATGGACTTCATAATTGAAGAAACTTGCATTTAATTGGTTTTACTTTATATTTAAAGAGCAGAAATATAACTACATTTCTTTTGATATATATATATATATATATATATAATTAATAATTTTTATATATAATATTTTTATGTGCAGAGGATTAAGCTACAATTATTTTAAATTAACCCAATGTAAGTTCTATTAGTTGGAAGATATCTCTGAATCATTAGAAGTATTTAATAAAGTTACTGAGATAACAGAGTTTTTTTAAATACTTTACAGATTTGTTCAACTTATTTCTAATACTAAAACCATTATGCACATCAATGAAGAAAACATTAACCATATTTAAGTACTGAGAAATTATATTTAATAATGTGAAGATAAAATTATGCAGTTTTTTTATACTATGTATAATGTTAGATATTTAAAACTTAATACACATATTTAAGTAATGATTAGAATTACAAAAAAATTAATTCAATTAATTTACGATTAGTTTAAGGTATTTTAATAAATTATGGAAACAAAATAATTTCAAATGGAGATTATTTTAATTTTCAACACACACATTTAATTCATTAAATATTTCAATTAAATTTTTTTCTTTGTATACAATTCATGTACTGAATAAAAATATATTATTTTAAATAATGCTTGGATTAATTATATTTTTGAATTAATTTCACAAGAGTTATAAGTGTTTCTATGCTTACATATACAATTTATGATAAAACTCCAATTTTTGCTAAATTTTCTTTTAAAATTATTAACTGTTAAAATGACTAACTTTATTTTACATAAATGTTTTTATAAAACTTCTAACTCGCCAATACTTTTAGGAAATTTGTATATAATCACTTGATTCGTAAATTTTGCATTCGTTTTTGGACGTTTTAGTTTATGCCGAATTTAATTACAACAGAAATCATATACTTTATGGTGTTTTAAAAAATTATTTAATTAATTTTTCTAAAGATAAACAGAAAGGATCTCATTGTATTTTTTGTTTTTGTTCTTAGTTTTGCCGTTTTTATTGCAGTTTAAGTGATTTTCTGTGAAGGTAATCTTGAGAAATTAATATAATTTAATAAACATAACACTTCTTCAAATTTAATCAAAAAGAGATTATATTTAATATTTCAACAGTTATTATATATGTAAGATATATACGATATGATATATATATATATATATATATATATATATATATATATATATATATATATATATATATATATATATATACTTGAAATACTTTTCGTTTTAATTTAGTTTTTTAAATTTCTTTTTTGAGATTGACAACATAATCGGAATAAGAGTCGTAGTGCTTTTCTGCAGCTGGTGGCAACTCGTGTGCTGATTGGGCATTAGCAAGCAAATGAATGCAGCATTTGATTACGCAAAAGCGTTATTGTAAAATATTAGACAAACTAATGAAAAATCTATGGTGAAAAAAGTGCAAGTAAATAAATTGGATACAGATGTACATGGTAATCTGTAAAAATCAGAACCATCGTCCCCACAGCATGCTCTGTAAAAGACTCTATAATGAAGCATTTTAAATTAAATACAGCAGACTCAGTTTCTACAGCAAAAGGGCAGCGCTTATCTGCATAAAATGTGTTATCAGTTGGATATGCATAAATGAGAATTAGTATAAAATGCTGATTATCACATTAAAAATGCATAATAAAATACATGTTAATAGACAAAGAACATTAACAAACATTCTATATCAGATATGAAATTACATGCACTGGAAAATAATGTAAACTTAAGTAAACAATAAATAATATCAAATTTTAGTACTTAAACTCATCATTAAATTAATAAACTCAAATTACATCATTAAAAATATTATTATATTTCAACTATAACTTTCTAAATAAAATTAGATTTAATTAGCTTATTAATAAGTTAATTTATCTAAATTCAAAAATAGATACCATCGCGAAAAAATTTGTGACAATTTCTGAGTAAATATAAAATTATTTATAAGATAATAATTATGGATAAAATCTTATTCATGTATTTAATGATAGGATTATTTTTAGGTTTTATGTATTATTGTTTTAACAATTTAACGGCATATTTACTGCAGATATGCTACAAAATATTTTCAGATTTATTTCATTAAATTACACTATTTTTATTTTGCAAAATTCTGAATACTTTCAGTTTATTTTCTGTATTACATTAGACAAAATTATTTAAAATAATTTTGTTTATAATTTTGAATACAAATTATTTTATGCATAAAATGATTTTTGGTGAGCTTTTTGTTTCTACTATATTTCCATTTCTTCAGTTAGAAGTGAAAGAATATTTTGTCGAATAAATATTTAAGTTCTGACTCATCAATTTATTAATACTAAAAAAAATTTTATTCTTCTATATTTTATTCAAACGTATATATTATAATTTTTTACATTAATTAGTTTAGGTGTGGATTTTCTCTTTGGAAAAATTCTTGTTTTATAATAATATATTATAAATATAATCTATAATTTTTATATTTTTTCAGCAAAAAAACATTTAACATTTCTTAAGCAAATATTTAACGTATCCTATTTTCTAATGTAATGATGTTTTCTTATACAATTCTTCTTATATTTATAATTTAATTAATTTAATTAATTTTTATTTGATTATTAACATGTATATTTTATAAATCATAGTAATGGATTACAAAGCACTGTTTATACTATTACAAAATTATATACCCACTATAATAGAAATTCTATTCACATACTAACTATTCTAAATAATTTTACACTTCTTCAATTAAAAAAAAATTATTATCACAATTTTTAAATTACAACATGGCACATATTAAGTAATCATTTAAAATTTCTAATCATAGGAATTTAAACATAAGAATTTATCACATTCATTACAAAAAATAATATCAATTTACAAACCAATTTATTAGTTTGTTTCTTTGCGAGAAAAGAGAGAAATATTACTGTGTTTCTTTAAAAGTGTCTCAGTAACACCTCGTTTTATTTTATTACATCGTTACATTGAGAACATGAAACAACCGTCGGTGTTTCCAACTTTTTAGTCACAATTTTTTAAATTATATAACGTGGCACATATTAAGAAATCATTTAAATTTGTAATCACAAAAATTTAACATACTAATTTAACAAACGATAATACCAATTTACTTATCAGTTTGTTTCTTTGCGAGGAAAGAGTCAACGGCATTATTTTAAAACGATTTTGTAGTACTGAGTTTAATTTCTTTTTGTACGCGTTAGATTAAAAATATGAAAACAAATGTCTGTTTTCATCATTTTAATCACAATTTTTAAATTATATCATGGCATATAGGAATTAATCTGTAAAATTTCTAATCACAATACTCATAACAATTTAATACAGAACAAAAGATAATATCAATTTATATATCGATTTATCAGTTTGTTCCTTGGAGAGAAAAATCTACTGTGTAAGTTTGAAAATGGCTTTGTATCGCCAAGTTTTATTCTTTTATAGCGTTAGATTCAGAACATGAAACAAGCGTCTGATTCCAATTGAAAATTCAATTTATTTCGTTTTCCCATTGAGGTAAATGACTTTTCTTTACGTGGGGGACATGGATGTGAAATAAGTTTCTAAACAATCATATTAGCTGCCGTTTCTTGGTACGATGATGTTATCGAAAGAAATTCGGAAATTCAATTTGGAATAGTTAATGGGAAGTAAGCCCAAAATAATTATTTCTGTTATAAATTATAAAGAGAATAGAAAATATACACCTTTATTTGAAAAAATTTATTATAATTGTTGAATTTGGTAACTTATTCTTTCGTTTCTTTTATTTTGCTTACACATAATGCTGCGCCTGTCACTTTGAGTTTAACATCAATTTAAATTTTTTGACAATTTTTAACTCTCGAGACAGTGACATTTTTAAATTGGAATAAAGGTGCAAAATATTTATCAATTAACAATTAAATAGATTTAAAAAATGTTTTGCCAAACATTTCTTTAATAAACGTTACGATTAAAAAATTTTATTATTTTTTTATATATTATTTTTTAAATGATCAATATTTTAGCATTGTTTATTTTTATCCATTTTCATTTTTTTAACTACATGTTTTTTATATAAGCAGTATAATGCCATATGACAAAAAGGTTAGAAATTTTAATTTCTCACATGCCATTAATAACTTTTAACAGTTATTAAATTCTTGTTAAGAATTATTTAGTGAGTAAACTCTCTCTATAGCATAAATTAACTATATTTTATCATGTTTTAAATTTGAAACATTAATGGGTATAGCAACATACAGGCTATGCACTTAGCTGTAACGCCTAAATTTCTTAGTTGAACAGCCCACTGAAGCACTTTAGATTTCAATTTGGCAAACCTGAGTTCAAATCTTATTTTGGGCATGGATGTTCATAGTCCAATTTAAGTGATAAATCCTGATTCAAATAGACTTGTATGCAAAAAATAGACTTAGAGTACCAAAATAACAAAATCTAAACCTAGCTTTATCATTATTTTTAATTGATTTACATTCTTCAAGCCATACTAATGTTGATTTAAACTAGAACTCACATAAGCATGGTATAAGAGGAATGATGATCGCCATGATGATATCTTTATAGTGACTGTGGTGAAATTTTATGGAAAACAGATAAAGAAATAGTAATTGCTAGTTGAAAAAATTATTAACTACTTTTTCATAAATATAACTACTTTTTTGCAACAATTTATGACGACCACCTTATGACATCTAGTATGTTAATCTTTTTCAGAACATTTACGTAGTCTTCCTTATTGTCAATCGCTGATGTTAATGAATTGGTAAATCACCGGTGATACTTTTTTCTTTAACTATTCAAAGACTATTTTCCTTGGGCTGTCAAACTGATGTTACATTAGGTGATAAAACTTCTTCTACATTTGAATTCGTTAGTTCTTTGCTAAGAGAATTAACAAAACATTTCTAAGCAAATAATTATCATCCAGATATTTATTACAGTTGATAAAATTCACTTTGGAATTAAGTTTTCATTAACGCTTTTTATGTGACGTGTGTAGTATATATAGGTAGGAATTCCAGATTGTTTTTTTTTAATGTTCCTACCAACATTAACCAAAGTGTTGTCGGTTGCTTTGTTGTTAGCAAAAAAAAGTGTCACATTCTTTGTTGTTCTTGTTGTTTAGTCCATTGACTTCTTCGAAGCGTTTTTGCAGGGGACATCTTATAATTTAATGCTTATATCATCGCAGTTGTATTACAGCTCCATAGAAGTGACCTTAATTTGACGAATGCTGAATAATTTTTTTCTACTTATCTAATCAGTCATCGGCTAATAAACTTCAAATTCTGTTCTACTATTTGTTCCTTTAAATTCCAAAGCTTTTTTCTGTGGTATTGGTTCAATTATAGGTATACTTTTTCCTCTTAAGTATTCATGTCACAAAAAGAAAGCTTTCTTAGCTTCTTCATAATAAGCCAGGTATACGAGAGTGAATTGCATATATCAACTTTCAAGTAACAAAAATTTTACCATCAGAAGTATTCCAATTTTGAAAGACATGAAGCAGAGTTTTATTTATCTAACACAAAAACTTTGAAAATAAGGAACATATTAACTTGAAAAAATATTAATATTATTATTTAAAATTTTTTGCATTAATAGTTGATAAAATGCAATATATACGAACACATTCTCCCCACCATCTCTTTAAATGTAAACAAACTATTATATAGATGGCGTATAATCAATAATTTCCCTACATCACCTGCATGCTAGTACAAAGAGGGAAATTTACTGGTTTTCCAGAAAGTTTTCCCTATTCCCATGCACGCAGATGCATCTTTAGGGAGAGGTAGCACGAGAACCGCGTGCTTCAACATGCTTCTTCCAGAGAATTTTTATACCTAAAATGAGAGGAAATCCTTAAAAGCTGGAAAAGTTCTCAGTGCTTTCAGACGACAAATGGCGACGCTCTTGGCGAAATTAATTAAGTAAATAGGATTTTAGAGGTATGGAAGAAAGAAAAAATAACGGTTGACACGGGAAGTAATGTTTTCAAATTACTCAAGAAAAGTTTCGAATTTTAAAATGTTCTTTCTTACAAAAAGTTTCTGCTCTAAAAAATTTATTTGAAAACTATTTTTTAAGCTATTATAGGATTAAACAATTTTCTCGCTAGATATCATTTATAAAGAAGTTTGCTTGAGAGAAAAGGGAAAGAATATTCTAGAATAAGAACTAAAACTTTAAAATAAATAAAATTGAATTATTTTTGCTAAATAAATGCTTTTACTTGACTATATTAAAAATTATTCATTCGTATATGAAATAACATCGTTAGTTACAAAGGCAATTTTTAACACATGTTGGTAATGTTCCTATTTATCTTTGTATGTGCTTGCATTCCATTTTTTTAAAAGTGACAAATTTATATTAATACAGTCAATTTTAATTTATATAGTCGCATTTTTATAATAAATAGAAATTGAATATTCATTCCTTTTCAAATCATTTTGCATCTGAATGCAAACAATTACCGCATATGAACAGAAACAGCAGTATTTTGACAAAAATCAAAGAAAAGAATTCTATTATGGGAAGAGAAATGTTTTTGTCAGCAGAGTCACCCAAATTCTACTTGGCTTGAAATATCTTGTTGACGTAATTTAGAGCAAAGTTCGATTTAAAAAAAATTTATTTACAAACGATTTTTCGAAAAATATTCTAAACTGAGTGTTTCTTTTGATCTACTTATGGCTACATTTTTTTTAACAATCGAATGAGGATATATTTAATCATAATCATTTCCATTAAAGAGGATAGTTATAATTTTCTACTTAATTAAATATAAAAATGAAACATTAATTGAAGAGCCGGGAAAAACGTTTTTGAAATGTACTTGGAAAGCAGCCAAAATTAAATGAGTAATGATATTAGCTTTGATAAACAAATATAAGTAGATAAAAAAATCAACAATGATTAGAAATAAAGCATACAGAATATATGCCTATTAATATTTCATAATAAAAATAGAAATGATTTTGGACATGAGAAAAGATTTAACTTTTCAGGTTAACGATTATATACTTTAATTTTATAATTTATGATACACTTATATTTTTGTTTATATTATGCTTTGTGCATATTTTTATTAAATGCCATTTTACTAAAAAATTCATTTGCTTAAGCGATTGTTAAAAATATTTTCACACTTTTTATTAAAAAAATTCTTGAACAGCTAATTAAAACAATTTTGTTGTATATAAAATATATTTCAATGGAGTTATGTATGAATGAATAAAAGAAAATTCATATCACTTTTTAGTGAGTATTTTATAAAAAAGATAAAAATCTCAATATATATATGATATATTATATTATATACTTAATTCAACAAGAATATACAAAATATTTCTGAAATTTGTAATATTTTAAATTTTCTCAAAAGAATCATTCATTTATGAATTTATTTTACCTTATGAATTACAAATTTTAAATGTATGCATGAAAAATAAAGAAAAATGATTGAATATATTTGTTTAATAGTTTTTTCAATTAATGTGTGGTGGTTGTAATATAAAAGTAAGTTGCATAAAATATGTTCAATGAAAAGGATAATATTATTTTAAATGTAACTTATTTGTATGCGTTTACAAAGTGAATTTATTTCAAATTAAAGCTTAATGGTTGTAAATAAATTACATTATGTATGGCATATATTTCACCAACAGATTCAGATTTAGAGATTATCATAAAATTGAAGATAAATATGGATAGTTTTTCTTTCTTAAGAAATAAAACCACTATTATTTAAAAGAAAAAATTATTCTAAGTTCCGAAAATCAAAACAGCATTGGGTCTTAATCAGGTAAATAAATTATCGTTCTGATTTTGTTTTAAAGATAATCATAAGACTTACAATATAGGAATTTCTTTTTTGATTTTTTTAGAATTTTCACGAGTTCTTTTATTTTAAATATAAATAGAAATTCTTCCAGGTACTGAAAACCAAAACATAGATAGGATTTTAATAAAATATTTATAATTGATCATGCATATAATTTATAATTCAGATTTCTTTTTATAATTAATACAAAAATTTTAAATAAATATGAATTTATTTTGGGATTTTTCTAACTCTACTATTTTGAATGCACAAGAAAATCCGTAATAAGTTATAAAAAGGTAAATAAGTTTACACTCGGACTTTATTTTTTAGAAAAACATAGAAATCTCAAATCTTATGATTCCAAATGCTGAAGAGAAATTCTTTTAGGTTGATATTAATAATGATTATAAATAAATTATCATTCAAATACCATTTTATAGTAGACCGTGGATTTATTTTAAGAAATCACAAATTTTGTTTCATTTAATATAAAATTGAATTCATACAGGAATTGAAAATTAAAACAACAACATAAGGCAATTTAATAAGATAAATATAATTAATCTTTAATGAATTATTATTCAAATTTAAGTTTATAAATGATCATGATCACAATTGGTGATTATGGAAATAAATGTGGATTTATATATTATCATATAAGCATATTTATTACTTCAAATATACAAAAATAATTTCGAATGTTTAAAAACTAATTTCATTTGCGAAAAATCAATATATAGGCAGAGGAATTTTATACGATAATAATAAACAATTAAAAATTACCTTTTGATTTTCGTTTCATAGATAACCACAAAATCATAAATTAATGTTTTATTTTCATTTTTTTAAATCACAAATTCTGTTTTCCGAAGGTACAAGGAAATTTTTCGAGTTATGAAAAACCAAAATTACACCAGGATATAATATAATAATTTTAATCATAAATTAAGTGTCATTAATCATTAATCTTTTCTTTAATGTGCAAATTCAAAAGATCAAAATATAAGCATTTCTATTGCAAAACATGTTTGCTTAAATAAATTCGGTTTCGATTTCTCCTGATATGTAGATATCCTGATTAACATAACAGAGCTAGTTACTGCAGCAGTTGAATTTAGTTAATTAATCCGCTTAAGCTAATTGCTTACAGCAATGTTCTCAATACAAGTGAATGATCTATTGATTGTCTGAATAGCCATAACAGGATCATCATTTTTGAATCTCTTTACGAATAACTTCTTAATTTTATTAATCAGCATGTAAAATATGATGGGATAAATTTAATTGAATAGTAACTCATCAATGATGATAATTCCCTTTAAGAGAACGTAGAATGTATAGAATTCACTGAATACGCTATAAGTTATGTTTTAAATATAAATATAACGATATATTTAAAATATATTTAAACTTTCATATAGGTAGCAATTAAATCTAATATAGAAGTCATTTCTTCTATTGTTTCATACATTTGATTATTTTCTAAATCATCTTTTTAACCGTAAAGGGGTTGCCTATTTCGTCCCAGTTGAGATCATGCCTTTATTACAATTCTCATTATTTTAAAATATCCATGACATCAGATAACGTTTCATTTATATCATACTGTATTGAGACGGTGTCAGTAAATCTGACCTGTCAACGAATTTGCTGCCTGCCTTCAAATCGCATTCTTTGAGCGGCAGCAAACAAGGCGAAATTCATCATCGAATGTTTGAGTTTCGTTGACAATGAGAAAAAATCCATTCATGATTGAATTGTAATTTTTTCTGTTTGTAAAAGCTTTAAAAAATATGAAAATTACTTGCTGTTCTAAATATAATTAGTTTACAAATCATTAGCGATATTGTTTCCAAAATTGAACACGTTAAAAATAGAACTGAAGTAAAAAAGCAAAATGAATAAGACAAGACAAAACATCGACTTTATCGTTAGTTTAAATTGGCAAAGATTTTTCACATTTTTTTTTATAAATTGAACTCGTAGCTGAATGCTTAGGAAACCATCATTTTTTTGATATTTCGTAAGTTTGTCTGTCAGCTCAGCTTATCCTTTAGATAAAGAATAGGAATACATTTCTGGGTCACGAGCTAACATTTTTTGTCTCTCAGTCTCCATTAAAGACGATTAAGCAAATTTTTAGGTTTTAAGACCATAAAAATTAGTATCGGCGATTACCTCAAAACATCATGGGGGTCCACCGATCTACCACGGTCGCCTTAATGCCCACCTCTACTTTTGGTCAATGGTCTCAAATTCTCGACTGCTTGCATGAACAATTTCGATGGATATATTATGAACAATCCGATTGGGTAACTTGGATTTAAATCATTTCAGCAAAATAAATGTTATAACAATTGAAATTATTTCAAATTTGAGAAGAGAATTTAACAAACTCATCTAAGATTACAAAATGATTTTAACTGTTGCACAGTTTATTAAATCTCTTTTCATAGAAACTAATGCTGGAGGTCACCCAACTTGTTGAAATTATTTCAGATTTAAGAAGTGAATTCAACAGTCTCTTTCATAACTTCAAAAGGGTTTCATTGTTGAAATTTATTAATTTTCTTTTGATAAAAACTAATGTTGAAGAGTTCCCAACTAGTGCAATGGAGAATTTTGGTTTTCAAGTAAGCAGTTCTCTTTCAGAGTTGGAACTTATTGATTTTCAAAATTATTTATCTATAAAATAGCTGTTTTTAAGTTGTCTTTTATCTTATTTCAACGTGTTCAATTTTGGAAGCAATATTGCTAAAGATTTGATAATTTGAAAACTAATTATCTAGAACAACATGCAATTTTCATGCTTTAGAAACTTTTACAAATCTACAAAATTATAATAAAAATTATGAATGGATTTTTTTATCATATATAGACGCTCAGATATTCGATGGTGAACTTCGCCTTGTTTGCTGCCGCTCAATGAAAGCGATTTGAAGGCAAGCAGCAAATTCGTCGGCAAGTCGGATTTACGAAACAGTCTCAATACGATGTGACGTAGATTAAACGTTATCGGACGTCATGGATGTTTTAAGCCTATGGGAATTGTAATAAAGTGGCATAAAATCATGATCTCTTCTGCAATGAAAGAAACAACCATTGTATGGTTTAAAAACCTTTTTCTCATCAGTGTAGTGTTTAAAAAATTTCGAAAACTTCTATTACGAATAAAATTAACAATTTATAATCGCATTATCTTTATTACATTTTAAACATATATTTATATAATCCTTTTATTAAGCATCGTCTAATTCATATTCCTTTTTTTTTTGGTTAATAAATGTATGTATATTGCACTGAATATAATATCATTTCTTTATGCAAATTTTTAAAGAGCATAAAAAAACTAATATTCTCCCCTTCTTTCTTTTGCCTCCTTTCGCATTCATATCATAGTCTGCAAGATATTCAAAAGCAGACGATGATCTAGTCGGATCTTTTTGTGTTCTTTTTTTTTCAGAAGTCAGCAATTTTTGAAGTGAAGCGACACGACCTCACTCATGGCAGCCACTTTACACTCGAGAATCAATAGCTGCGCTTGCGGAGGTCTTCATAGGGATTATATTTCTAATGCAAACAAAAACGCTGACGCGAGGACAATAGAAAAGGAAAAATGAAGAGACGAATATTTTGAAATTTATGTTTATTAAATGAGTTAAATATTATGTCGCTCTATCAGTTGATATTAAAATTTGCGTCTGTGATATATTAAATGATATTACCCTTTTTAGAAAAATATTAATGAATATTACATGAAATTCAAACTGTAGAAGTTACCATTACGCACCTCTAATTTAGCTGATACAATAAAAAATAGCTTCCAAACTCAAAAGTTTTTAACAGCTTCTATGCATTAGACTGTTCTATTATAACGGGCGGTGGTATTTATACCAGACTTGGCGGGAAAATCAAAGAGTTATGCCAAGGATTCTGGAACGTTCTAGGTTTTCTCGCTTAATATTGGTCCTAACGTAAATTATAAACGTAAACTTAAACGGCTTTAAACGTAAACTATGCATAAATTGTGCAATTTTTACCCAAAATTTAAGTACTTCATATATTTCCGATATATTTTAAGACATACACAAGTAATTTTTAGCAACTTGTAACAATATACATGTTGATATCATTATATTATGTGCATATTCATAATTAGAAAAAAAGGAAAAAAATTTAAAGTACAGCTTATCAATGAAATGGTTAAATATAAAAACGAAATACAGAAAAAATGCAAAAGTTTTAAAATGGTAGAAAAACGGAAAAGCTAAAATTTTAAAATGCAAGCACCCATAAACTTGTTTTATCTCATCAGAGAAACATGGAACAAAGAAAAATGTGTTTTGAAATATATAATAATTCAATCAAGAGGAAGAACATAAGCAAATAATCTCTTCACAATTATTAATTTAAATAAAAAAGTAATAACATTTTTAAATGCTAAAATTGAAGAGAAGTGAATGAGATAGGCAATTCACCTTTTGAAAATGAGTGCTGTGGAAAAAAGTCTTTAATGTTACTTCTTTCTGCGGAAGATCTAGACGAAGATTTAACAAAAGGTGGAGGGGCAGCCTAGATTTTGTTCATAAAGTTAGTTAAAAATACGAAAATGGAGGTCCATTACTACCAGAGAGTGGAATGGGAAATACTTTTGAAGAAGGCCAGAGACCATACTGGCCTATCGAGTCAACTCGGATGATTGGCGAGGAAAAGTAATTAAAAATCAAAGAAATTGAAGAGAAATTAAGAGGATTTAATTGAAGAGAAAGAGTTTCCAAAAATATAAAATAGATTTTCTAAAAAAATGAAACTTAAACAGTATGCTAAAAACAATATGATTGGAGAGAAAACTCTAACTTAAAATCATGATTGAGAAAATGTTGGATTAGACTTTAAGATTAAAAGATCTTAAAACCTGATAGTAATGTCTGCCTATGCAGTTGTCAGTATAACTACAGTCAAATATTTGAAAGGTTAATTTTCATTTTTTATAAAGGGAAAAACGCTTTTCATAAAAGAAAGAGATTTAGTTCTCTAATTGATTAAGAAAGAAAATTGTAGCACGACTATCACGTAAAATTATATTTTCAGTTTTTACTATTATCAGTTTTATTTCATAACAAGTGGGTGATGGTTTTCAATGGAAAATGTGTGCCTTACTTTCGGAGACCACCCTTTTTCAGATACAGAATAGTCAATTTATTTCAACCAGTTTGCTTAAATGTGACATTTAATAAAAAAACACAAAACATATATAGTGAATTCATTTGTTAGAAACATTCTTTAGATTTTATATGCATAAATGAAGGAAAATTCAATGTTACATGTTCTATGGGCATTTAATGTTACATAAATATAAGTTTTCCTAATTCAAGTAAAATACTATAACTTATACAAACATACAAGTCAGCATTCCTTTTATTTTATACAAATTTTTTACTGTGTAAAAATATTCGTTTTGATATTTCAAAGATACATTTTCTAGGTTTTTTCTGATAAGCTAATAATAATGGAACAATTATGCGATTTGAGCAATGGTATTTATAGAAATATATACATTTTATTCCCTTTATGGAAACAATACAGTGAATTAGATTGAGAGACGAAAGGAAGTAAAATGGCATCTTGCCAAGAAAATCCCATGGTCGCTTTCACGGAAGTGTAAAGATTGATATTGGAAAAGCAATGCTTTATAATTTGTGTCTTTTCCCCGTAAAAAATAGCGAAAGTGAAACAGAAAGTTTGCATTTCTTTAAAGATAAAGTGCAAAAACGGATAAGTGATAAAATTTATCACTTTGATCATTTCTTTCCATTAAAAAGCAACTTATGTTACAGATTTATTGCAATGAATTGAAATAAAGAGTGAACTGAAATATTTGTCTTTTCCTATACAGAATATATAATAAATATAGTATCAATAAATAATAACATTTAAACGAAAAGCAACGAATATTAAAATGTTTACACTTTTTAATAATTTATTAATAGATTATGATTCATGACAAATAGCAGTGTTTTAATTTCTATTCACATTGATAAACAGTAGGATTTTATACGTTGTTAATTTTAATTCCATTCATTCCTAAAAATAGAGTTTTACACATAATTCTTATTTTCTCTTATTCATAAAAAATTTTCTTTTCATGAGAGTTTCTATAAATTAGTAAAGCTGTATGAAGCATTAAAGTGTATATTTCGAAAAGTTTTAAAAAGATATAGTAGTAATCTATTTATTGAATTCAATTTTATATTTCAGGTGAAGCTTCAAAAGCATAAATTAAAACAATTTTGATGTATTTCATATAGTTACATTCAAAGTTTAATTAAATTTAGTTATAATACAAGTAATAATGATTGATAAAAAATTCAATGTTTCAGTTTCAATATGGCAACTAAATTTTAATAGCTTTTTAATTTTGAGTATATAAAGGATTTGAATATTATGGATATACACAAGCAGAGAATTCGAAAATATCTTCAAAAATATAATGTCCACATTTGTTTTAAATAAAAAAGTTATTTAATTGCTAAATTTTTATTCAAGACGAAAATAAATAAGTTCGTTGAAAATATAAATAGTAAAATGAGATTTATATATATCGTATGGAACAAGAGCTTAAAAAATTGCAATCCTTATTTGGCATGATTTGCTATAGCTTGATGATTACAACATAATTTGCTATAATCACCAAGCTTGAAGTATTTACATCATTTTCTCCCATATTTTCATAAATGTTTTTAGTATAGAATAAAAAAGGCTTAACAGTTAACTCAGAACTTTTCGCCGTATGAATTCTACAAGACACGACTTTAAATTAATATGAGCAATTTCGTTTTTCTTGATTACAATTTTCGAGGTGTCACCTGCACATATTTTCGTTTTTATTTGGGTTCATATACTCATCTTCAATTGCGAGGTAATACCAATTTCCCTGGAAAAACAAAATGGCATTTTCTGTGCTTGTTTAATTAAGAAATTGTTGCTATTTTCTTATAATGACTAAAAAGAAAAAAGAATCTTACGTTATTATGATGTTTGTCACATTCAGCAAACAAGAGAGTCCTCTAAATATTTCTAGGAAGCAGCAGACGGCTCTATCTCGCTTTTTGAGTGGTCACATTAGTTCCCTCACCTTCCAGCAGGGTCGGAAACTCTTTACTGAGTGTCACTGGTGTAAGGCCGCACAGGCTTCCCCCAACCATATTCTCGAGTGCCTAAATTTTACTGCTCGTGAGATTTTGAAGGACCCTTTACTGTTTTTAGACTTTTTGGAGATTTTTGGTTTTATGGAGTTGGTGTAGCAGAGCTACACCAACTGGGATTAGTAACTACAACAACAGAGAGTCCTCATTGAAAGCATTTACGATTACCTTTCTTTTGGCGAGTTTTGCCTCTATTTTTGGCGGTTTACCACCAGCGCCGTCAAAATAAAGCAGTATCAGCTTAGTATTATTTTATTTATTGTTGAAACAGGTATTTGTTCAAAATAAATTTTAAAAGAATTCGAAACTGACTACAATTAAAAAAATATAAACTCGTTGCAGTTATAAATGAAGAGATATTTACTATGATTAGAATTAAAAATATGTTAATGCAATATTTATTTAATAAAATATGAAAAAAATAAATTAAAAAATGGTAAAAAAAGTAATTTTTATCATATATTGCCAACAATGCAAAATAAAGTTAATTGTGAGAATACTAAATTTGAAAAGACAGAAAATAAGGAATTGACAACAAGCTTCCAGAATTCTTAAACGTAGCAAAGTGGCAAAATATGATTAAATTATATTTATTAATAATGTTTAGCTAAGAATAAAAAATATACGATAAAATTACAATTTGGCATTAATTTCATAATAAAGCAACTCAATATGAATGTACAAGAAAATAGTATAAGCATTTCATTTGCAATAATTTTCATTTTACTTAACTAGCTAAAATTAACAGTTATGTACACGATATCAGTTTTGACGTATCATATTACATACAGATGACTTAATGAATGTCACTTTAAAGGTTTCGTTGAAGTCAAAGTCCTGTGTCTACTACTACATCTTTGACTTCACAGAATCAACTATTTATCAAAGCATCTTGAATTGCAAATGGAGATCCATTTAATGTTAATAAACTCTGTTCTTGAACTCTCAAGAGGGAGACATAATATAAGCGTCAGATATTTTCTGGAAGAACTTGAGCAAGCAACCAATCCCAGTCGAATGCTGCAATTAAAGTCATTCTACTAATTAGACTGATGACGTCATATTGACCTTTATAAAGATGAGTTCATTGGAATGAGACACTCTACTACTAAATGGCATCATCCGAAGTATAAAGTGTATTTGGTTATTATAATATTAATCCATCTCTTAGTCTCTGATTTAACGACATGCATTTGTAAAGTATCGTTTCACCATTAAATTGCACAAAAAGAGCTCGAAAGTGCATATATAAAGCATTCCTCTTTATTGTATAGAATCAAGTAGTTCCAACAGTGCTAATTAAGAACGTACAGCCAGGTTTTCAGTGCTATGCTATAAAGAACAATATCATACATTTGAAACTTGAACTTTTCTTCTCCTTTAGATTAAAATTTTCTGATAAAGTGAGTTAAAATTGAAAAGTGTATATCAGTTTTAGGATCATTTTGAAACTTTTATGAGTTTCGAAATTAGACACGTATTAGTAAAATGCAGTGCTTTATAATGTACTTCCAGTTTTTCTTTCGAGTTCATTCTTTGACTTTGATCTACAATTCTATGCGAAGCACTACAGAAATGTTTGTTAGTAAATGCCATCTAAAATCTTACTAATTATTTCAAATTTAAGCTTTAATAAATAAACATTTCTTAGAAATTTCAAAGTATATTTTTATGTTTTAGCGAGTATTTTCTTAAAAACTATCATAGGTCCTTCTTCATTGAAATCAAGAAGGAAATTTTAGCAATATTAGAATTTGTGACTAATCAAATACTATATATGTAATTCAGTACGCAAAAAAGTATATCTTACAAAGTATAAGATTTTTATGTTACAATTAACTATCTTAATAAAAAAATATTTATTATATTTTACTGTTTATAATATTTTACAAAATGGATGTATTAAGATCACTCTGATATTTGAAATTATTTTAATACTTCTCAGCAAGCATCTACAGTAAAAACATCTTAATTAAATGTACAATATATATATTCATCTTCCGTTGTTCAACTATGGTTGGGATCGAACTTAGAATTTTCCAATCGAAGTGCATGGTTATGACATTAAATAATCTATACATCATATTGCAGACATCACATTTTAGACAAGGTAATCAAATATTGTCATAATAATAATTATTATATCTGTACACATTGATTTATACTAATATATATTTTTTAATCATTATTCATTAAAATTAGTAAAAATTTCATGCATTATTTTTTTTAGTTTCTCTAATCAAATTTAAAGTTTATAGTTTGATTTTACATATTATTTATTACTTATATATCAATAGAAGTTTACTTATTATCAAATATTAAGAGTAATATATTTACTTGGTACCTTCTTATATAAATAATTTCTTTTAAAATATGTGATCGAAAGAAAACAATTTTATATTATTTTTTAATTAAGATTTTGTCTAACAGTAATTGGATATTTATTTCTTGAAATATTTATTAAAAATCAAATTTATTTTTTATAATAAGCTAAAAAATTATTAATAAATCATATAGAAAAAACTATTTTGTTGATAAAAAATAATTTGTTTAACATTAATTGCTATTGGAGGATATAGAATATTCTATTACACATTATTTTATAAAATATTTATTTTAAATTTGGTATAAAGCTTTATTATAAATGGTATTATAATTTTATCAATATTTAATTTCTTTGTATCTATTACCTGTTAGAACACAATAAATAATCTCTGCAATTCCTCTATTATTATTTTATGTTAGAATAATTTTGTTTTTATTAGGACGATTAATATAAAACTGTTAACGGAATTAAATCATTTTAGAATGTTTAATGCTTATCTATTTCTATTTTGCTGTTTTTATTGCGATTCTCATCACCATAAGTAATTTTAGAAATACTGAAACTTAGAAACATTAACTGTCCACAAAATTTAATTATTAAATTCATAAAATTTTAATAAAGGCAATAGTAAACTTAGTTAGTAAATATCGTTACATCGCGCTCTAAAAAGTTTCAGGATAATTTTAGACTTTAGGAAACTTAGATGAAGAAAAGTTTATCAGTTAATAAGTTAGTTTGCTGTACCATAAAGAACTTGATTAAATATTTACTGAACACTTATCGGCTGTTCTCTTAACAAGATACTCTATCAATTATAAATTCAAAAAATTGTTTTTCTGAATAAGAAGATCCTTTCTTACTTCGTCAATCTGATTATATAATCGAGCCCATCTGATTATCTAATGAGATTGCGTAATACATAAAGAGATTTGCAACTTTGATTTTCAAGTGTACGAATAGGCAGTTAGTAAATGAGGTGGAAAATATTTGCAAAGCTTTATAAATTTGATATGAACAAAACGATCCCTTTTTTTCCCTTCAAATCTTGTTATCAATATTAATGAATTTATAAAGGAAAATTTCATTTCAAAAATAAATTATCGTTTATGCAAACGATTATTAGATAAAAACTTCGACAAATTAATTTGGCAACAAATGAAAACGAGAACAAAAATTAATGTATAATGTTTCATTGTGCTTTTCTAGCAAATGATATTGTTTATTTTTGAAACAAAAATGGCAGTAAAAAAGATTGTAACTTAATAAAATATTTTTATCGTTAGTGAATTTATTCTTTCCTCAAATATGCATTTAATATACTTTCTTGTTTTGGTTAAGAATTTTCTTGGGGCTCAGAGAAACATATTTTAGAAATCATACACATTAATAAGCAAATCATTAAATTTGGACATTGTTAAAATCATTATTATGCATCATATTTATATATTATACAAATTCATTGGTTTGAAATAAATTATTTATATTATATATAATGTTTTATCCACATTATATACTTAAATAAAGCTGAACATGGTTAAAAACGAAAAACTTATATCAATACATTTTATGCATTTATTTTCGAATAATTGAAATAACGTATTTCATCAATTTATTTATTCAGAATATTAAAATGTATTCTTATTCTACTACAGTAGTATAGGATTATTGTTTTAAAAATAATGATCCAATAAACTCCTTAAAAAGATGTTTTCGGGTATAGTGTTATTCTTTTAGAACAGATTGTATAAAATATGTTCTTTTTAAACTGTAAAGATTCCTTCAATATTAGCACAGAAAAAGTCATAGTTATGTTCTTTAAATAACTATTTCCGCTATGTCGTTAAAACTGAGTAAATCGATTTAAAGAGTGCAATCAACTTATTCTGGTGAAATATTTGCCTATTCTGGGATTCATAAGGAGATTTCAGAACATTCTTGAAATTCTTAAAACAAGTTGCTCTTCTGTCATTCTAAAAATTATTCCACGGCATAGATATAAACCGTAATTTTGGTTTTGAAAACTTAATCGGGAATGACTAAGAAAAATATATAAAAAATAATAACGTTGAATATATATTATCAAGTATAATTTTAAAATTAAAAAGCATGCAACTAAGTAATCTAAAAACATACAATCTTGAAAATAACAAGTTTTAAAAAACAAAGTAATTTAATGTATTATTAAATATATGTATTACAGAATGATGTTATTATTAGGAATTTTAAAGAATTAATT
Source organism: Latrodectus hesperus (assembly GCA_037975125.1). Taxonomy (NCBI): domain Eukaryota; kingdom Metazoa; phylum Arthropoda; class Arachnida; order Araneae; family Theridiidae; genus Latrodectus; species Latrodectus hesperus. The sequence goes on from CM075858.1 coordinate 71,409,106, forward strand.
GTTAGATCTGGTATTATAAGAAATTAATTTATTTGTATAAGGGTTAAAAGTATATAATATATACAGAATAAAAAAAATAAGCTGACAGAAAATCTTGTTTTACAAATGTTAAAGCATAAATAACATACATTCACAGAGCTCTATTTGTGTAAAGTGCATATAATAAAATAATTAGAGTTCAAAATTAATAAGCTCCTGAGTAATATGAATCATAGAATAATAATGAAAATATAGGCCACAGATGTCGTATAATTCAGGATGCCAAATTCTAAGCTTGGAGTTTTTTTTGCGGATTTTCTTATGTATGTGGCAACCTGGTTTTTATTACGTCATAGATATGTATATCTACAAGAATTATGCAGAAAATTCTATTTTGGAAACCCTAGTATCTATATCATTACGAGGTCACAATACGTCATCTTGGCAACATTTCTTCATCGCCAAAAATATTCAGAATTTGGCTGGATTATATAGCATCTGTGCCAAATTTTGTATGCGAGCATCAGTTACCATGGATTAATATAATCATGTACTGAAATAAAAAGGAATATTAAAATTAGATTATTGTGTCATATTTCCACTTGATTATTTCTGGCGACCGAAGCTGCAAACACAGCCAAGCACCACGTAATTTTGGACTGTGGTTAAGCCACGAAGCCAGCACTTAGGCTGGGATTCTTTATCCCATAGCATAGCACATCAGTAAACGGATGCCATAAATTACAAGAATTTTAACATGTTTCTATTTCTAGAACTCTGATAATTTGTGGTATTAAATGAAATCTTAACACGAGACTGTTTCTGGATTATAATATAATTTTCTAAATTCTTCTTTTTAGATCATGTCAATATGCAAATTAAATTTCTATTAAGCATAAAAATGATATCAGATAGTAAGATCATATATTTATAAACTTACGATTTTCTCACTAGATTTACCACTTGTTACACACTACTGGCCATTAAAATTGCTACACCAAGAAGGAATGCTAATAACAGAACGATATTTATTGGACACATACATTAGAGTGGAAAGAACAAGTGATTAGATTTACAGGATACAATTAGGATGTATAGATCTTGAGAAATCAGTACCCAGAGCAGCCACCTCTGGCTGCAATAACAGCATTTATCCGCCTAGGCATGGAGTCAAACAGAGATTGTATAACATGTACTGGGATCTCAGTCCATGCGGCTTCAACACTATGCCACAGTTCATCGACAGTAGTGTATGGAGAGTGATTGCGTGCCAATCGCTCGGCAACCATTGACCACACGTTCTCAATTGGTGACAGATCAGGAGAACGTGCTGGCCAGGGTAACAGTCGAAGCTGTTCTGTATACGGGAAACATGCGGTCGTGCATTATCCTGTTGAAACAAAGTATTAGAGAGGCCTCGAAGATAGGGCAGAGTCACGGGTCTTAACACATCGGAAATGTAACGGTTGCTGTTCAAAGTGCCGGTAATGCGAACAAGATTTGATCGAGACGTGTATCCAATGGCACCCCATACCATCTCTCCAGCAGATGGGCCAGTATGGCGATGTCCAAAGCAAGCTGGAAATGCGCGTTCTTCACGATGCCTCCAAACACGGATGCGGCCATCATGGTGCTGTATACAGAACCGAGATTCATCTGTAAAGATGACGCGATACCATTCCCGCGTCCAGGTTCGTCGCTGATCACACCATTGAAGGCGCTCCTGTCTGTGACGCAGCATCAATGGTAGCCGAAGCCATGGTCGCCGTGCAGACAATCCATGCTGCTGCAAACGTTGTCGAACTGTTCGAGCAGAAACTTGTTGCCTTGTAAAGGACTCCATTTCTCGACTCAGGGTTCGTGACGTGGCTGTACGATCCCTTGTGATCATGCGGATAAGATGTCTGTCTTCTCTGCTGTTAGTGATGGGGGGTCGCTAAAATCCTGCATGACGTTCCGTATGATTGTCCTGAACCCATCGATTCCATATTCTGCTAACAATCATGGGGTCTCGACCGACGCGAGCAGCAGCAATATTGCGGTACGATAAACCGCAATCCCGGTAGGCTATTATCCTTCCTCGATCAAAGTCAGACACGTGCTGATAGGCATTTCTTCTTCTTACACGAGGCATTACAACAACTTTTTTGCTGAAAACAATATTGAAACGGAAATTGAGTATGAGAAAACTGCTGTCAAATCTCGGCTTTTATACACATTGTAGATGTCGCTACTGTCGCCTGCTTTGTATGAATGCGCTGAAAATCTAATCATTTGCATATCACAGCAAGTTCTACCTGTCATGCAAATTTCACGTGTGTGGTGTGCCGCTTTCCTGGTGTAGCAATTTTAATGGCCAGTTGTGTATATTTTACCACGTTACCATTATGTAATGAATGATAGATATTCTATTATAACTTTCTCATGCATATTTGTCAAGATGAAAACTATGAAGTTCTTTGTATTGCAAATGTTTTCAGTTGCATCTAATACCATAATAAAGATTCTCAGCAACTGAAAAAGCTAAGAAATTTTTTATTATCCCCAATAGTTAATGGATACTGATGAAATTTCTCATGAGAGATAACCCTGAATATATATATATATTTTTCCAGGCACTTAACCCGAAAGATACTTGCAGAAGGCGGAAATTCAAACTGTTCCTTTGTTCATAGTGACTTTTATTGAACAAGGAAACTTCCTCTAGTAAGAATGCGATTCTGTCACCATCTTCCTTACGGCTGGAGTACGTTAAAACTGAGCGTGGTCGCAATGTCCTCCAAGTGAAATGATATCTCCGGGGGTATTCAGCTTGGTATCTGCTTCAAATCACGAAGACTCCACCCAGTAGCTTCTGTCTAACTGGTAAAGCCAAACTCAGGGATATGTACTGGTAAGCATGCTGGTGCAACATAACCGATCTTTCTTAAATTTTATTCTGCTATAGTGTGATTAGTATTTACACAAATTTAACGGAAAACATTTTCCAACTATTATTTAATTGCGTTAATGTTACAGAGAAATTAAAATTAAATTGCTTTTGAAATAAAAATATATGTTAAACTGTTAAATTTCTTTTATAGTATTATTATGTTATGTTAAATTAAAGTTATTAAGAGTAAAAATTATTTTTTGTACGTTAAGAATTCTGAACGAACAAAATATGATGTAAAACAGTAATTTCTATTCAAGCCTAATCTTACATCTAAGTTTACAATAAAACTATTGTACAACGTATATTAATAAAACAAAAGTACTTTATTTACTAAATTAAAATTTTAAGACACAGATTATTTTATTACCTCATTTTATTATGTTACAATGAAAATATAAGATTACATTATTAAAGTATTTATAATAAACCATTAGGTTCAATTAAAATTGCGTATGATTTTTCTCACAAATAATAGAAAAAAATTATTTAAATGATAATTAATTATACTGTCAAACACACAGATTTTTTTTAATGTGATGTCCCATCCATTTAATACCGGATAAAATACGATTACTGGATTAATAGGATTAAAATAATATTTCGGATTAGATATCTCATATACTTTATGAATTGTATGAGTTTTTTATAAACTTGGATTTTTTAAGTCTGCAAGTGCATTAAATGTGCAAACAAAATTCAATAATTCATTTTTCATTTATTCAATTATTTGTTCGGTTTATTGAATTTACAGTTTGGATTACACGCTAGCGAATATGGATTTATCGATTTGGTTTATGATTTATTTTCCACTGGAACTGCTACTGACGTTTCTTGGAAGAGAAAATGGCTACACTGCTTGTATTTTCGAGATTCTTGAATCGCAATCTTAAGAAAACGGCTGTAGTTTATTTTTTACTAACTCTTTTGTTCCTTGTAAATCTTTGGCAGAGATGAATTATTAAATTGTGCTAAACATTAAAGTTTAATATTTCATAATGATGAAATAAATCAATACATGAATTCTTTTAGTTTTGATATGAAAGGATTGTAAATCACGGTAACGAGAAGGGAAAGAATTCCTGAGAAATAATTATAATAACTTTACATTTTTATAATTTTCTTTTATTTCCTATTTTTCTTTCATATACGAGGTCATTCATTTGAAACATATTTATTCATATAAAAAAGCGTTTCTTACTTATTAAAATTTATTTCAGTGTATTTTACAACGCTATTGTTTGAAAGAAAAATGTAATGTTTTCTCTTTCTCTAAGTATATAAGTTTTATTATGGGCTTATGGATTCATGATTAAAAATTATCTTATCCAGAGATTTAAAATAAATCCAAACGATCCAACGTCATTAATTTAGTAGAAAATATTTTATCTATATTCATCATATTGTAAGAGAAAAAGAAAATCTATATTTTTTTATAAAATTTTCTTACGGATTTCGTAAAACAATTTCAATAATGAATACCCACACTTTTCTTATTTTTAAAACCTATACTTAAAAAATATCTAAGAAAATTTAAATCTATTAGTTTTATTATGGGCATTTCAGATTGTAAAATTATCCCATCCTGTGATTTAATATAAATCCAAATGATCGAACTCCGTTATAAATTATTTGAAATTATTTTTCTATATTAATCATAATGTAGCAGGAAACGGAAATCATATTCTCATTTAAAACTTTTCTAACAAAATTCGTAAAATACTTTTAATAATGAATAAACATAGTTTTCTTAATTTCGAAATATATAATGTAAAAAATGAGATTTAGGAATATATATATATATATATATATATATATATATATATATATATATATATATATATATATATATATATATATATATTTCTCAAGGAAATCTCGATGGTGAACCCAAAAATATTTAAAAATAATAGTGTAAATGATATTGTGATCAAATCTCTCTATATCTTTAAGGAATTTAATAAAAATGGCTTTAATATATATACTATATTAATCATAACTATGTAAGTTTTGAATTTGAATTATATTGAAAGAATATAAGGCACTTTTTGATAATCTTTGTATGTTTTAATGTATGGCATATTTTGATAAATTATTTATAAAACAAAAAAAGATAGATTTAAATTAAAAGTATTTAGTGACCTGATAAATTCAAAAATTTTTATTGTCAGTGATCTTCCATATATACCATTTTTTCCGCCCTGAGGTATAGCAAGAAAATAGTTACTTCTACCCCAGGTTCCAGTAAACAGGCCAGCTAATTTGGTGTCTAAGTCACTAATTTTGCCAGTCTTTCTGTAAATGAAGCCCTTCGAAAATCACACAAGAAAAAATTCTATGAGGTTTTACCAGATAATGTAGATGATCAAATAACTGAACTCAATCCTTTATTTTGCAACATGGATATTAAAGAGTAAATATTTAATCTAGGGAAAAATAAAAATAATAAAATGAATTTTTTTAATCATTTAAATTTACTCAGAGACGATATTTAAAAAAATGATATTTTCCCATTATAAAACAAGTTTGTTCATTATTAAATGATCTATTAAGCATCAAAATCTTTCATATATTTTATAGAAATTCGTTAAATGTTTTCAGAATTAATTTGAGCATTTATAAGAAGCAGTTTATAGCTTTCAGGTTCTCCAATTAATATGTAAAAATATTTAACAATCTATAAAAGAGCTCTCGGATCTTAAATCATTATAAATCCGTTATCTTCAGCAATTCACGCTAAATGTTTCACCACTGAAATAATGTCGCAAATAAATTAAAAAAATTAATGTAAGCAAATAGAGTAGGAGAACAAATTTGATCTTCAAAAATGCTGATTTTAATAGTTTTTAGGCTGAAACTAAGGCTTACGGCTTAAGTGATCTCTTTCTAAATAACTCACAATGAAACAGTCAACGAGAAAATTTGCCTTTAATTATCTATTTGTAAACTTTAAATTAAGCGTTATTACATTCAGTTAAGACCACTTTTACTGCATTCCAATAAAATTTGCAAGAATGATGAGATTAAAACTAAGTAACATTATATTGCCATCTTATATTATTAAATAAAATTTAAATGTAAATTACTATTTAAACGTTAAACAATTTAAATTGAAAGTAAAATTTTTAGTTACCTTCGAATAATTATATGTTATATTTTATATTTCATAGTATAGCTTAGGTTTCTTTTTTACAAACTCATGATAGATATTTATTTACTCATAATTACCATTTCTTCATTTTTGCGGATTATTTATTTCCGAGATGAACAAGCTTTATTTAAATACTATTTTTACAATACTGAATTTAATATTTTTTATACTTTTAGAAACGTTTGAAAGATATTGCATTTTAAAAATTTTATTTATAAAATAAAACTAATTATTTTAGTTTTAGATAATTAATTATTTTATTTTAGATAACTTAGGCTTTGAAAGTAAGTTTACAAAATTAAGTATACACTTTAAACTAAGTTAAGAAATGAAGCAATTAAAATTCCATGTAAAAAAAGAAAAATTTATGTAATTTTTTATTAATTTATTACAAAATTAAGTATACACTTTAAACTAAGTTAAGAAATGAAGCAATTAAAATTCCATATAAAAAAGGAAAAAATTTATGTCATTTTTTATTTATAAATTTTATTACTCAGATAAATAATATCGAATAATATGCGTAATATAACATTTACAAAACAATTTTCTGTATTTTAGTAAACATAAATTTCAAATTGTAATAATAACGCTGCGTAAGTAGTTTTACGTTTCCAAAGATAAAAGTACATTTGAAAGCAAAACTGTTGTAAAAAGATGTAAAAGGGAAGTTGACAAAAAAAGTGAAACAGTTTCCATGTAACGGGACTTAAAGAAACCTTTATTATGAGGGAAAAAGTGAAAAATAAGAAAAAAATTACAAAAAATTGTTTACGTGCCAAAGAATCGCCGCCAAATAATCAACAGAGTTTTCTTACTGGCACGTACTTATTTTTATTTTTCCCAGTGAAGTCATAGAAAAAGTCAGCTTTGAGAATAACTTAACAACTTACTCATGATGTTTTCGAAAATACTTAGAACATTACTGTAAAAAAGCTGGAATTTCCAAATTTAAATGCAAAATTTATTATTAAATTTTTTCAATTTGTGGCTTATATTAATTGGATTATATATGAAGATTTTAACTACGCATTATGCATATTATGCAATATTATACTGAATTCATGATTTTGGGAAAAATATTTGACATTTATCATTAAATTGTAAAATATGTATCCTGTATATATAAGAAATTGTCATTTTAGTGTTGAGAATTAGTGCTTAAAAAACAGAATGAAATATTACACAAAATTACATGAAGAATTTCAGTTGCTTATTATGCTTTAGAAAATAACAATTAATATTCTATTTTGAATGCATATTTTTATTTAATTTATAATTTCCATTGATTAAATATTCCACATACTAAGATTTTTGACTTCTGAAAATGCAAAAACGTACTAATATTATCACTTAATACTTTATCTTCTTATTAAGTTATTAAGTATTCACTATTTTACAGTTAATTATTCAACAATGGTTTAAATGCAGAATTCATTTTATACTCTTAATTATGGGAAAATCTTCATTTGACTCTTGTGATCTTGTTGAAGTTTCAAATTTTAAGTACAAGATTTTTGGAATAATTATTTATCTTTTTATTTAAATGAATTAAATATATAATATTATATTCAAACAAAACTTGATTCAACAATTTGTACTCGGAATTTTCCATATATAAATATTAAAACATACAGTTCACTAAAATGCAATTTATTTATTCTTTTATAATTATTACCTTCTGAACGCGCACTAGTTCTTAAAATGTTGTGGAATTCTTACTTAAATATATTTAAAGAGTTTTCAGTTATCTGTTACTTCACTGGAGTAAGCAGACATGGTTTAAAAACAATTCTGATACTTAACACAAATATCTAATAATGATATAAATCTGTAGGTATGGAGTTTTAGTACAACATTCCACATAATATAAAAACAATTATTATCTAAAAATTTAACATTCCATAATGATTTATTATTATATATTTTGTTAAATGTTACACAAAGTTATCATTTCATGTTGGAATATTTATGCAATTTTTTTAATGTTATTAAATTTATCAAGAAGTTTTGAAATGATTACTTAAAATCTTTTTTATATTTTTGCATGTTTTAATTTAATAATTGTTTTAATAAAAAAACTTTTTACCACAAGAATTTTGGAAGTAAGTCAATAATTGCAATGGACAGAAAAATGTCTAAAAAATTAAAGAGCAAGGAGATTAATGAGTATTTTTATCTTCATTTTTGCAATATTGTCATTTTATGTAACATATTCTTTTCAGTTTGTTAAACTCAATTTTTTTCTCTTCCCAATTTGCAATGTCTTCATTAAATTTTTAATTTTTGTGAGAGTTAAAACTTGAACATATCCATCTTTTCTCTTTTTATTATCAAACATAGTAATTTAAAATATTTTTTATAATATCTTTCTTTTCATTGAAGAAACAATATCTTTCCGAGATTAGAAAAGTTAAAGCTTAATTATGGGTAAAAAGTTATAGAATGGATTTAAATGTAGATATCACTGTTTGAATCGTCTACGATATTACTTTCAACCTTATAAAATGCTTTCCTTTTTGGTATCTTTTCTTTAATATTTTTTCTTCTATAAAAGGAAATTTAAGCAAATGCCTAGTTGTTTCTTATCTTCAATATAGAATCGACAGTTAAAATAACATATATACTGCAAAAATTCCTTCATTTTTGCAGTATAACTGAAAAGAGGTGAAGTATTTTATAACCACTCTATTTCATTAATATTATCAACAAGTCTTAACTTTTGCTGAATGTGTGCAATTGAAGAATGAGGTATTTTGCTACATTTTATAAATTAAAATTTAGCAACTTGATTTTTTTGTGTTTTGATTTTTCTATTTTTAAATAATATATGAACTTCTAGAAAAAGTCATGGTTATAATATCAGAATTTTTTTGTTATTTTTCCTTATTATATATATTTTTAGATAATAGTTCTTGATTATAATAGTTGTTTTCTTTTAATTGTTTCCTTTAAATCTGATAATTGTACAAAATGAAGTGTACAAAACGATGATTTTGAAAAATAAAGATTAAAAATAAAAATATATTATAAAAAATTATTATGTAAATTATAACATTGTAAAGCATAACATTTTCATTTGCAGGAGATTTTTATTAATATTAAATTTATCATTCAAGCACTTGTGAAACATATGATACGATTTTCAGAGAATATTTTTAACTCTTGTATATGTCAACAAAGAAAAAATCTAAACAACAGATATATTCTATGAAATAAAATTTCACAAAAATGGTGAATATTACTTGGTTTCAGAAAAGAATGGTAAAAGTTCTAGCTTAAAACTTCTTATAGATTAATTAACTGTTATTATATTCGAAGAAAAATGTAATATTCTAAATTTATTATACTGGAATTTTATAAAGATCAAACTCGATAAAAATTTTAAGGAATGTTGAAAGGAATGTTGAAAATTGATGAAATATAGTATTTACGTTAAAAAGGAAAATATCTTTAGAAATTTCACATCTGAATAATAAATTGTCCACAAATATGTCTCAAATTTAATTACTTATGAATATTTTTTGAATTAAATTTCAAAAATTGAAAATACATCACACAAATGTATTCAAAAAGTTTTAATTTTATAAATTAACCCTAGTATTTTTTTAAGCAAAATAATACATAAATGTCTTTTGGATTCAGTTATTTTCTGAAGAAAGCGATGGAAGCTTGAATTATTTCGTTTTCTGACACTTTGAAAATGAATTTCGTTTTCTGGTACTCTGAAAACAATAATTTAACGAGCTAGTGAAATCAGAATTGATTTTAAATCAATTTATTCTAATTTACTTTAGTTGAAAATACTAGAAAAAGCTTTTTATTATCGAAACGAAGAAATGTTAGAAATGTTATCCTATTCTTCGTTTTATTGAAGAACTATGCAGCAGATTTATTCAAGTTTACTGAAAAATATAAATTTCAATAGAAAAAGTAACATATATATACTTAAAATTCTAATAAACAAAATTTAACGATTGTGGAAAGAATAATGTTTTTACAGACCTTTATGATTTAGCGAAAAAGAACATTCTTTATAAATTTCAGTAATCGTATAAAAAGATAAGTAAAAAGCTTAAAAATAATAATTAAAATAATGAAGTGAAAATTTTATTTGGGAATATTATCACATAAAATGTGGTATATAAATTGTATTAACCATTAAAATGCTTGAAATATTTGCTTGCAATTCAGTAAATACTAATATAGATGCAAAACATTTGTATTCCAAAACTAGAAACAAAAAGTAAATCATGCCGATTTGATGTTTGTTATTATATATATATTAACGCAACGAATCACGGTTCAAATGATTAAAAAAAATATGCTATTTAACAACACATGAAATTTAACTAAACAATCTATCTAGAAAATTATTGTACAGTTTTATCATTACTATATATATATATATATATATATATATATATATATATATATATATATATATATATATATATATATATATATATATATATATATATATCATATATATATATATATATATATATATATATATATATATATATATATATATATATATATATATATATATATATATATATATAATATGTCTCTAAATAGAGAACTTTGCATTTCAATGAAGTTATTAAATTTCTTGATTCAACTGAATGCAAATAAAAGGAAGGTATCGAAGCTGATAATATTTTATTTGCATTCTGTCATATATTCAGAGATACGATTTTAAAGAATGTTTTAAAAATGTTTTTCTTACAACTCTTGGAAAAGAATTTTAAAAATAGAAAAAACATCAAATTCTGAATAACTTACATAATTCAGAAAGGGAGTTTATATATTTATTAAATTTTGAATAACTGAACCCTATGTGAATGGTTTTTGAATGTCTAAATATTTTAAGATTTTCCTTCTAATCGTATAAAATATTTTTGAAAAACACATTTCATAATACTATCAGAGGAACACTCTATTCTTACATTTCCTTTTCTTTTTTCGAGCATCTTAAAATTTTTTTAATTCAAATTAGGTATGAAAAAACAATTTATCCAATATGTGTACTGCTTTAAATCTCAGTCTTAATTTCTGTATAGTTATGGTTTAAAAGCCAAAAATACCAATATTGTACACCAATATATATATATATATATATATATATATATATATATATATATATATATATATATATATATATATATATATATATATATATATATATATATATATATCAGTGTACCATCAATATAATTTCAATTTCTTAAATTTATTGGAAGAATTAGTTATTATTCATAGGTCTGAGTTTCGATCCTCGGGATGAGCAAGGTCGATTCAGACTTTCATCCCTTCAGTGGGTTGATAAAACTGAGTACCAAGCATGCTTAGGAACTAAACACTCAGGGTTTTCGCGTTAGGCTAACCACCTAATCGGGACATATGCTTCGCACTCCAGAGCTCTCAGTCAAGAAAACGGGTTTGGAGACCGTAAAATGGGTTATCGTTTTACTGAGTTTAACTATTATTCAGTCACGTGCAAACAAAAATAAATGCTTTTTGGAAATCATTCAACAGAGAAGGGTTTAAAATTAAAATTTTCATTCCTATACCTTAGATTTAATTAAATGAGTATAATGCGATTTTTATAAACAAATAAAACAAGTTTTTATGAATAATAATTTAGTAATTTTGATTTTTTTTACTCTTAAAAATAAAAATGTAAATTATTAACACAACATTTTTTTAAAGTTTACTTCTAAATGAGACAGCAGCTGAAACCAGTTAAATTTTTATAGATGCTTTAAGAAGTTACAAATGCCATCGTTTGCGCAAAAAACGCATTCAGTGTGCAACATTTGAAACATTTACGGTAATGAATGGGCCTTTGTTTCCTTCCCATCTTGATGAATGCGAATTCGTCCTAATTGGTACTTACTATTTACGTCAACATAGATTACTTGGGAAAAGTGTTACTTGGAACAAAAGACAGTGGATTTTCTTGGAGACTAAGTGATCGCTGCTGCTGTTAATCATTGATCGGTAAAAGGGGCATTGTTAGGAGTTAGAAGGTGAAAGAATTAGAAGAACATGATTTTAAATGCACTCAGAAACAACACATTGAAATATATTAAGCTGAAACTCGAATAGAGACTTAAATATAATAAATTCATGCCACATTACAGAATATTTAGCACTGCAAAGCAATTAAATAATGATTTTTATGTTTCAAGTAATTTTTGTATTAATTTTGTATTATTAATTTGAATTAAATTTTCAATTTTAAACAAGAAATTTATTTTAATAGCTAAAATATTTTTTTCCAAGTTAGATGGACTACCATCTGAAATACTTTAACTTTTATAATTTATGGAAGATAAATTATTTATAAAAGAGAGAGAGAGAGCTATTAATTACACAATAGCTTAATTTAGTGTTTTAGTGATATATATGATATTTTAATGAATCTTATAAATTTAATCGCTATTTATTTATTAAATCAATAAAAATGATCAATCATTTGAATTATGATTTTATAATAATTTTGCAATTTAATAATAATTACATAATGATTTTCGCAGAGTAAAAGTTATTAATGCGGTTATTGCTTTTTACATTTAACAGAACCATGTTATACATTAAACAATGTGAGGAAAATTATTTGTTTTATTCTTATGACAGATTTCTTTTTGAAAAGTAAGCAAAACTTTAAAAAATTGGAGTAAACCATTCTATTTTTCAAAAGGTATAATGTGGCTAATTAAAGTGCCAAGCTTGTAACTTCACTAAACATTTTTATCTGGACTCAGTTTATAGAAACTATTTGTGCGAGATATGTTTATTTAGATGCCGACCGATGGCTGAGTGGTTAGCGCTCCTGACTTCTGAGCAGTGGTTCCTGTGTTCGAATCCTTGTTCGGGCATGGATGTTACTTTCTTTCTCGGTTCTCTGTCCTTTCTTCTGTGATATATAAATGTGGTCCACCCTATAAACGGGTTTGTGGTGGTATGGCACTGGCAACGCTACTCGCCTCCGTGACTTGGTTCACAGGTGCTCGTTGGGTAACGATGAATGAGTAGCAGTTTCTGGCCTTGTTGTGACAAAGTGTTCGTCACCCAAGTGTCCGCCGTTGGAAAAAATATTTATTTAGATTTCATTTAATGGTAAAATATTTATGTATAGTTGGTAAATTAGTACTTATAATTAACAAACTTTGAGGTGCAAAAGTAATTATCAGGAAATTTCTCTTTCATCAACCCCGTCGAGTTTCTTACAATCAAATAAGACATTTGTAATTATGCTTGTTGAATAAATATATATATTGGGAAAGTTTATTTCACATCTATGATTTGGTTTCTTTAAAGGTATTATTTTATATGAATAGCCGTAATTCTCAGTTATCATCAAAACTGTTTGGATTTCAACACCAAGGGAAAAATAATAAAAGTTATTTATTGAGATTAATAAAAGGATTTCTAGAAACGAAATTTCCTTTGTTAGCTTTATTAATTAGATTTTTGTTTAGTGTAATACACATTAATTTTCTAGATGGTGCCTAAATCATTAATAAGGAATTGAATCATATTCACAGAAATGTAAGGAATGCTTCTTGTTTTGTCAGGAAACAAATGTAACAATGTAATTAGTATAATAGAGGATAATTTCAACTGACAAGTCTTTAAAGAATCTTTAATTGTGGCTCGCAATATCTTCTTGTGAGAAAATATCCAGTTCAATTAAGTGTTTATTCATATCTTGAATTGATGTCACAGATCTTTCAGTGTTACACAGCCTTTGTTAGAAATATTTTTTTAGGTTATGTGAAATTAACTGTTGGATTAAGGATTTTTTCCTTCTATACATTGTGCTAATTTTCAGTAACATTGATAAATTTACAAGATAAAAGAGGAAAACTAAGTCATTGCAAATTTAGGTATCAAATCGTATTATCTGACAAAGTATGGCAGAAAATGAAGTATTACTATTCAATTCAATTATGTAGAAAGCCCGCATTTACGAATTAATTGTTGCGGTATACCAAAAAGCAAGCGTAAAGGAAAACTTGCGGAAGAAATAAGAAAATGGGAATTCTTCTTAATTAAAGCTTTTGTAGTTTTATCTAATTTACTCAAACTTCGGATGAATACAAAAATCTAGCTGCGTAATTATTGCTCATAATGGAGAATAATTCTCAAGAGACATTTCTTAATAAACATAAAATATGTAGAAATACACATTTTGCTCACATCATTGTATCGCTTGTGGAAGCCTGAATAGATGAAAAGAAGCAAAAGTAAGAGCAGAAGTCTAATTTCATTTTCTACTTCATTCAAGAAAACAAAATTGCTACAATTCATCAAGTAATATTTTCTAAGTATCATTTGATGGTAGAAGCTGTAAATATTAAATAATGCTGTTTGATTATAAATCCATCCAAAACTTAGATAGTTTACCTAATCAAAGAAAAAACTTGTAAAGATGATTTTAATCAATTCATCTTACTTTGCTGATTTAGTAAATATTACTGGAGAGAGAGAGAGAGAGAGAGAGATTAGCTGTAAAATAATTATATGTGAGATACAAAATATTATGATTTCTGCTTCTAAAATAGGGATAAGCATTGAGAAAGTAACTAAAGTTTAAAAGCATATGCCTATCCTCCTCAGATAGATTAGAAACAATATCCGAGAAAGTTGACTGCCTTTTACTGTTAGTTTAATTCTCATTAATTTTTTGTACTTTCTTCAAACTGATGAGCATACAGCCGTAAACAAATTTATAGGATTCAGTCTTTTTTTTGAAAAAGGTTATATCTTTTTCAATTATGTATGTTAACTAGGAAAATTTATATTATATTATTGTGTGTGGTACGTGTTAAATTCATCTTATATTTGGTATTATTTTGAAGATGATTGTTTGACACAGAAAAGCGCGTATTAAAATCTAAAAATACCGAATTTTGGCTTTTGAACAATACAATGTTGTGTAAGCAGCATCTAAATCATGAAATTATACTGAGTTCCTTCTAAAGTAATAAAAAGCCCACGTTACCCAGACATTAAAGTTCACAAGAAATTCTTTATTTAATTTTATATTATTAATTAACTAAAATTTACTTGTCATTTGACTCCCACTTTTTCATAAAAAGTCTTGATTCAACAAAATCAAAAGACTTTTGAACTGAAAGCCAGGTTGCTAATCATTTAGCGATAAGCTTGGTTTCTATTGTGAAGCTCTAATTTGATGTGTTTTGTGGAAATCTTTTCTAATGCATATCATGTGATCAAATAATATTTGTCTAAAATATGTATAAAAATGATTTTAAATTATTATCTCACTTGGATTTGAGCTCAGTATAAGCATATTTATAAATACATATTTACCCCAATATATGGGGGTGGTGGTAAATGTGTACGTATAAATATGCATATACTGAGACCAACACCAAGTAAGTAATAATTTAAAAATACAGTAAGACCCCGCTTAACGCTGTTTCGTTTAGCGCTGTTTCGGTTTTGCGCTCCTTTATTTCAACCCGGGGATTCCACGAAATCGCTCGCAGCATACGGGGATTCCCCGAAATATTATGCAGCGATAGGTTTCAAATACATATCCGAAAGAGTGTACTTGTGTTTCTTGTTTGGTGCGGTATTGTACAGACATATTTTTATTATTGGAAACATTTGTTGACATTATTGTAAGTAGGTATTAATTTACATATTTAATACTATATTACAGTGTCAAAGATTTTGATCTTTAGTTTTTACTATGGGTGATAATGAAAAAGAAAAGAAAGCAACCAGAAAAAGCATTTCACTCAAAACTAAAATGGAAGTGATTAGAAGATTAGATTCTGGTGAACGTCAAACTCTTAATTAGTGCTTCATTGAATTTGCCAACTCCAACAATAAGGACCATCATGAAGAATAAAGAAAAAATACTGTCATCGGGAACTACAACTACGTCAAGCTCTGCAACTAGAATTACCCGTTCTAGAAATAATATCATAGCGGAAATGGAAAAACGACTGTCATTGATGACGAAATTGATCACAATATGCCATTAAGCCAATCTATCATAATGGAAAAAGCTAGAAGAATTTTTAATTACATTCAGGCTGAGACAATTGACACAAGTGAAACTTTCGTTGCTAGTCGAGGACGGTTTAATAGATTTAAACATCGAAATAACCTTCACAACATAAAGATTACAGGAGAAGCAGCAAGTGGTGATACAAAAGCGGCGGCTGATTTTCCAGAGATATTAAAAAAAATAATTGAAGAAGGAAACTATCCTCCAGAATTGGTTTTTAATGTTGATGAAACAGGCTTGTTTTGGAAGAGAATGCCGTAACGAACATTTTTATCCCGTGAAGAGAAACGGGGGCAACAGGATTTAAAGCTTCAAAAGATCGCTTAACCCTTCTACTAAGTGTTAACGCAAGCGGAGATTTTAAATTAAAACCATTACTAATTTATCATTCCAAAAACCCAAGAGCGATGAAAAGCATATCTAAATCAACTTTACCTGCAATTTGGGAGTCTAATAAAAATTCATGGATAACTGCGAAAATTTTTCAGGATTGGTTCACTGAACATTTCTGCCCGTCTGTTAAACGTTTTTGCGAAATTAAAAAACTTGAACAAAAAGCACTTCTGTTAATTGATAATGCTCTAAGCCACCCAACAAATTTATCAGACTTAACAACATGCATTCCAGTCGAAGTGGTTTTCTTGCCGCCTAACACAACTGCCTTAATTCAACCAATGGACCAAGGCGTTATATCAAATTTTAAGGCTTATTACTTGCGGCGAACCTTTAAGCAAATGCTTAAAAAAACAGACGGAGAAGAGAACCAGTCCATAAGAGAATTTTGGAAAAACTACAACATCGTGGATACTGTAGAAAACATAGGCCTTTCTTGGAATGAGGTAACAGAAAGATCTTTGAAAGGAGTATGGAAGAATATTTGGCCGGATTTAAGTAAGGGCGATGACGTTGGACACTCTGTCGATAGTGAAATTAACGAAACAAACCGGTTTTGAAGGGGTAAATGTGGAAGATGTCGAAGAAATAATTCAAGAAGCAGCGGCTCGTCTTTCTAATGATGAGCTCAAGGAATTAACTGAACATGAAAAAAACAAAAATGTTGACAGCAGTGATTCAGAAGAAGAGCAAAAAGAACTTTCGATGGCGTTTGTAAAAAGGAGTTTGTCTACCATAACTGAAATAATGGATCAATTCATTGAAAATGATCCGAATTTTGACAGGAGCTCAAAAGTAAGGCGTGGTGTTAGAGATGCTCTATCCGTTTATGAAGAACTTTTAAGAGAACAACGCAAAAGAAAAAGGCAAACAACATTAGATGCTTTTGTCACAAAAAGTCAGAACACTGAAAACGCGGAAGGCTAACTAAATATGACTGACATAGAATTTTATTTGTTTTTTATAAGAATATTCGTTTTGTTATTTATATTTTGTTTTTATTTTTGCAAGAAATAATAATGTGGTATTAATTTGGGCTTTATGAAATAAATGTTTGGTTTTATTTTTATTAAAAAAACATACTTTTTAAATTTAATACCTAACCAATTTCCTAGCCATCTTCCCCTTACCCCAATATTTACATGTAAAGATAGCCTCGTTTAGCGCTGTTTCGCATTACGCTCTACTTTGATGGAACGTATCCCCCGCGTTAAGCGGTGTCTTACTGTATTTCATCATTATTTAGATCTATAGTCAACATTGCTTTAAAGTATTCCCACGAGTTATGCGTAATTGATACTACAATATGAAAATATACTGTTATAAAATTAAATATGAAATGTTTTGTCAGAATATACAAACTATTAAAATATTTTTTCTAATGCTCGGCTGCCCTTAGGCCTTTAATTTATTCAGCTCTATAATGGGCGAAGTGATGACACCTCATATAGTGAGGCACCCAGTGGATGTGCCATCTTCACCCCGAAAGTGAAGTAATAAAAGAAGACAAACAAAAAGAAGGAAAGAAACATCCATGCCCGAACCAGGATTCGAACGCGGGACCTACTGCTTCGAAGTTAGGAACTTAACCTCTCTGCCATCTAGCCGACCACTATTAAAATATACAATAATGTATAAAAGAAACTCATTTTGTTGGAAATATATGGTTGTTTATATACGAATCATTTCATAGGCCTAAATTAAATTTCTCAATTTAAATATATTGGAGCACACACACACACAAAATTTCCTTAATAGCTAAAACGTTCTAATCCTTTACAATTTAAGAGCAATATGCTATCGAATATGTTGTGCACATTCTCTCACATATACACTGCGCGATATTGAAAATGCAGCTCCTAGAACGAGTGTGCAGAAAATTATGCAAATTTCAGGATAGACGTACCTTTCCGAAGTACGCAAATTATGTGAAATACGCTGTTCTCCAGCACAGGTAGGATAAGATATAAGAATCGGCAGAGTGGGCATTATTCGTGCCATCATTGCTGCGTGGAAAATAATCGTCTTTCACTGACTCTGTGCCTAGACGTGTTGCTTAGTGTATCGCCGTCCACGGTAGTCCCACTGACCCGACCCTGCTCTCGCTCTGTATTATGCATTATCCTTTAGTAATACAGATCGCTTATTATCAGTTGCTGTCTCTCTCTGTTTGCAGAGTCTCGTCACTTTCTGGCAACTCCTTCTTGGTGTTGCATTTTCTAAGTTGGGTATTGCATATTAAAGTTTTATACATTTTCTATCTTACGTAAGACACACTTTTATATATTTTCAAACCCATTATATTTAGTTGAAAACAAATCTAACAGCAGTTTATATTACTTATAACAAAAATAAAGGAAACTTTGCGGAATTTAATTAAAGAGCAAGTAATAAAATGTCAAACTTTGACGAATTGCACAATTTGATTTTCTGTGACAATGTCTAATTTAATCATGGTTCTGTATGAATAATAATAGTTACCGTGTGAGAGTCAGGAGTCAATGGGGGATATAGATAATTTGACCAGTATTGTTAAACATTACATCGCTCGTTAAAATGGTATAACAGTTTCTATGTACGAACTACCACAGCAGATCACTCCAATAACATTCAGAGAAATATTTACTGAAAGACAATCAGGTGCAGCGACTTGTACTACTGTCTGTTTGCCACGAGAATATTTTCAGAAAAGTAGTCTTGATTAGTGGCGGTTGCTAGAGTAGTCAGAACTATCTATTTCACACAAATGGAGTCTAAGTGTGACATGGACTGACGGTATTTGGAATAATACATTGTGTTATTCTCAAAGCCTTCAATAAGCCAAAATTGGCTTTTTTTCTGGTTCCTTGTGTCCAAAACGGAACACATCTAGTTTTCACAGCATTAGATATGCACAGACAAATTGGCGGGAATTATTCTTTTGGTAGATAGACTCTACTTCACATTTGACGAAATGGGGACTAAGCGTGCCATGAATTGACGGTATTTAGAATTTGTGTCATTTATATTGACGGTATTTAGAATTTGTGTTATTTATATTGACGGTATTTAGAATTTGTGTTATTTATATTGACGGTATTTAGAATTTGTGTTATTCATATTGATGGTATTTAGCCATTATGTTATTCTTAAAACATTCAATATAAGCCAAAATTGGCATTTTTTCTGGTTCCTCATCCAAAATAGAATATATCTTATTTACACAACAATATATATGCACAGACAAATTAGTGAGTGTTATTCTCGTTTTATATAGACAATATTTTACATTTGACAAATGTAAAATAACATTTCTCAATAGAAAAATGTGATTCGCATCCGGGATTCATCATAAGACAAGTCTTAGATAAAATGAAATACGATGTCTCTTAATCTTTCACTCTGATACTGCATATTTATAATCTGATTGGATGTCATTTGTCTGTTATATTCCATCTTTCTTCGGAAGATGAATTGTGGGGAATAGACTAGGGAACATCAATTTCCATCTCTCTTGAGTTACTTGCACTTTAATTGAGAATACTTATTTACATAACTATGAGAGGTAAAAATACTTCCTAGTCATCACAGTTTGAATATTTCGTTAAAGTAAAAATTTATTTAAATTATCACATCAAATATTTACATATGCAGTCACTGTCTTTGTTGTATCATTTTATCACATTCCAGTCAATATTTTACAATATTGTATTTTTTTAAATCAGCAAAGTGTATTATTTGCATTTCGCTTAAAATAATCACAGCATGAATGCGCGAAAAATTAAAAACAACATTCTCAAAACAATGCTTATGAATTTATACACATTACCAAACTGTTAAGAATATTATTTTGAAATAATTACTTAATATGTGCCATGTAATAGTATAAACTTCTTATTATACTTTATATAATATAAGCGAGTTCTAGATTTTAATATTCCAATTTAATATGAACATAATGACTACAATAAGCTTTTATAAATGATATCGAAATGCTGGAAAATTATGCAATTTATGTTGCTTCAAAACATATAGAACTAAAATTGTACACGACTTATATTTACGTCTGAAATTTATTTTCTAAATTGGGTGAAAAAAGGGATGTTTTTAAATTTAAATTCTCGAAGATGAAAATAAAATTTTATGATTAATTAGAGTAAATAAAAAACTTCTTAAATTGAGAATATTGAATTAGATTAATTAAATAATGTTGTATTACAGATTTTACATGATTGCTTTTTATTTTATAAATTTTTTCATTATTGCTCATTAAATATATTTTGCATAATAATTTGGCTTCATAAAAACAGTAATTAATTATTTTTATTGATAATATATTTATAGAAATTGGCTTGTTTTAACGTCACTAATGGTTAACATCGGAATATTTTCAATGCATAACAAATCATTTAAAAAATTACAAGGATTATATTTTATGGTTTTTATAACTTTAGCAAATTGTGTTATGTTTTATGTTTTATTAAAATCATTTTTTAGGATTATATCAATTTAAAACTAAGATTATGATTAGAATTTTCAATTTTATTTCTGCAGTTATTTTTCACGATTCGTGTGCTTAAATTTTAGTTGATAATTGTTAATTGGGACTGTGTTGCCATTCAGGTGAAATAATTAAATGTTAGTAAGGCATGCATATTACCTCATCGGAGTCTTTGCCGACGAAGAGGAGGTCGAAGGGGATGGCGGCCACCACGTCGATGATGAACCAACCCCGGAGGTAGTGGACGGCGATTTTTCCCGGGTGGCCCTCGACCTCCTCGTTCGAGTTGACGTAGGTGGTGCGGAAGTTGATGAGGATGTCAATGATGAACATGACGTCGACGATGAGGTCAATGATGACGATGGGGCTGTCACTGTCCAGCGGCTTCTCGTTCAGCAGGAAGGCCGCCACGTAAGGCGTGAAGATGGCCGTGTAAATGACAAGCAGCAGGATAATCCAGTCCCAGACCGCCTTGAAGGGAGAGTAGTGGAGGATGGTCCACTTGTGGACGCGTGGCTTCTGCAGTTTGTACTCGGGCAACACATCAGCTCCCAGGGAGAGGACCTGCACAAAAGACACGCATCATTAGTCCTTGCCACAGAAAGTCAAGAAGCACACATTGTACGCAAGGCATGGATTTTTAGTCCTTGAGAAGAAATCAAAAGAGGTAAATTTTTAGTTCTTGAATTTATTATTTCTACCCATAAATTAAAGTTCTGTACAAAGATATAAATTTTTAATCTTTGGAAAGAAATCACAAAAACACATATTACACAAACATTTGTGAGTTCCGTAAGGAACTCAAGAGTTACAAATTATTCAGAAGATACAGATTTTTAGAAATTTGAAAGGAAATCGAAGAGATCTGATTATTCCCATAACAGATATTTTCTATCTTAAAAGAAGAAACCAAAGGCAGTCTTTGATTTCTTCCCAAGCACTAAAAATCTGTTTGAAATGGACATTTAGTCACTGAGAAGAAATCAAACGGCATAAATTTTTAGTTCTTGAATTCTTATTTCTACCCATAAATTAATGTTCTATACAAAGATATAAATTTTTAATGTTTGGTAAAAAAGACATAAAGCACAAACATTTGTGAGTCTTGAAAGGAACTTAAAAGTTACAAATTGTACGGAAGATACAGATTTTTAGTATTTGTGAAAGGAAATCAAAAAGCGCTGATTATTTCCAAGACACATTTTTTTAGTCCTAAAAAAAGAAATCAAAAGGCAGTCTTTGATTTCTTCTCAAGGATTAAAGGTCTGTTCGAAATGGATTTTTAGTCCTTGAAAAGAAACCAAAAGACACAAGCTTCACCAGAAACAGATCTTAAATCCCTTGCGAATAAATAAAAAATCTCTAATGGTACAAAAATGCAAGTATTTAATAACATAAAAGTATATGGATACTTTAATGGGAAAAAATATAAACGAAGCGATATGAAGGAAGAAATGGTAAAGAAGCATAATTTTCACAGAATAACGGATCACCTAACTCATTTTATGAATACCTGTAAATACACGCCATCTATTGGCTTTCAGAAGAACCTTCCTAAAAGTAATGTGTCGTATTCACGAATCGCAAAGGAAGTAACCCGTAAAAATTATGCTAAATATTCATTCTAAAATGTATACATACATAAATTCGATCATTTTGAATAGTTCCATTAATTACACTTGTATCATTTAATTTGAAAGACATGATCCTATGTTGATCCCGAGCTATTGATTCCAGTTAAAATCACAGTGAATGAAACAAACTCATAATTTTTCACCCTGAAATTTATTTTCGGCTTTATATTTTGTACTCTTTATTCACATGTCTTACGTTTGATCTAGAAACCTGAATTTCCGGAAGTATGCCTGTATGCCAATAACTGTAAATATAGAAAATCATACTTAATTTATCTTTATTAAGTAGGAACAAATTCGGAATTGTATATTTATTATATTTTTACAACTTCATATTTATAAAATCATCTAATTTCTTTATTAAATTTAGTGCACTTAAAGCTAACAGTATTAAATATTTCATAAAAGAATACTTACGAAAATGCGAGGGAAAATGTTTTCAAAATATGTATTTAATTAAATTATTGCATTAGCGAATATTAGTAAACAATTTTTCTATGAAGGGAATTGAAAATTAAATTATTTCATTAATTTGCGGGAACTTTTATTAAAAGAAATGAGTTATAAAATAAACTTTGCTTTGTGTTGAACTATAAGATAGATTATTGATGTAAATAAAACATTAAGAACATATTCTTATTTTTTAAAATGATTAATTAGTATTTATTTAATATTTTTATTTATATTAAGTGTTAAGTTTATTTGATATTAAAACTAATTCTTAGAGCTAATAATATTTATCAATTTTGAGAATACAAATCCAGTCAACATATTCTTCCCATGAGATATAAATTCAACCTAATTATGTATGTATTTACTCCCAATGGCAAAATAACAGCATTTTTGAAATTCTACATTTTTAAACTGTACTGCTGAGTTAAACATTTCAAATTAATTCAAATGATTAACTTTTAAATTAAGAATATTCTACACAACTGAGAACTGCATACTTACACTTAATTTATCAAACAATATCATTTTATAAATATATAATTATGCTACTATATTTGTTCTTAAGTATAATGAATCCAAATTATACTGTTTATCAAGTATCAAACCAAGTATTTTAATTGAAAATACTTTGTACTTAAATTAGCTTATACTTATTTAATGCTTAAAATAATTTTTACTTTTGAAACATTATTCGCATTAAATATAAATTATTTTTTTATAAAACATTTTTTAGATATCGAAGTTAGTTACCTCGTTTTGTTTTTAAAAATTCTATCAAAAATTGTCCTCAAATTATGTATATGTATATATATATATATATATATATATATATATATATATATATATATATATATATATATATATAATATATATATATATATATATATATATATATATATATATATATATATATATATATATATATATATATATATATATACATATTATGTTTTTGATTCCTATATGCTCAGATTATTTGTTACTATTTGCCTTTAAGTTTTAAAATTTGTTTAAAATATTTTAATATTTAAAATATTGTTAAATATTAAAAATATTTTTGATATGTATTCAATTTTTGATATATATTATATACAAATTTGATATACATTTAATATTTTTCATATCTATGTATATTCAAGTAATTTACTATTATATTTTCTAAAAATACTTATCAAAATTGTTTTTTTTTATTGAAATTTAAAAATTTCTGTTCCAAATATTATGATCAACGTATTTAATAATTAAAATAAAGTTGAGTTTTAAGAAAATTTTTTGTGTATTTACTTTAATTTCTAGATGATAGAATCAATGCAGGAAAATAATTTAAATTATTATCTTGGAAAACTATGAAAATTAATTTCTTGATTATTTTCTATCTTTTATTTTAAAAATTCGAATTTATAATAAAGTAAAAAAACACAGAGTTTCCAAAGAAAGTCTTATTTCTATCTGGATTTCAAAAATAAATCTAATATTTCAATAAAAGGAAAGGAACTTCAATTTCACAAGCTAAATATTTTCATTGTAAACTGTCAAAATTTCGAAAGTAATTGGAAAACGAATCAATCCCAATTCATTATCAAAGGAAAAGAATTTGTCGACGAATGACACATTCAAGCAATTAAGATTTCAATATTGACAGTAAAATAGATGTTTCAAATTAAAAACTTGCTTTCAAAGAATTTTAAAGTGTAAACTATTTTCAGTTTAATTCAAGGATGATTTTTCAAATGGCGATGCATTAATTTAGTTTAAAAATATCGAACTATTTTTAAGGAGAAATTTAAAAATCGTAAGAAATAGTGAATATAATTATCTTTAAATAACAATTACACTGTATGGATGTAGAAATAAAGGTGATATGATGACATATTTCATTTTTTGTTCTCAGTGCTTACGTTTGGATGACAATTTTAAGAGGAAGAACTAAACACACGCCTGCTTTCTTGAAGCGAATGAAATTCCGGGAAGAAACATTTCACAGAATATCATAAACAATGCAATGAGTGCAAATCAGAGTTAAATGAGGTTTAGATTACTTAGAAACACTGTAATTAAATTTTGAAACGACATAGTCCTAACCAGAACCAAAATTCTGGTTTAAGATTTCTATTCTCCACAAAAATTCAGTAAACAAAAATAATAAGGATTTTATTCATGTGGATGAAGAAAATCATAATAAAGTATTCATATGTTTAATCTACCATATTAATGATTCATATTTCAACAAATGAATGTTATTTTTTAAAATTATTTCGACACATGAATGTTTAACGATAACTCGGATTAGATGCTTGCGGACACTTCCTTATATACAAACAGAATTAAAATAACAAATTCTATGCATTAGCCTGCACTTTTTATTTTCCGTTATATTTTACGTTAGATAATTTATAATACATAAATATATATAGTACAACAGAATATAAACAAATAATTTTTTTACAGTAACTTTTAAGTTTTAATACAGACTTTAAAAGATAAGATTTTTCTCAATTTCTTTATACATAACCACCATCTATTATAAACAAAGTTATAAGACACAAATGGTTTTTATAATATAATATCGAAATGAGTTTTTTCTAATGATACAAATACTGCATATTTAAAAGATAAGAAAATAAAATAGGATTATATACATTAAATAATTTATTTTAATCTATTTATTAATTATTAAAAAATATACAATAAATATAGATAAAATGTGTTAAATTTTTTTCAAATTAATATAATTGATAAAACTAAAAATTTAAAGTAGATATTTTATATATCAACATTTAATTATATAGTACTAATATATTCAGTAAAAAATTTATTTACAATGTTATTTTGTTTATTATTTTTTATTAAATGTATTACTTATAATATATATTATACAAAATACTTTAAGTAAATATATGTAACGAGGTATTTAAAGTATGCATTTACATCATAAAATTAATTGAGCATAGCATCTAAGAATTACAGTTTACTTTTGTTGATTTGTATCATAATTATTTTGATAATAATATTATTATTATACACAAGTCATAATAAAAAATTTAATTTAAAAATAGTCTTCCAAATCTCTAAGTAAGAAAATATTTCAAAGGCTTAACTTAGTTTTTTTCGGAATTCGCTCTCGAAAAATTTATTGTTTATTTCCCGTTACAAGTTTCATTTTATTTCGTTTTTATTCAAAACTGATAAATGGGAAAAAGTATTGGCAAGCGAAGAGAAAGTCTCGAATTTAACAGCGGAATGTAAAAGTAACAACGGATTTATTTCAACTTCGAAAATCTAAAGTAAGAAAATGTATTTGAAAGAAAATAAATATGTGAAGGGAAATGTTCATATTGGCTCTTGAATTTACTGGGAATAATTTGCAGCTTCAGTGGAATATCGGTTCGAGATTAAGAGGAATGTTGCTCTCGACACCAGGGAGAATTTTCATGTCTGAAACTAAAATGGCGGGTTTTCTTACATTTGTATTCTTTTATAAGCAATTTCACTCTTTTTCATAAATGTAATACTTTATTCTGCGAAATAAATATGAAGTCAAGTTACTTTCACTATTTATAAAATGTATGATAAGAAAATGCGACGTTGAAAGTCTTTTCGTAAAAGGGTCGATTATGAGTATTTATAGCATTGAATGTTTTGTCCCAATGGTTGTCTAAAGTGTAAATGTGGTGCTAGATTATTTCCTTATTTCAAGAAAATAAAAGTCGATGTAATATTGAATTACGTTTCTAAAATAAAGCAATAAATTATTTTTTAATATCAAATTGAATATGATGAATTATTTACTACTAGAAGAAAAATATAAGTAAGCAGAATTATTTTCGTGAAATGTTATAATATGAGTATATATAGCAATAGGAAATATTTTATGCATTGGTATGCCGTGAGTGAATATGATGTTAACTTTTTTTTTCTCGTTTAGTAAAATATAGTGAAGCATCCGTGGCTTAGTGGTAGCGATTCACCTCCCAAGTCAAGAACTCAGAGGTTCGATCCTCGGGTTGGGAAAGATCGACTTAGCTTTTCATCCCTTCAGAGAGGCGATAAACTGAGTACCAAGTATGCTTGGGAATTAAACGCTGGGGGTTTCGCATTAGGCTGACCACCTAATCGGGACAAATACTTCATACCCCAGGGTCTTTCGATCATGAAAATAGAGATGGGAACTATAGGCCTTGGACCACATGGGCCGACGTTCCCCAGAGTTTAGTTTAGTTTAGTAAAATATAGTAATCATAATGTATTGAAATACATTTGTAATATTAGATAGTTTCTAAATTTACTTAAATAAAAGTAAATATTGCTATGAAATTCTTTGGAAGAATTGATAGTAAGCCATAAATACTCTGATTAAATACTTTCGCTAAGTATACATTTGATAATGGACAGTAATGTTGAATATGAGTTTATATTGTGATGCTTTTGCAAAATTGGCAGTATATCATAAATATCCTGAAAATTTTCCTTTCGCATATATATATATTTATATATTTGATAATAAATTCTTATGTTAAAATGTTAAGTAAAAGTATATATTGTTATGAACTACTTTTGTGTGCAGCATTAATAATATAACGTAAATACACTGATTAATTACTTTTGCGAAGTATATGGTTGATGATAAATACTTGTATTTGAACATTTTAAAGCATATATTCACTAACAAATTGATTTTGGCGAGTAATACAATACGAATATATTAAGATAAAGTTTTCATTTAAAGTTTATTAATTTGGAATTTTTAGTTATTTGGAAAAAACATTTAAATTACATTCATTGATAATTTAAAGTTTGTATTGTTTCGTTTTAATTAGTAGTAAAATTTGTAAGTGTTTCGTTTTATTCCTTTTAATCGAATTGTGTATTTAATTTATGTAATAAAGTTAAGGCTACGTATATAATAAGTATACTTTTATATAATAAAATATACTTATATAATTTAATTTATATAATAAAATTAAAAATACTATTTGTTGAACCATAGGCAGTAACAATGTTTTCTAATAAAATATAAAGTTCAAATATACGAAAGATTATTATAACTAATTTCAAATTGTAAATATTTAGATTTCTAAATCAACTTAATTATGATAAGAGATACTTGCATTTAGAATTTATGTTATTATTATTATTATACAAAATTTAAATTTCCTTTATTTTCAATTTTTATATATTTTCGCCCTTATAGCATGTTTTTCTTTTAAATTGAATTTATGCGAAGTAAATAAAAATATTTGATAATGAGCGATTAATTCATTCAATAAATATATTACAAGTAAAAACTGAATTATCATTTTAAAAATAATCATGTTTTTTATCAATATATTTATTTTAGATTTCGTTTAACTGCATGCATTTAATTTTAGAAAAATATTATTTTATCTCAAAATTAATTAACTGTCTCATGTTAAAAATTCTTTTGTAAGACATTTGGCTGTATTTTAATTAATACCATTTATGATTCAATATTACAAATATCATTAGCAATAGAAAGAAACGAAACTGTGTGAAAGTTGGTTTTCTATGATTAAATATTACATAAAAAGCAAAATAAAGACAGAAGAATTTTTTCATCAACCCTATGAAAATGTAAGGTATAAATGATTTAACTTTGAGATGTGAGCATATAAAAGTAAGTATCTAATAGAATTACATATCTGAAAAATATGTTTTGATAAGCATATTTTTTAAAACTTTCATGAACGCGATGAAATTTTATCGATGTAAGGTATAAAAAACATAAAAAACCCTTAAGGTGTAAAAAAAACACGAAAAAAGTATTGAAATATCCATAGCAATGTTTAAATTCATCGATCTAAAAATGTGTTAGAAAAAAGTTTTATCAGAATATTTCGTGTTCCTTGAAGAAGTTAAATAAGGGCAGTGATTCCCTTTAGATTTTTATTAAAGAGCGGAAAATTTTATTGCACGGAAAATATCTGTCCGATATGTTTGAAAGATTAAAATATTTTTTTATCATACATGACTTCGTAATAGATAAAATAAAATTCTGGTTGCAACATTGAAATTTATGCGATTTTGCGAATGTCATGTTTTTATAGTATCCGGTACTTATAAATACAGGAAAATATAAAAAATACATTCCTTTAACGTAATTTTTTAAGTAATGCGAGAAATCTAGTTACTCGTATATTGAAAAAAGTTAGCAGTTGAGGATTATATCTTTTGCTTTTAAAACATGAAAAAGAATTTTTTTCTTCTGTAAGAATTGCTGAGTTTTCATGATAATGGCAAAGTTGACAGTTAAAGGGGAAACATTTGCTTTTAAAATTTAAAAATAATATCGCTAATAAGAAGTGTAAAAATAGTCCTCATTATAGTAGAAAAGTTGGCAGGAAAAAAGTACTTTCTACCTAAAATGTTGAAAAAGAAAACTGTGTTAAAAAGTAATATGTATTAATATATATATATATTAATATATATATATAATAAAAAGTAATATATATACTTCAGAAGTAACAGAAAAATTAACAGTTAAGGAAAAATATCTTTGCTGCTAAATTTAAAAAATAATATCATATACAACAAGAATAATATTGACTTCTTGTATATATATATATATATATATATATATATATATATATATATATATATATATATATATATATATATATATATATATATATATATATATATATATATAATTCAAGCAGCTAAATATAGATCGAAAGTATTTTACTCTTAAAATACACGTTATAAAAACAAACTTTAAAAAGGAGAAAATCAAAAGTACTAATGGAATTGATTCAATTTAGGAAAGAAGAAATAGATGTGATAAAATGCAAACATAGCCAGCTTCTTTGGGGAGTGTTGCCTAAATTTTCACTAAGTACGGCTTTTCTGCAATGGCCAAAGACAACAGACAAAACTAAGCCATTATACACCAAAACCATAACAAATCATAAGTAAGATAAAATATATACAAGAGCACAAATATAAATTTGAAAATAAACTATAACTAATATAAATAAAAATATATAAAAAATGCCAAGTTTTGAAGGAAAAAAACTAACCAATTTTCAGTTTTTTAATTCAAAATCATATATAATTACAAAACATATACAGAAAATAAATTAATGAGTGGTCCATTTGTAATTTCAAGCTTTTATAAGATCATGCTTTTTATAAGCTTTATAAGGCTTGGGTAACCTTTTTGTAGTTAATAACACAAAGCCTTACTTTATTTACTCTTATAAGCAAATATCTGCTATCTAAATAGTGTTTAATAAAGTTTTTTAATGAATTATTATTTACTAAAGTATTATTCCAATGTTTAAAACTACTATAAATTTCATATATTGTAATTAATTGTCTGAAATGTATATTTTTGCATATTTTCATAAAAATATTAGAACCCAAAAATGAATTTGTTAAATTTAAAATCAATTTCATCAGTTGTACCTTTAATATTAATTGGATTACCATGTGCTTTTACTTCTAAAAAATATCCAAAATTTCAGATTTTAAATTATTTTATGCAAACTAGCGTACGATGCATATTAGTGTAATTTAACAGAGTATAAAGCGTTTTCAATATATTAAATCCATTTTTAATGTACATAATTTCACACTATATCACTGAAAAAAAGTACTGTTTCTATACCTGTGTATAATAACCAGAATTATTATATTGTGAAGAAATGCTCTCTCTTATGCTGAAATTACAAAGCCTGTTGGTGAGTCAGTAACTATATTTGCTGTACGAAAATTCCACTTATGTAATGAAAAAACCTAAATCAATAGAAATTAAAGCAAAATCTGATTAAATAAAAGAATGATAAAAAGGATATACCTTTCAAAACATAGAAGAATTTCATTAGATGCTATTAAATTTAAATGATGCAATAAGTTCTTTATTAAATTCGAGAACAATAAAGATAAGGCTGTAAAATATTTTGGCCTGAAAAGTGGAAGTTCAAGGGAAAAAAAAAAAACAATATTTAAATTTTAATCATACAAGAAACGAAATCAGAGGCCAAAACCATATTACGAGGTCTGCAAATCTCAGTGAAATAATCTGAAGCAATGTGAGTAAAATATCGCTTTTTGGAAGTGATGGGAAACAATGCGTGAAGAGTACAATAAGAGTAAAGATACATTCTAATTGTTTGCAGTCAACTACAAAGAACCTAACAAATATTATGATTTAGGCGTTATGATTAATCAGCAAATTATCTAGGTCATAATCAAATGATAAATGGGATTCTGGCTGCAAGGCAAAACAAATAGATACTTTCTTGGAACAAAAATTGACACGTTTTTCCAAGGATTTCTTCCTTAATAAAGCATTTTATTTTCCAGCCGAATTCTGCTCCATGATGCATTCCAGTAAAAGTATGCAAAGAATATTTACAATAAAGGTATAGATTTGTTACCTAATCCAGGAAACAGCTTAATGCAAGTAATTTTTTAATAAAAATAATTTCTTAATATAAGTTCATTTTTCAAAATTTTGAAAAAAAAATTTAAAAAAAACTTTAGGAAAAAAATATTTTTCGAATTCTATAGAAATGCTCATTGTAGTATCTATAAGATACATAGAGATTATTAAAAAAATTTTATCAAAAAATATTCTCTCATAAATTTTGGAAATAAATTAGTTAAGAAATTCATTTTTATACTTTTTTCTTTTACAAAATTTTCCTACAAAGTCTTCATAAAGAAAAAAAATTTGAAAAAAGAAGTAAGAAAAATAATTGAGAAAAAGAAAAACATTTTAGTTAAAAATATATTCTATTTCATTTTTTTTCTTTTTTAAAATATTTGATTTAAAATAATTTATATTGAGTTTCGCTAGAAATTCTAAAGAATTCAAATTGTTTTAAAGAACATAAAGAAACACTCTTCAAACAAAGAATATAAATTAGAGCACTGTTTCAATAGCTTCTTATTCTCAACATAATTTTGATTTTATCATTTAATTTTTCATGATTAAAGTTATGAAACACAAGTAATAATATTTCGAAAGATTATGATTCTAATAGATTTGCTTACACTCTTTTACGATTGAGAAAAATATGATATTTTGCAGTGCGTTTGTGAATGTTTACACTTAAAGTTGCAAGTTAGTTTCATTTCAGTTAACGTTTGTAATACTGAAATTACATTTTAACTTTACAAATGCTAAATATTACCTGATAAACCATTAGTTTATCACGGGCTCTCCAATACCTATGTGAACAAGGTCTTCAAATCGAGCAATTGCAATATTCAAAAGTTCTATTTAAAATTTTTAAAGAGAAATTCGCGAATATTTAAGTATTTAATTGGAGAAAAATTAATAGTTTTCAAAAAATATAAATTGATTAATGGAATACAGAGACGTTTAAATAAAATTAATTAAAAATATAACTTAAAAAGAGAAAATGTTATTAAAAGCATAAATTTTTAAATAAACTTATAAGGAAATGTATAATCTTTGTAAACATATAATTATATCAGATTGATTTCTTTTTTTATTGACATAGGTTTAAGTAATTTTAGTCGATAAACTGGATTATATAATGTAATGATTTAAATGAATATATAAAAAAGTATTAACAGTAATTAAGTTTAACTATTTCGAATTAGTTTTGTTTTTATTGACTCAGCTTTTTTAAGTAATGCTATAGTTATATATATATATATATATATATATATATATATATATATATATATATATATATATATATATATATATATATATATATATATATACACATACATACATATATATATATATATATATATATATATATATATATATATATATATATATATATATATATATATATATATATATATATATATATATATATATATATATGTACAGAATACCTGAAATTGGATAAAATGTATAATGATTTTAATAAATGTATGAAAAATATAAACATCAGGAAAGAATAACTATTATTTTCGATGTCAAAATTTCTCCAAAATTGGATAAATGTACAACAAAAATTCCATAAATAACAAAAAAATATGAACATCAGAAATGCATAGTTTTTCGAGTTAGTTTCATTTTAATACGCACACCTTGTTTAACTTTAAAAAGTTTCCAAAAGAGAATATAAAGTACAATTGATTATCTAAATCTATAAGGAATAAAATTAAATATCAAGAAAATTTAACCATATTGAATTAATTTCGTTCTTAATCCTTTGTTTAATTTTATAGTTAAAAAATCGACACAAAAACTGAATAAAAAAACCTTAGAGACTATAATAGACCTGTTAGGAAAGATTAAACATCAAAAATATGACCAATTCAAATAAATTTCTTTTTTAATTGTTTGTTTAATTGTATAGTTTAAAAATCTACAAAAACTCAATAAAAAGTATACTCCCTTAAATAAATCTATATTGAATATTATAAACATCAGGAAAGTATAATAACTTTAAATTAAGTTCTTTTTATATCCAAAGATTTGTTAATATTGTAGTTAAAAAATTTCCAAAACAAGTAGTGATTTAAGCATGAAGAAAAGTATAAACTTCAGGAAAATATAATCATGTTCGATTTAGTATCATTTCTATCAAAATACCTGAGGGATTTTATAATTAAAAAGTCCCCAAAACTGGATAAATAAGCTGCAAAAAATCAATAACAATATCGACTCGACTGATATTGTCATAGTAGCGTGTTCTTTTAGTAATGCAATATCCGGGGAGAGAATATCGTTTATCGGGATAAACCCCGATCAGTCCCAGAATAAATTCCGGAATTATTACTAGTAGGAATTCCTGTGCTGTTCTGGATCGATAACGATGTGGTGCTGGTCAAGAAATAAGAAGGCCTTCAACTTTACAACAGAGGAAAGAGTGATGAATGGATTTTCACTCCAAACGGATAAAGAAAAAGAAATTCGAAAGGGAAAGAAATAAATATCGGAAGCAAAATGTTCCCACTGGCTTTCAGGATTTATTTTGGATGATTTACAGCTCTAGTGGAAAAACTAGTAGCAGTTCTCAAATTTGGTACGGACGAGCTTTTAGT
Source organism: Latrodectus hesperus (assembly GCA_037975125.1). Taxonomy (NCBI): domain Eukaryota; kingdom Metazoa; phylum Arthropoda; class Arachnida; order Araneae; family Theridiidae; genus Latrodectus; species Latrodectus hesperus. Next base: position 71,443,183 of record CM075858.1, read on the forward strand.
CGGCGAAAAGAATGTACCAAGTCTTCAACCAAGCTGTCTCATTATATTAGAGTTAGGTTTTCTTTCATAAGTAAATGGCTTGTCTCATAGCTGAAATGTATGGTGTGAAGTGAAGTGAAATGCTTCTCCCGTTCTGCGAGAGAACAAAGGGGAAATTCAATTATCTCTGATTAATGATTATGGCGTCGTAAAAATTGATGTACTGTTGATTTTTTTGAAAGAAGTGATGACATTTCTTTGTGATATTTCGCCATTAAGAGTGCAAACGCTTACATAATTCAACGTTCTTATATATATATATGTATTTGTGAATCACAAAATAAAAGAAAGTGGATAGATTTTATGAGTTCCAGCGTTCTGAATACTTTTCTCTGTCTAAATATTTGGAAACGAGGAAAAGACTATTATATGCAAATGAAAACTGAAAATTTGCCATTTGCCAAAAGCAATTTGTGTTTTGGAAAAGTAAATCTTTAAATTTTAAAGAGAATAAAAATAGTTTCCGCTCTTTTTTCACCTCCCCTAAGGAGTCACTATTTTTCAAAGATTTTTTATTTTGGAAACTTTATGGCTTTTCTTTTTTTATTAAATATGTCTGGTTATTGTTATAAGTAAACAAATTATGTTTACTATTTAAAATACAATTATACTCTTGCACGCAAAATAAATTCCAACATAGAACTTAAAAAGCCAATTTCGAATTACTTTCTTGGATGGAAGAAAGAGTTAAATAACTAAAGTTTGAGAAATTTAAATATTTCATTTTGTCTCTTTATAATGAATTAGCTGCTAATTAAATTATGTAATTCATTTTTAATTTTAGTTTTCAAATTAATTATAACGAAAAAGGAAACTTAATTTAGAAACAATATTAAAAGGAAAAGTCAATAATGATTATTATTGAATTTCTTAATAAAGTGTTAATTATTGAACTAAATTTATTGGGTTAAGCGGAAAAATATAATTTAAGTTTAAATTTATTTTTTAAATATAATTTACATCTAAAATTCTTTTTGAAATAAAGCAAAATATCTAAAATTAAGAGGAAATAAAAATAATCTGTTTGAAGATTTTTCGAAATTTAAATTTTATTCTTTTTATACTGAGAATACTTTATTTGAATGAATGCTTATTCACACCAAAATAATTTGTTCTTTTTCATCAAATCTGACTTAAAAACTAAACACATTTTATTTCTTAAGTAAATTAGCAATAAATACACGCACGCGCGTTACTTTAATTTTATTAAGTATTTATTATTTTTTTAATTTTGAACTGCATTGGGGGCTTAAATTTATTAATGAGTATAAATGGTAAGGATTTGTAGGAATTAAAGACCAAAAATTTGAACATAAAAATTTCAATATATAATAAAATACATATATACATAAAAATACTTTTATTAAGAAATTCATTTTCGAAACTGAACTAGGTAATTTGTAGTATTTATCACAGTATTGTATGAAATGCCAATATATCTCAGACAATTATATATGGATTTGATTGGCACTCATATTTTTTTGTCAAAGTTAAATAATTAAACACGGCAGTTTGAACTAAATATGTAGTAAGTAATAAAAGTAATTTCAAGAAATCTGTAAATTTTCCGAGAATTCGTTTAAAAAGTTTAAAAAGTTAAAATTTGTTTTATAAATAATTGATTTATTATTTAAATAAAATGTATTTTAATTTTAAATGTTTTTCTGCCAATTATTTTTGTAGCAGACTTCTTTTTTTAAATTTTCTTACAAGTTATTTTTTATTATCGAGAAAAGAGGTATCTCAGCATCGGTTAGATGATAACATATGAAAGTGGCTTTAATATATATGAAGTGTTGCAAAATATATTTTCCTTGAAGATTTTTTATATAGACTGTAGGTCAAATTTATGCGCCTCAAAGAAGAAAAATAAGGAAACTAACATGGATTTACTCTATTACTAACATGGATATACATGTGTAAATGCAATATCGAATCCAGATTTTAATAGTAGCTGAAATCTAATTTTAAGCATTTCACTCAGAATAATGGCGATGAATAAGTCCAAGTTAGTTTTTTGAATATAAAAAGCTTCAAGATGTTTCATTAAAATATAAATAAAACAATATTTTTATTACAAAATAATTTAGAATAAATATTGTTTTGCAATTTATAATAAAAAGAGGAATAGGAGAGACATTTTTGAAATTGTAATTTATTTTGTTCAAAATAAATTTTCAAAAAATATATTAAATTTTATTTATTAAAAAATTTAAATATTTTAAATATTGCAATGTAATGTTAAAAATATTTCCATGTAATATTAAAAATATGCAAATTTATTATTTTAAATACAGTTTCCATTTTTTTCCAATTAAATAGTATAAAGATTATAGTTTAATAAAAATATGTTTTTAAACATGAATATGAATGCAAATAATTATGGAATAAAAATAATTTCGAACGTACATTTATTATAATAAATGTAAATATAAGTAAATGATCACGTTTATTATTTAACAGTTAATAGTGAATGTGAATTAAAATAAATGCATGTGATACTTAGTTCTTATTAACTAAAAAATTTATGAGATATAACGTAATTCCTTAAATTAAAAATTAATAAAAATGCTTAGTATTCTAAATGAAAACAATTATTTAAAGCACCTGCATTATCTTAAATAAAATTTTTACCATATATATAGACGTTGAGTTTCATGTCTTCAATTATCCAAACGTCGCCAAAGTTAATCACCAAATTAGATTTATTCGCATATTTGTGTGAGTGACTTTAATTAATATTTGTTGTAATAAATTATACAAATATTCCAATAAAATTTTAGATTTCAGGTAAACTGAATACTAGAATATTCAAGGGAGATTCATATTTTTTTATAAATTATTCTTTTTAAAAAAATGCATTCTTGTACATATAATCTTTACTAAAAATTTACTAATGATGGTTTAAAAGTCAAAAAACCATTTAAATACATTTATGTGTATTTTTTAAGTAAGTGGGTAATTTTTATAGATTCTCTTGTGGCCTAAAATCAAAAATAAAATTTTTAGTATATTCCGATCAGGTTCTCATGTCGATTTATTTAAATTTAACATTTTTAGAATGAGCGCACTTATTCTCAGATAGCGCATGGAAACATTCCGTAACGCTTTGCTTATTTGTGCTTCCTCGGGCTATGAAGATGAATGTTGCATGTAAAAAGTTTGCCTCTCTTAAGTATGAAATCCTCGATTTTTGAACTGACGGAAACGAGTTTTTATCAGTAGTTTCAATAATTTATGAGAAAATGAGATCAAAAAGAAGAAAAAAAAATAACTTAGAATTCTACTAAATTGCCTAGAATTCTTTTCAAGTGAGATCATTTTCATTGGTAGAAGAATATTTCAATTTGTTATGAGTTGTTGGTTTGCGGAATTGACGCTTCTTTGATATCATACTACATAAAAATATACGTGATTGCTATGCGATATCTAACAGTCTAAAAATAATTTTTTTAATATCGTGTTATCAAATATTCGCTTTAGAAAATTTAAATATGCATATAAATATAAGTAAGCCATAGTTGTAGAATGTACAATTGATAGTATGTGTTATAGACAGTACATCTCAAAAAGTAAGAAAAAGTTTTAAAGAAAAGTGAGAAAAATATGTTTCATATTAATTAATACACATTTTTATCATAAATATGTATTTATGATACATTTTTCTGCATAAAAACAAACTTATTGCCATTTTAATAGTCCATGAAAAAACGTAATAGATTTTCAGATTTTGCTTCAAATATGGTATATTTTCTTAATTTTTTTTATAAAACAAATTTCTTATAACATTTTATAAAATACACCTCTTTTAAAATTAATTAATTATATTTTTTGCAAGTTTTAGTTCAATGAATTGAAATATATTTGCCAATAAATCAAAGCTTTAGTTATAAAAATGCATACTATAAAATATATATTGATATTATATGCTTCAAGGAAAATATATGAAAACATTTGATAAAAATCTAAAATTATTTATCAACGGATTTATTACTTGTTACAAAATATTTTCAGATATATGGATATTTGATAACTATATATGTTACATAAATAGAATTAAAGAAATTTTTCATAAAAAATTTTTTTAAGTAAAAACAAATTATTTATTATTTATGAAAATGAATTATGCGTTGGCTTTCAGTTAGATAATTGAATAAATTATTATTTTTTTTGAAATCCTTATTTTCCAATTTTAGAAGTCTTGGGAAAATGTTCACTATGTTATAGAAATATTAAAGAATGTGAAAACAGGTTGAATTTTTATTACATGAACCATGATATAAAAGTAAGGTCTTATAAACATACAACCACATTTATTCAAATAAAAACTAATTTTTTATTCTTACTTAGTGTCATGAAATTATCTTTGCTTTTTGGAAACGCAAACAATTTATTAAAATATGGTTTCTTAACAAAAAATATACATAATATAAATTTGACTTTACATCAAAGAAATTCACGGTTTCTGGATTTTAATATACTTTGCAATTTAAGTAGAAATTATTTTATGAATAATTGGGATTTTCAATGTACAGAAGTTTTATAAAATTAATATGAAATTCCATCATTATATTTTATAAATCAAGCATTATAGTTTTTCAATTATGTGATGACAATTTTATAGAAGATTGACTTTAATAACCTTAACAAAAGTTCGATCACAAAATTCATTTTATGATCCACTGAAATTTTACTATAAACTTTTTTATCACAAATATGTATAAAGGTTTTAATAATATTGTTCTACCAAGAAATCATGCATGGTATTTATATTGAAAATAATTTCAAAATATGGTTACATGGTGCAATAAAATAAGCAATTACTTTAATACTTCGATGATTTTAACAAGATTAATAATTTATTCAATCAAGTGAATATAATCTAATTTTCTTTGGCTTCCATTATAATTCACGTAAATTATTATTCTTGAGGGATTAAAATTTCTATTCAAAAACATATTTCGGAAGAATGAATTTCTATCCATTATTTAAATTTTACTTTACAATTATTTTTAAATTTTATCTTTGATGTTTGATAAATTAATTAACTATTTTTATTAATTTTTCCATGCTATTAGTTTTAAAAGGAGTTCTGCTGAAAAGTTGTTAATGTATGAAAAATAAGCATTCATAGTTTTATATCATTAATTTATTTAATAACTCAATTTCCTTTTATTTTATTAAAAGCTTACATAATTAGGTAATTTAAAAATTAATTAGATTAATTTTTTTCACTTTTATTTTAACTATAACTTTAAGATTAAATAAGTTTGAACATGCAGAAAATTTGAATTTATTTCCTTGAAATAATAAACAAAAAATTCAAAAATTCAATTATAATAAATAAAGGAATATATATATATATATATATATATATATATATATATATATATATATATATATATATATATATATATATATATATATATATATATATATATATATATATATATATATATATATATATATATATATATATATATATATATATATATATGTGTGTGTGTGTGTGTGTGTGTGTGTGTGTGTGTGTGTGTGTGTGTGTGAGCATAGCAAAATACATAGGTTATATTAATTTCAATAATAAATTTGTTTTCCTTACAAAAAATCAAATGGTTGTATTGCATACAATTGAAAGTATTTATAATGATTGAAGTAATTGCAAAATCAGGTTCTTTGAAGTTTATGGTCTTGGGTTTAATCCCAGTAGTTGATGTTGCATATCTTATTTCTACCTGGGCATCAAATGAATTGGATACTCGTGGTTTTCCAGGTTTTAACCTATGCGAAGTACATATGTGATTTATTATCTAAGAAAGGTAGGCACTAGGCAATGGATTTTTAAATGCTCTTACGCGATGTTCAACTATTACTCTATCTCCTCTATTCTGTGTAAAAATATAGTACTTATGGGCTATGCGTTGTCTAGTGGTAGGCCATATGAAAAACTGTGATTTTAGATTTGATCATATTCACAACCAAGAAATGAGAGATAAGTGTTCTGACACCCCCTATCCTTGACAACCTTAAGTCTCCGATAATTTAGAAGTGGCTGGGATTGAACCGGAAACCTTTCTCTCTGAATAAATTCAGACTGTGATTTGTTTACGAGACAAGGAAATGAATGTTGCATTTTTCTTTTAATATTCTTATATCTTTAGGTGGGTGCTTGAGATAGTTCCAGAACGTGTTTTTCACTACATATGAAGACAACCCATTTTGTAAGAAATGTCCTCCAGAAAAACACAAACTATAACTGACGCATAAGTTACTCACAAAGGCATGCTACGCTTAGGTTATATGCTAAACAGTTTCAAATTTATTTATCCAACACGTAGATTTACAAAGATTTTTTATAATATTATGCAATTTTAATGTAAATAATTAAAAAGTGTCGACTAACAATACTTAAATTAATATATTACATTGCTAATGTTATGTCTTTCATAGATAAAATCATTAAAAGAATGATTTCAGTAATGTTTTGAAATAAGGTTTTATCTCGATCGCTGATTACTTTCTATTCTGAGATTAGTTTTAATGTTGTAAGTAGGATTTTTCATCTAGATCTTCGGAAAGCGTTCAGCAGATTAATCTTTTATAATCCGGAGAAAACCTTTGCTTTATCCTAAGAAAAAAATTCTATCTTATACTCACTGTGAAAAGCTTCATCAAGATTAAAATCTTATTTCCTGTAGACAAAAAATGTGCTTCTTAAGAAATACTAAAGAAGATTTCCTTTCAACATAAATAGTTCTTCTCCATCTCAGTAAATACCCCATGAAAGATTAGAAATTAGCAACATTTTTACAAAAATAAATAATACTTTTGAAATTTTTTGATACATTCTAAGCAACATTTTTAACACAATTTTAATTGAAATATTTAAATGTTAACAATGTTTATGCAAAATAAACATTCTTTTTCAAATATTTTAGCGTATCTGAACAAATGCTTATAATTAGGTGTTAAATTGAATTTTAGCAAAAAATATTTTAAGAAACAGCTAATATTTTAAGAAAATATTAGCTTTAAAAATATTTTGATGTCATTTGATTCAAAATATCTAATTAAATATCTCATTATAATCAACCTAAAATATTTTAAACCAACTTTTTTATCATCTTTAAAAAATTTTAACTATTAAGTATCTCATCTTTAAAATATTTAATACGTTCTAATAATTTTATTATTAGTAATATATTAGTAAAATATATTCAATTTATTATTAGTAAAATATATTTAAACGCCACAAAAATTACATACTAATTCTTTTCAGGGAATGGATACATAATTTTCTATAATATAGACCAGATTGAGTTCATCTTGACATAATTAAGCCACGCTTAACGGAATGGAAATTCCAGGATTTAGTGCTTGGTACTATCAACAACGGGAGATAGATATTCCGCTTCTACTTACCGTATAGATGTTTAAGATATGCAGTGCTTGGAATTTTTCCTCTAAAAAGACGAATAGTAGGTCTATGATGCATCTACTCTGAAGCATATAGAGGATTGGTATTAAAATGTCCCACAAAAGTGTTAAGCAATTATCTTATCCATTATACGACATCAAGTAATTTATTTTAATTAATTACAATGATTTACAAAAAGTAACCCTAATGGTCTAGTAATATAATATAACTATAATAATATTATATTAAACTAAATATGTAATGATATATATGATACTATCAATAAAGTATTAATATTACTTTAAATATTATATTTTTTATGCTATGTAATTTTATTTTAATATTTCGCATTTTAACTTACGTAATTCGTGCTTGCTCTCTCTAGTTCTAAATAGAAGGTTTCACGAGCAACAAGTTAAGCTTTTCTTTTTCAAAAGAAAAATGTATAGTTATTTCCGCTTTTCAAATCCTGCAGACATTCCATTTATCCAGAGTCTTTGAATTTGGTGGCGAAGAGCCAAAATTAAAATTTACTTTTCTAATGCATCTTGGCAATTGTGCTGAGCGCAAGCAATCATTTATAAGGATCCATCATTTTAAATCGTCTTCTACATAATGCTGTTAATCTATCTGCGAAGATTTTACGCTTTATCAATCAAATAAGTGATTAAAAGCCTATGTGCAGATTAATTTTAAATACACTGAGTAAGCTTCTATTAAAAATATAATTAAAGCTCACAAATAATTGATAACAAATTTAAAATCTAATAGATGATTAACAATAGCTGTTGCTTATAATATAGAATCAAAATGTTTAAAGAATCATAGAGTAACAAAATTTAATTATTTTACTTTTTAAAATAAATTATAACAATTAATATCAATTTTGTTTTTATTTACTCTTCATTAAGTTATTTTAATCTTTAGAATGTATCAATAGAATAATTTTGATAAATAATAGAATTAAATATTTCATTAAATGTAGCAACAAATATGCGAGTATTACTGTTATCCAATATTATGATTTAAAAAATCACTAATTAAAATAAATATACTCAGCAGTTTTACTTTTATTTTAGAGTCTCTAGCAAAAACTTTTGCGATGAATATAAATATTATTCATAATTACGTTCTTAATTATGGTATTTTTTAGAAAAAGTTGAGTTGATTATTTTTCTTAATTATCATCTTAATTATGTATTTTTTCTGCAGTGTGTGATATATTTCAATAATGATTATTTTTATAACACAAGCTTTACTACAATATATTACATCACATAAAATTATGAAAAAATAATTTTTTTTATCTAATTGATATAATATTTTGTAATTCAAGATTTCTTTGCTGTAAAAAAAGATAGATAGCATAATAAATCATTATCCTTAATTTTTCATATAGTATTCTTTTTTTATTTCATATTTATCTTTTATTTTTCTATTTAATAGAAAATACATTTAACTGAGTAATTTAATATATTGAATTTCCCTAACAAACGATATAATAATTGTAAAAAAAATCATGGAGATCATGGATCAAAAAATGATGGATTCATATTTCAAGAAAAATAGTATTTAATCATCAACGAGTAATTGTGAGTTTTACTCTAGCAATTTAATTCATAAACCTTTTCAAAGTAAACAATCTTTAACTTATATACATTTGATAAATAAAAAATAATCTTGTTGACAATTTTTAAAGCACCGAATTTCAAATAAATAATTTTTCTGAGCTTTAGCAAATCACAAAAGGGAAAAATTATATTTCATTATTTTTCCCTATATATTATCTTTTTTCCTTTAAAAAAGCATTTTAGAAGTATAAATTATTAATTTTCATTATAAATCGTAGCTCACAATTTTTTGACATCTTATTATTTTACTCATAAGTCAATAATTTTTATTCGACTTGGGAGAGTATATGATTACAATTATAGTGCGAAAAACTTATATTTAAAAATTCTTATTATTTGTTAACATATTAAACTATCAAACTTATAATCGAGAAAATTTAACAAGAAATAATTAGCTAATAATAATGGAGACATTAAAAAATATAATTGCAAATTACAAATTAACTGGAAACTTAATTAGCAAATAACTGAGATGATTATATATATATATATATATATATATATATATATATATATATATATATATATATATATATATATATATATATATATATATATATATATATATATATATATATATATATATATATATATATTTTGGAGAGACTAATTATCTAAGTATATTACAACTTTTTGTACACATTATATACTTAACTAAATTATTTAAATACTTGTAATTTTTATTGAAATTTGTAATTATTTCTATAAAAGATTATTCGACTATATTCCTAACAACGTATCCGCAAGCAATAATAAATATGCTTCAATAATAATGTATAATAAATTATCAAAGTATATTAAATTATTTACTTTTATATAGCTATTATTCTGAACAAACGTTTCTATTTTAATTAGTGTCAAAGAGCGTTGTGAATTTGAGTGTTAAAAAAAGAAAAATGTTTTTAACAAAACTATTTTCAAAATTTATTTAAAATGGAAAAATGTAAGATGATGGTCTTTGCTGATGTTTTACATTTATAATTTTTTAATACTTATAATTATAAAGACACACTTTTTTATTTTGTCTTATTCATTACCCACAAAACTTTTTGTGAAATTGTAGAAAATAAATATAATTTCATTCAATTACTTGGATATAAAGGAGAATTTTATATATAAGAAAACATACATAAAATATAAATATTTTAAGCTGTTCTCAAAAAATGTGCACTCATTTAATTTCATTATTTTATAATTTAAAAAAGTCATTTAATTAAAATAGATTTTATGTTAATGTATATCAACGATTGATTTTCATTAAAACATTTTTTAATTGAAAGAAATCTCAGCCGATTTATTTTAGTATTCCTGTGAAAGATTAAATTACTTCTGTTATAATAGAAGCATTGGTCTGCGAAATATGATGGGTTTCATTCGATGGTATTAACTATATAAAAATTATCATTAACTTCAGTAAATTTAATTTATTTCATGAATTACAAGAACGTTTTTGCTCTGAGAGAATTGTTCTAAATGAAAAACAACATTTGGGTCCTTTTTATTTTTTCCTCTGGTGTTATAAAAAATCTTTTTATCACTTTTTTTATTTCAAAAAATGAGAATAAATAAATGATAGTTTATCTCCTTTTATTACTCCAATTTCTTAGTTCCACAATTGTAAGGGATATAGTGAATAAACTCATTATATTACTTTCTTAATAATTGACGATTTTATTAACTTAGGACATAATGAAAATCAATTATTAAATCTTTAATCAGCTGTTATGTTATGCTTTCAGAAGTATATTAAATAACAATGACATAAAATAGTAACTTCGTCTGATAATCAAGATCATGAGTGATTTGTTTGTGTCAAAAAATACATATACTATGTGCTTGCTATAGCATGGGGGAACGTCACTTTTATGGTCAAGAGACAACGTGTTCGATACAAGAAACAGTCTAGGAGTATTACGTTAAGAATCTATTAAAGCTTTATATTTTCCATTACTGATATTATAGGATAAGGGTGATGCTTGTTAGGGTGTCGACCTCGTTATTTTACTGTTTATTCAAAATAGGAGACATTTGCCTGTGCTTAGACCTTGGGCTACAAAATTGTACAACTAGAAATTTCTTAAAATATCGTATCTTAATCTAATTATATATATATATATATATATATATATATATATATATATATATTATATTCAAAACAACATTCAAGATTTTAAAAAAATAAAAGTGATTTATGTAATTTTTGTTAGATTATTATATATTAAATTAGAATATTTTAAATAAAAAGTAGAAATGTGTTCTGCATTTTAAGTATTTTTTTAAAAAAATTTTCTGCATTAGTCATTATTAGTTCAAACTTTATGTTTGATAAGCAAACTATTGTTTTAAGATTACTTGACTTTATATTTCTTTGCAATGACAAAGCAACAGTTCGATTTAAATCAGAAATTGGACTCTTATCACTAAATAAATTCTCTTTTAAGCTGATATCAGTTGGACGAATGTAAATTATTCGGGCTTCATTAATTAACGCTTTTGCTCTGGTATTAAAATCCTATTTACTAGGAATTATTCAGGTATTAAAATCTCATAAACGGATCCCTAATAAAATGTGAAAGCTTCATAGATTTGGCAACGATAAATTCTTGAATTCTATGTAAGCGTTAGAATTTCGAAGTATTTATATTTATTTATTTATTTGAAATAATGTTTATGATATTTAAAAAAAGACTTTCAATTCATTATATCTATATCTATATATATCTATCTATATATATATATATATATATATATATATATATATATATATATATATATATATATATATATATATATATATATATATATATATATATATATATATATTGTCTAAATGTATATATATATTGTCTTAATTTTATATATATATTGTCTTAAATGGGGATATTTTATAGGTAACCCGTCCGATTCAAGTTTTAGAAGAAAACTTGGATATTTATTGAGTAGGCTCTGCAACTTACGTGCACGCAGAAATCTAAAGAGCATTATCAAGCCTGATGTTACTTAATAGTGACTAGTATCGAGCTTGGGATCTTCCATTCCAAAGGCAGGGTAAAAATAGCAAGATTTGTTTTTGCATTTTTATTGGAAGTACACGAAAGAAGAACAAATATTCTCAATTGAGGCCACAGTAAAATAAAATTCAGAAAATCTTACGGCAGAAAAGAGTATTTTCACAAATAAATTGCAATTTTTATTTAATAAATGTCTGTCAATTGCATTTTATCAGATGATTTTAAGTAAACTATGTTTTTTGCACAAATGCAAAGAAGTATGTAAATGACTGCTTATTTTTCGTTATTGATGATTATGAGAGCTTCGTTCATAAATCTATTAAACTATAAGTTCTATAACCTTACTAGAAAAATTATCATTTAAAAATTCGAATATATTTCATAATTTTTTTAAAAAAATACATAACTACGTTTCCTTTTTGCTTAATAAAAATACTTGTATAAATGCAAATTAAATAAAAGTGCTTATGCTATGCAATTAAATGATTTTGCTGCCATTTAATAAACTTTCCATTGTGTTTTTATTAAAAATTTATTTTAATTTAATTTATTAATAAAGTAAAAACATTAATTTGTACGAAGCTCACCAAAATTATTTTTGAAATCATTTAGAAAATTGCATCTATTATAATTATTTATCTCATTTTTCATTCTGATATTTCCTAAAATTAAATTATTTGTTTCAAAATATTTTTTGAGTAAATAAATCTATCAATATTATAAACATCATTCTCATTTGGTTCTTTTCTTCTATTATTTTTGAATAGTTCATTAACCAACAATATATTTACTAATAAACTTATTAAAAATAAAATTAATATTAATCTGTATCTGTAAATTAATTACAAATAGGAATATTTATCCTGAAAGGTATTTGTAAATGAATATTCACTTAAAAATTTACCAATTTATACTGAAAGCAAAAATGACGAAAATGAAATATTGTATCCCATAATTCCTTTTACTATTGCTAGTCCAGAAGAAACAGGAGAAAAATAATCAATCATCGGCAAAATCTTTGTAAAATAAATAACACTCAAAAGGCTGCAGATTATGTCGCCAATCACGAAAGGTTGGCTAAAACAAACATCACCTTTTCATTTCTGGCAGTAAGAGAGAAAGAAAGTTGGAGAAAATTCTTCCTACTTTGTTTGGATGGATATTGGGTGGATACTTTTCACAAGCTGATGTTCTGCTGTTATCTCATCATATGGAAGTTGTGGGTTACCAGAAGATTTTGGCGAAGCTTTATTGCTTCCTCTCTACCCCCTGAATCCTAACGGTCGATGATCGGATGACAACAGTTGGAATGTTCGAATTCCAACTTCCTGCTGGGCATGCATTAGATGATGATCCAAATGGACAATAGCACGCAAATATTCTTTTCACTAATCTTCTAAGAAATCATAAATATTCGAAATATTTTCGAAGAAGTAAATGGTTCTCACGATGTTCATGATAGATCATAATGAATATTTTTGCGTACAACTAGCTGAAATGATTAGTGCACAAAATATTTAAAACATAATTATGCTGCGACAAGAAGTTCTTAGTATTGTTCGTCTTATGTTTAATTTAATATCTTTTGTTTAAATAATTACAATAATGTTTGATTAAGAACGTAATCATTTTAGTTTTCAAAGATCATTTTTAAAAATCACATTTACAAATAAAGAAAAATTCATGCAGAATGCTTCATCAATCTGCAAGGATAATTATCTGCATATGTAATAAAAAAGTTATTTAAAAATCAACGCATAATTTATTTTAATAATATTTTGTGTATAGCAATTTTTTTATCGTAAGTTTATGAATGCGTTGTTTTAACATTTAAAATTTTCCTATAAAATAAATGGTGCTCATGAAATTAACAAAAAAGTTTTAATTATTTTGTGCACATCAAGTCAGAAAAGTTTGTGCACTAAATGTTTAGTGTACAATAATACTGCAGTGTGTGAAGCTTTTAGTGTTTATTTTATGAATTGCAATAATCTTTGTTTAATTTAAATAATATCCATTGTTTTTGCTTTAGTATCATCTTTTTTCAATTCTTGAGGATAATTTTCTGGATTAACACATGAGCAAGTAAAGAAAAATATTAATTCTCAGTGCTTTATCAACTTTGATGATAATTTTCAGAGTTCTTATATCAGAATATAGAAAGTTTTAAATTAATAATATTAGTAATTATAAATTAATAATATAAGTCATTTAATAATTAGATTTTCAGTGGGTTCGTAATTTTTGGAATATTTTAGAGGAATTTGAAATTAGATAAACAAATTTGAAAATTTAACGGCGAACACAACAAGCGTTAAAATCATAAAATAAAAAATGAACACAATTTCTTAAGATTTTTCATGAAGTCCATAAAAGTCCCATAGTTGACATAAAAAACTGTAATACCTCTTAATACTTCTTGTGAAATTAATTACAAATAGAAATATATACATATATATATCTCATATTATGTGTACTAATTGAAAAAATTGGATCATCAAGATACAAGTATTCAGTACTTCCTCAAGTTTTAATAATAAAAAGGAATGAATACTGATTATTTTCAAGATTTACGATAAGAATAAGGAAAAATAAATGAAGATTGCGGTATCGAGTTTTTAAGCTAGTAATAAGAAAAGATAAATTTCAAAATCTGCTAGAGGAAAAATAGATTCAGATAACTCTTCAATTTTCGTTATTGAAGATAAAAGAATAGAAATAAACTCAATGGGAAAAAAGGAAAACATATAGTAAAGTCCTTTATCAATTATTAATCCCAAAAACAATTGAACATTATAACATTCTGGAATTATATAAATGAAGAAAAAATAGCTGCTACATACTTTTTTATAATACAGAATGAACATTGACAATTTTAAAGATTAAAACATGAAACGACATATCAATTACAATTCTAAACCCCGTGAACTAATATATCTAATGTTCAAATATCCGTTACAATCACCTGAAGAAATGAATAGTTTTATAATCATTTTTTATATTAAATACAATTTTTCCATGTACCTAAATGCCTTTAGTAAATAAATGGCTCTCATATTATTCGTCTAATCATAAATAAAATATTTTTGATAAAATCATCTTTTGTTATTTATATAAATAAAACATAAATGATCTTTATTTATAAAAATTAACATTATATTCTTAAAATATTTAATTCTGAAACTAGCAATATTTTAATGTGATAAAAATTATTTCTATTAATTTGTCAAGAAAGTATAGATATTATATATATATATATATATATATATATATATATATATATATATATATATATATATATATATATATATATATATATATATATATATATATATATATATATATATATATATATACAATTCCATGTTTTTAGTAATTTGATATGTTGTGCGTCGAGAAACACATTATTTAAATAAAACTCAAATTGAATGTCCTTTTTTATTATAATCAATTCGTTGTGGACTTTAAAGTTTCATTGAATATGAATTGAAATAACTCAGATGAAAGAAAACGAATCTAAGCTGCCGCTGACCGATTTTCGCGAAGTTAGGAAGATTTTCCTAACTTGTCAATAATCAGTTTGTCAGAGATTTCAGTCAAAAGTAGGCCCGGAGCAAAACAGAACTTCGTTCACAAAATCCTCCAAAAAGAAGATTCCATTTTCTCCTTTTGTCACAAATTCCTTTTCGTGTAGCAATTGGATATAGTAAAATTGTCCTTTAAGCTTTGCTTCTGCGAAAGAAATATTACTATTTTATACAACTGAATGTTTTTAATATAAAAAGCAACTATTCTTTTACATGTAAAACGATTCAGTTTATTATGTTTCATTTTTTAAAAATAGTTCTAATCTAAAGTTTTAAATACTCTGCGCCATAGGTAGGTTTCATTTCTTATTCTTAAGAAATAATTTTTCTTGCAGAGGTTAACTGAGTCGTGAATTACAGTTTGAACCATATCAAGCATTGTATCACGAAACTAAGCTGCTAACTATTGAATTAAAAACCAGAAGCTTAGTCTATTCATCTGCAAATTTAGCAAGTAAAAAGGAATACGTGTTATTTTTGAATGACATACATCTAAATCTACAGCAATACAGGACATAATATTATACTCTTGATTTCTTTTTCTTTCAACTATAAATTGAAATGATGCAATCACCGAGAACAGGTATGTGCCATTGTTCTTCAATTCCACTTACAATTTGTTTCAGTTCCTAGATGGAAAACCCATCAGTTGTTATAAGGGAGGCCAGAACACTTACTACCAATTCAGCTATCAGTTTCGCTCACATAAATCAGCCGTAGGTTATCTTTAAATGGTGTGTTTTTTAATTCAAAGTCAATAAAGATTTTTTAACAACGGCAGATACTGGATGATTAATTCTTCACCACAACAAGGCCGAAAACGACTACTCATTTATCGTTACCTAGTGGGCACCTGTGATTCAAGTCACGGAGGCAAGCTGCATTACCCACGTCATATCATCACAAACCCGTTCATAGGAAGGTCCACATTCATGCATCATCTCCAAAAAAGACACAGATAGAAAGAAACATCCATGTTTGAACCCAGGACTATCGGCCTAAGAGCCAAGAACCACTCAGCCATCAGCCGGCCCAGGCCAATTAAGATCTCAGTACAATATATCTGATTTGATGCCGTATTAATTATGCACTTATAATTCCAAAGATGATTTTTATTTCCTTTATTGTTCAATTCCATCTTCGGTTTGCCTTGTTCTACAGATGCTGGCTTTCATTTCAGCAGACTTAAGAACTGCTGAAATGAAAGCCAGAACTTGTACCAGTTCAGTATACCAGTTCCAGTTCAATCAGTCTGTGTAAAAGGAATGCATACCAATTTTTAACAATATGTTTTTCCTTTGAGCAATACCATATCATAATGCACCATTTCTGTTTGTGCTGTGCCAAACACTGTGTTGTTAATCTTAATTATTTCAATAAGAAAAAAATTCAATTTTTTAAATAGAAAATTTAACTACATTCATATGGATTAGTCATTTGGATAGCTTTGTTGACTATATTCAATAGAAATTAAAAATATCCATATGATATTCTAATATTTTTTATAAAATCGCTTAAAATATCGGCTTATAATTCTATTAAAACACATGATGCACCCTGTTCATTTAACATTCATTCTAATAAGGAATATCTTGAAATGAAAATATTTGAAACAATGATATAGCAAAATTTAAGGAACGATTAGTTATTCAGTTTTTATCAAATGAAAGTACAAATAATAAACTGAAAAATGAGTATTTAAATAATTTTTCTGTAAATAACATTTTTCGCTTGATTCGAAATAGATCTACGATAATCCCACAAAAAAATTGGAAAGTTTACTCAGATGAAAATGTTAAAAAAGTATCATTATTTTATCACAAATTATCAAATAAAAAATACATAATATTACTTTTTCGAAAATCATAATTTTTTTGATAAGATATTATTTTTTTTCGTAAAACATCCCTTAAATCTCTTGATATAGATTATTTCATCAAATTTAATGAAATAATGAATCGAATGATAATATAATCTTTGAGATCTATTAAGTATATATCATGAAAAATATATATAAGTGTGAATTCTGGTCTTAGTAAGTCAGAATATATTATTCTGAAGCAATTAAATTTATGTGCTACATTAGTGCATTTCATTTCATATACCCCATTATTATAATCCGTTTTCCCTTTTTTATGTCATTTAATGTAATTTCTGCTCATTTTTTTCCTTATGATGAATCAGCTATCAATTCAATAAATATTTACTTAAAAACAAAAATCTAAATGCTTACAAAGTAATGCAACATTAACAATAATGGATTTTTAGAAAATATTTGGTTTTAGTTAATTTACACTACAATATAATTTCATTCTTGAGCAGCAGAATATTTGGCTTCCTTTAATTCCGCCATTAAAACTACATTGAGTAAACAAAAATAACATATTTTGAAGTTATTAAAGTCTCTTAAAAATGATTTTTTCAAAAGATAAACACTTGAATATCTCTAAGGTTATTAACAACATTCTCAGAAATGTTAAAAAAATGAATCAGGACATCAGAAATTATGAAAATATTTTCATAAAATTTTATTTTTAATAATAAAAGTTCTATACTTTAACTCATAAAATATCACTTAACAGAAAAATAAATATTTTGAAACTTGTCTTTGAGCAAACAAGATTTTGGTTAAAATGTGTGTATTAATTTCTGGAAAAATCAATAAATCCTTTCACGTAAATAATTTCTCAGAAAAGCAATATAAAAAATAAACTTTAATTTCTATAAACAAGTTGGTTTAAAGGTTCTAATTAAATCCTAATAAAGAAGTCTCGACATTAAATTATTGAAGCTATTCATTTTTTACTTAAAATTTAGGTTAATGTAAACACCATATTTTCCATTCTTATTTTGAGCGAATGTAAACAGTAAATTTTAAGAACTTCAGTAAACAGGCATCTCAAACTCAAAGAAAATGCTGCAATCCATCCGATTTTGCATTAAAAATGACACCATGTTTCTCTTGTACAAAACAAAAACTTCAATCTTATTTTATCAACAAGTTTAAAAATTTAATTTTCATAAAAATTAATAAGTTGTGAAACAACTCACAATGATTTCATCATAAGATAATGTTTCTCAAGGTACCTAATTCAATCTCAGTCATTTTTAAGCAAAAAGTGATGTTTTGTGTCATCTTTTTATCTGAAATTTGAGAAATTTCCGTTTCTTTTCTCTTGCAACACAAAAATATTGCCTATTACTTTTGAAAAAACTTAGGAGGAAAAAAGTCACCACTTAAATTATTTACAGCAGCACTTAGAAGGCCGTAAAATGCTTTAATTAAGTTATTAAATATTTTATAGATGAATTGAACGTAATTTAAAATATACGAAAATCTTCTGAAGATGAAAGACATTCAAATACATATTTTAAGCATCATTCTTTAAATTATACGTTACCCATTTTTGAAAAATTTATTAATGTTTCTGATTATTTTCATGACATTTATCTATTTTCCAAAAATAAAATAGCCCAGTCAGGGTTTATTTTACGTTATTCACAACACTGTTTAATAAGCTAGTTTTAGAATTCGATTTTACAGACAAACGTTCATCTTTGAAATTGCTATATCGTCTAAAATGTTTTTCTTGTAAACTTCAGTCATTATCTTAACTGGTTCTGCATCTATTTTTGTCAAACTATAGCGAAATTTTATGTCAAATCATATTTTGTTTTTAACTTTGTAGCATTTCAACGGCAAATAAAAACAGCTCTTCACGCAAGTTCAAAATTAGAAAAAGGAAATCGTCTACTTCGCTTAGAATGCTTATAAACATTAACCAGACATTAAAAAATCATTTGCACTTTTATTTCTTAACTTCAAGACGTTGCCATTATGTAAAAAATAACTCTTAGTTTTTCATGAGCTTTTATATGGAGTTAAAAAAATTCAAAAGCAAATAAAACAGTTCTTAAAGCAAGTACAAAGTTAGAAAGATAAAATTGCCTGATTTAATACGAATACGCATAATAAAATTCGAATACGCAATTAACGTTTTCTAAGCAAAGCAGGCAAACTGCTTAGAAATGTTACTTAACAATTAAAAACAATCGTTTGCAGTTTTATTTTTTAACTTCACGCCATTGCCATTACGTAAAAAATAATTCTTAGTTTCTTACGAGCTGCTATTTGGACTATAGGAAAATAATTAAGATTAATCAAATAACTTATTATTTTATCAACGTATAATTTAATTTCACAATTATTTTTAAAGAATTGAAATTCATTGGTTTTAGGTTTTGTAATTAAAAATGCACTAAATTCAGTCATCCTGAAAGAAATTTCGAACTCTATTCTAATGTCGCCTGTTCAGATATTTACATTTAAACAAGGAAGAAATTTCCATTTAGATGACAATTGAATCATCCGTTGAAACAGCTTTTCTCGCTTCAGGCAATCAGTTTGTTGCAGCGTGTTTCCTTCTAAATCCCATTTGTAATTAAGCGAGTAAATATTATCGAATTTAGTTCTGAACTTTAATCTTCTTACATGTAGCCTTTGTTTTTATTTTTAAATGTTTTATTTACTTACATTTTAATTTAATTTCCAGTATTCATTAGTATTTGTATTTATTGAAACGAATATGTGGAGTTATTTGTATTTGATTTAAAACACTAAAATAAGGAACAGTATTCTTAAAAGTAATAACATTATTTTAAATCAATTACCACCATTTCTAAGCTATCTATAAGCTGTTTAAAGTTATTTCACAGAAAATACTTTATATTAATTTGATAAAAAATATTTAGTGCAAACATACTTGCTTAAAAAACTTCGAAAATTGCTGCACAAACGTAGTGATGTAAAAATTTTAAAATACAAATTTGACAAATTCGGATAATATTGAATACTTTTAATAGTTGATTAATCAACTATCATTTTGATGCAAAGATGATAAAATGTATTATATAATACAGTGTCCATGTCTTTTAAGATTGATTCAACATTTAGAAGCAACTCAAATGAAGCAACATTAAATTTCCGTGCAATTTTAATTTTTAAGTATTTTTGCAAATCGGAAAACAAGTAGCTTCCATGCAGAATGTTACATACACTACAAAGTGGGGAAGATCACTTTACACGTACAATTTTAAAATAATACAATCCTACTAACCGAGAAATTGTGGTATTCACTATCAAGAGTTTTGATCTTGATAACATAGACGGTTAAGGCGTCGTTCTGACTATCGGAAGGTTCGAATTCCGGTTTACTAGAAGATCCTTTGTGCTCCCTAAAGTTTACTTGACACATTTAATATGTTGTTGTCGGGGACACATCTGGGGGTGATGTGTCAAATATTTGAGGACCTTCTATCTGATTGCTGGCTTCTAAATTACAAAGAATCCCACTGGGTGCTTCAACTAATTGGTAGAATCCAATTTTGAGTTAGGTACAAGGAAGTATTTGGCAGCAAAATCAACATTCGAGAGTTTATCCATCGATATGCAAAGAAAATAGTAGGCCTCTTAAAATTTGAAAAAAAGATTTTATAAATTTTGAAGAATTACAGAAAGGTATCGTAGATGAAACATTTAACCTAATAAATGAGATAACATGGATGTCAACAAGAAAAATGAATACTTGTGTCATATAAACACTTATTTCAGAAGCAATTGCATAAAATTTATGTAAAAAAGTAAATTTGAAACGATAATTGAAATGCTTCATGCATGATGAAAAATGCATGAAGCATTAGGAAAAATGAATGAAGCATTCGTGTAAAATTTTGATTCTATCGGGGGATGTTTATCTCAAATATTTATGCGAATGAAAATGACATGGTGAGACTTTAGTGAGAAAAGCTGGTATTTAACTATATTTTCTATAATTTCATAAAAAATACTTAATATATATATATATATATATATATATATATATATTCAAAATACTGTATTGTATTTTCTTCTAATATAGAACAATCAACATTCGGCCAAAAATTCAAGCATTTAGGAATAAAAAACTGTAAACTAACGATTATTAGCGAACACTGTCTCCCTTTTCTCGGTTACCGGCAATATCTAAATTAAAAAATACTTCAACCCTTTTGAAGGAATTTTATTATTCCACTTGTAATAAGTATGTCTATGTTGCCTACCGTGTATATAACCTGTACAAATACATATTTGTAATGATTTATTTTATAGTTTTTGTAGTATCTGCGATAACTGAGCCTGACATTTCCACGAATATATATAATCAAGAGTACTGTATAATATTACTAGTTTACTATATGTATGATAAACGAGAACAGCTTGTACCAATTCTTTTCAATCAACAATCAATAGTGATTTTTTGTACATTGTTTTACAGTAGATTATCCATTTTATTAGCTAGTTTTTGATAATTTAATGATTGTATAGATTATCATACAACATTTATTATCATACAATATTTTGAATCAAGCTAAGAAATTATATTTTTCTTATCATGAAATCATAATGAGTTCTGGATCAAAGATTCCAATAGTAATTTAATGCAAGAATAGCAGTTAATTAACAATTTTAAGATAACAATTGCTTCTAATATTTAACAATAAGTCACCTCATAAAAAATGATTTACAACTTAACTAAAGCATGCTGAAAGAATGTTAATCACTGAGCTATAAAACAACTTTCTAAAATTTTAAGAAATTTTATATAGCTTATTATGTAAAATATAACGATCTAAAAATGCCTTCTAGTATACAATTAGGATTTTGAGTAGTGAATTTTAAACTCAGCTAATATGACTAAGTTTAAACTGACTTCACTAGAAAAAATATTAATTTTATAATTAAAATTATAAAAAATAATATATAATTAGATATGTATTAATTTTTTTTCTGTGAAGAAGCAAACATATTTTTATGGATTTTAATATGAAATAGATTCCCAGTACTATCCAATTTTACATTATTAATTATCTATATCTTAAATTTTGCGTCTTGTCATAAAATAACTTCTATAAATTTATGGCGTTGAGTACGAATATTTTTGATACAAAATATTAGATTTTCCTCTTGAAAGAAATTAAACATTCAAAAGTATTTGTTATAACAGAATATCTTCGACCAAAATGCTTCTATTTATAGTTATTTTAGAAAAGTATAATTAAATTTAGAAATAAAAAGTCTCAATTTTAATTATTTATAGAGTACTTTTAATTAATAAATTACTTTTGATTTTATATACCTTTCAATATTATGTAAAAATATGGATTAATTAGTATAAATAGTAAATAACTCGTAATATATTACTTAAATGGTATTTAAAATAAGTTTAATATATATTATAATACTATAATCATAAGAAAAAAATATAATGCATAGTTATATTAATTATTTAGGATTTATGAATTTTTAAAATATTTATACTGTATTATAAAATTTATAGATTAATACAATTTCCTACTAAAAATAAAATACATTTGTATTACTATAACTACTTTAAACCTATTAGTTGTTTAGTAAAAAAATTAAAATATAGGAGTTTATGAAAGACTTAAAAATTAATATATATATATATATATATATATATATATATATATATATATATATATATATATATATATATATATAATATTCACAGCAATTATTATAGTTGAAACCCATATTTATTAGCTTTATTTTAAGAAATGTTTGTTTTATTTTTAAGAAATAAAATATTTAATATCCCTTATATATATTTTATTAACTTATATTTTATTATATCAAATATTATTTAATGCATAAAATGACATTCAACTCGAAATTGTATTTATTTCTATCAAAAAAAATTTATGTCAAAAATAAAATAAGAAAGAAAAATAGAAATACATATTTTAAATATTTTGCGATACTTATAACTTTCAAATGGAATTTCCGAAAAAAAAATTCTTATAATAAAAAAAATTTATCAATAATATTTATTAAAAATGAGTTACTTTATATTATTTTCAGCCGGAAATAAGTTTGCAATTCTAAAAAGCTTCATTTATTAATATTTGTTAATAACATATTAAATGGCAAAAAAAGTGTCGATTAAATCAGAAAACTTTAAGTTTATGGGTAAACAATAGTGCTGCCAAACAATACGGATCGAGAGAATTTTTTTTTGCGGTAGTCATCTCTATTATACCCATAGACATAAGTGGGCCAAAAGTCTCTCTCACTCAGTAACAGACGCAAAAGGATATTATTCAGCATTTGGGAAGTGAAATTGGTGCGATTAATTATTTGGTGTAAGGAAAGCCTTAAATCGGAAATCAACTAATTACCAGACAACTAAAGAATTAACTAAATCAAATCGTCTGAAAAATTATTAAAGTTGGAGGTCAAATTCCGGTACATGCAATATTCTTAACGTTGTTTAATAAAAATAGCCAAAATTCGCCATTGTGACCGCATACCTTTATTTTGCCAAAGCTAGACGCATTTATTGAATATTTTTGAAAAACAAATTCCATATATTGCTTTCAAATTAACAAATGTGGATGGTAAACCAACTATTATAATTCCTCGGGCAATGAAAGATTTTCGTTAATTCTAGATTTTAATCAATGGGTTATTTTGTGAAAAGTTTACTTTCAAGCAATTATTTTCATCTAGCCTAAAGCCTTCAAAAATAATTGAATTTTTCAAAAAATAATGGAAAAGCTTTAGGCTGTGTTTTCAGCAATATGCTCTGTTGAATGCTTAAAAGGATATAAATATTATTTTTAATTATTATTAGACAAAGAGAATGAAATAGGGCTGGAAATGTCAAATTAGAGAAAAAAGAATGTTTTTTAAACACAAACTCTAGTACAATGCATAAAAGATAATACCAAAAAATTTTTATTATTTGTCATCTAACAAAAATTAAATCTTTAATTACAAGCTGTTATATCAATTAGATAAGATTTTTTAATAGTTTTTCATTGCATTATAAAGAATGAAATATTATGTATAATTAATAGTAAAAGGAATCATCATTTTAATAAATTGCAAATGATAAAATAATGCTTAATTAAGACAATAAAAAGGAATAAAATTAACTACCCTATTTTCTTTGTAAAATAGCAGCATTAAGAATGTAATTACACAGATTATACTTAAAAAAAAGATGATTATAATAATTTTTATATTGTTATCTATGTTCCATCCCAACAATGAAATATTTAATTATGAAATGTTGTATCAATTAAATGATATTTTTAAGTAATTTTAAAAAATGTAACAAGAATTTTTTTATAAATTATACATAATTTATCATAAAAATAATTATTATTGCAACTAAATTACAGATGATAAAAAGTGCTTAATTAAGATAATAACATTGAATGAAAACAATAACCATAGTTTTTCTCTGAAAAATATCAGCATTATAAACGTAATTATACAGAACAATTGCTTTCATTGTAATTGTTTTTTAAACAGATCCTATAAACAAATATAAAATTACTGACCATATTTATAACATTTAATGTTTTTTTAATCGTAATTGTATCTAAATATAGCAAAATAATTATCCGTAGAATTTATCGAAGTAATTATTGTCAAGGCAATTATAATCAAATTATTTATTGAAGCGTAAGCAAACTAAATAATATCATATTCTTGGTATACCTTTTACTTGCTGAATGATTTTAAGTTAATTTTGTCATTCTATACATATTATGATGATTTTCATTCTGACGGTTTTCATTCTATACATTATGACGGTTTCCAGTATGACGGTATGAATATTTTCATTCAAAATTTTAAGTGATAGTTAATTAATTAAATTTTAAACATTCAATTACTATTTAAAGTTTATGTAAGAAATTTTTCACATTTGATTTTATTTCTAATAATTAAAATTCACATTATAATTTTACTGACGATATTTATAACAAGTAACTAAAATTTTATTCATTTTCCATGCTTATAAAAATTTACTATTTTGCGTAAATTTCATTGAAGGATTTGAATTTATTTCTACTTAAAATAAAGCGTGTTTAATTTTCAAATTATATTTACTTTGATAACTTCATTTTCAGTAAAATTTAGTCAAGTTTTATTTCAATGAATATAGAACTTTTTTTGCAAACGATTCTTTAGAATGTTTTATTAAAAACAATCCCTGCATTACATTTTCTATGTTTTGAAACTTAAGAAAATTTAGTTCTGTACATTATCATTTGTTATTTTCCTTCGTTTGAATTTAAAATTTGTGAAATTTTATTGTTTAACTATTTAACAATCATACAAACTATTTAACTTATGAAAAACAAATTTTTAAAAACCTATTAATTTAATAATTAAAACTGCTTTTCAAAATTATAATTGAAGAATTTAAATACATAAATGTGTGCTGTAATTTTAAATTATATTGTGTATGTGTAAAACTTGTTTTCATTGGGTTATTTGAGTTATAAGGAAAATTATTGCTTAATTTGAATAAAATGTATACATAATTTTGTTGATTCATTTTAAACTAAAATGCATAAAATAAATACCCTAATAATTCATTCGAAATTATAGTTGATACTTTATTATGCATTGTTCTTTATTTATTCAATAAACACAGAATTAATCCTACGTACTCATTTTAAATATAAAATAAAAAATGACGTTTTACAAATTTAAAAAATAAAAAAATACAGTTTTCCAGCAAATTAATAATTATTTTTATTCAATACCACTATTTTAATCAAGCATTTTTTCATCACTTGTAATTTGATAAAATAATGATAAATTTTACTATAATTTATTTATGTTTAATAAAATATTTTATCTTTTATATTATTATGAAAAATACTCAGAAATTACAAATTACAATAAAATAATATTTAAGTGAGGGATTGATAAAATCAGTATTTTTTTTGTTTAAAATGGTTTAAAAACTTTTAGAATGATCCACATTAGAAGTAGAAAGCGAATCCATATAAACTCTTGAATGTAATGTAAGTTTAGAAGTTATTCAGTTAATACATCGTCCACACAGGAATTCTTTTACGTTTAATATTATATTCATTGAAGCTCAAAAGTAGATTTTATTCCATAACAGTAAAGAAATAATAAATTTAAATTGTACTTTTTTATTACTTAGTGCATTTTTAAATTATTAGTTTTTAGTTTCATGCCTAAAATATTTATTTTCATTAGTTTTATAAACCTTTTCTGTACCATTTTTATTAAACATTCAGCCACGTTAATTGCCTTACATAATAATAAAAGAAGTATACAATCCAAAAAATATATATTCGCATTGTTGTGTATTATTTTTAACACATAAAAACGACAACTTAAAAAGAATCCTCATTGGGTGATGAAATGAAATAAAAGTCGTAAATAAAGCCTATATAATATTCCAACAACATAACATTAGTACTTCATATTGTATTATGGATATTAAATGATATTATTTATATAAAATCAAGCTATAAATGCAAATACACCTAAGGAAGATATTTTAATAATCAAGCGATAAATTTGTTTTGATATAAATCATTCTATTTGAATTATTGTGCGTCACCAGTAAAAATAATCATACAACTTCCTTCAACTGTACAAGTTCAAGTTGAAAACAGTTCTTAATAGCAAATCTATTACAAATCACAGATCGTTAGTCAAATAAACATCAAGATGAGTTCATTCTACCAATAATAACAATTTCAATTAGAATTAATTGGTGGTGTAATTAGTGACGCAATAATGTTTCGGTATTCCATTCTACTATAAAATCATGAGGAGGATTAATATTCATCGTAAATTTCTATCATCTAATTAAATAGAAATAATGAGCATTTAGAATATTTGATATTTGGAAAGATCACTTTGTTGGAGAAATAAACTTTATTATTGCCGATATCATGTTGTAGTAAATATGATTTCTGCTCTTATTGAATTTGATTTATAAGCTATGAATTATTTACGATAAACCTTATTAAAAATAGTTTGTTTCATAGTATGGTATTGTATTGTTTAGCAATACAATTTAAATATATACCACCAAACCTAATACCCGATACTAACGGTCACATGTAAAATAAAAATATTAGTTACAAAATAATAATTAGTATTTTATGATAAGTCATTTTCCAACATCTCTTAGTCTAATATCTTAAACTTATCGTAAGACTTATTAAATCTATCACTTAGCTTTCCGGATAGATAATTTTATAAATAATGGCGCATATTCACGCATTGCAAAGGAGAAAACCCTGAAACTTATAGACATCTTTCCTCGAAAAATGTGCATACAAAAGCAAAACTCGTCTAATTTTTTTTGACAATAGCAGGGATCAAA
Source organism: Latrodectus hesperus (assembly GCA_037975125.1). Taxonomy (NCBI): domain Eukaryota; kingdom Metazoa; phylum Arthropoda; class Arachnida; order Araneae; family Theridiidae; genus Latrodectus; species Latrodectus hesperus. The sequence continues at coordinate 71,471,101 of CM075858.1, forward strand.
TTACCGATTTTATACTCTAAAGAGAGAGGTCATTAATTCACATTTATCCCTTATAGAAGTATTTAAAAATTTTTTAATATATTTAGCTTACAGACATTAGTTTGTATTTGACTAATATTTGATAGTTTTTTTTTAAATTAAACCTATAGAAACTAACTGCGAACACTTTATAGCAAACTCTTATACCTGATACATTATAAGACATCTTATACATTATAATTTAATGAAATGTAATTTTTAAAACATTATTGATTTATTTCCGGCGTTATTAATTTTATTAATATTAAATTAACAGGTTTTACTTTGAATGTGAATTGAATTTTATGTGACTCATTGAAAATTCACTGCAAATAGTTTATCATCAGATGTGCTTTTTGAGTTTGAAATTTAAATAGTATTTATATTCATATATATATTTTTATACATAATGCAAATAAGGCTAGAAAACGAATAGAACAGCAAGGTTAACTTCATCAAATATCAAGGGAAAAATAAGTTATAATTTGTTCCTTTGAAAAATCTGAGAAAAAATAAAAACTTGAATAACGGTTTAACTATACCTTCTCGTAATGGTAAATACGAATGCATTATAAGTTCCTAAAAACAGCTAATAATTAAGATTGTTACTTCTCAAGTTTAATGTTTGTCTTATACAGATACAGAATTACATTTTGAAAGTCAATCTATCTTTGTAATACAATTTACTTGCAAATCATACCTGATTTTTAAGAATAAATATATTATAAAGTTACAGGAGTTTTCTAAGACAACATAAGATATACTTTATACCCCTTCAATCTATTTAAAAAATTCAGATTATTTCGCAAATAATTCATCAAGTGTACGCAGAGGCAAATAGTGTATATCTAGTTATCATATGTCCCATTGTTTAATACGTGAAACATTAACTAAATTATAATAATTTATTAGAAACCATTGTTTTTTAAGAAAACAGATGAATGATCAATCAAATAAATACTGAGAATATTTGTATAAATTTAAGTTAATTTTCTAAAATTCCATAATAAGTTTTATTATATAGGCATAAAAATGTTTACTAAATAATAGGTCCATTATATGACAGTAACGGCTATTTTTCTATAGCCGTTTATATAGAGTCAACAATTTAAACTAATATAATTTTTATCAAGACATATAAATTATTTTGTATGATTACAAAATAGTTTTTATTTTATTACGTTTGAAAATAAAAACTAAATTTAACAATCTTCACTACTAAAAATTTAATAATTTTTTTCTTGTTATAATGATATTGGAAAATAATATTGCTTAAAATCACAATTTATTTTACAAGTTTCCTCATAGAAATATTTAACGTCACCAAATGTATCAAGTGATTAATAATTTTTGTGATTTATTATTTTCAAACATACAAAAGGATTTCTTTTTGAATATTTTACACCAATAAGCTTTTCTCTTGAAGCAAACAAATAATATTTCAAAGCGAAATTTTGCTGTTCAAATTTGTTTTACCAGAAGAATGATTTCAGAGAAAATTCAATTAAATTTTTACTTGGAGAGGACGAAAAGTATTAAATTTCTCTCAGTTTATAAATTTGCTCTTAAGTGAGAAAATGAACTTTATTTTTTCCAATGTGTAATAGGTTTTTTTCCAATTTGAACTGAATAATTTCTAAGTTTATTTAACAGAATATTTAAAATAATTATGCAATTCAGTTATAAAATCCTGATATTCACGTTGCAGTATTTATAATCATTGTCATTAAAAAAAACTTTGAAAAAATGATGTTTAAAATGAAAACATTATTTTTGGATCATCCCGACTTGTTGCCATGAAGCAAATCGTAATATTAAAAATGTTATTTCTTGTGTTTTGGCATGAACCTCAATGAGTCCATCATGCACACATTAAGATAAACGTTTTGAGTCTCATTAAAGTTATACATTGTTTTCCCCTTTGAGTCTTATTCCTAATTTTGTGCAATGAGCATGAAAAATATTTGCCGCTTTTCTACCATATTTTATTTTTATGAAGTCACTATTTGTTTATTTGTTTGATATTTTGCTTCTGCACTTTACATTTTTTTAAATGTATGGTACCGTTAGATTTGGACACCACTGGATATCTTACAACAGGATATGAAATAGAATACCATTCGTTATTTTATAATCTGTAATTAAAAGAGTATTATTAATAATGTATATATATATATATATATATATATATATATATATATATATATATATATATATATATATATATATATATATTATCCAGCAGAGGTAATTATTCTTTTAATGCAAATATGTTAAAAATAATAAGACGGAGCATAATCTTGTAGAAGTATAATAAATTGGGAAATATTATTTTGAGGTTATTTCACTCTCTTTCGAATTATATGAAATTTTCTGAGAGTATTGGATTCATTAATATTTTATAACGATTCAATATAATACAATACTCTTATAATGGATCAATCTGTTAGATTAAATGCTAAAATAATGAGCATTAATGTTATATTAGGACACTCCCACAGAGGAGAACTAAATTAATTTTCTTTCAAAATAATATATTAAAATGAATAAATAAAATAGACCATTTATTGGGTTTAAGTTAAAATTTTCAAATGGAAAATATTACGAAAAAAATATCAAATGCTTTACAATTTATAAGAAATCACATGAAAATAATCAAATTTTTAATTATTTTCACGCTAAATCTAGCAATTTACTCTATAAGTACTGTTTGTGAATTACATTTTCATCCAAAAATATTTTTATATACTGTGTATCTTACCCATACACTATATAGTTACAAATTTATAAATAATGATTATATTTATCTTAAAATATCTCAGACAGATCGGAAATTCTCACATTTTGGGCAAAAATTGCGGTATTTAGACGTGTTGTAGTTTAAAAGCGGATTTCCTAATGATTTGGCGACTTGGCGATGGTTGGCGAGATTATTGGCGACTTGGCGAGAAATCGATACTTCTGGAAACATCCTTCACCTAAGCTCTAGGACCAATATTTTTCGAGATAGCCTAGAAGCTTCCAGAACCTTGGCGAAATTGGTAGATTTCTCCGCCAAGTCAGGTATAAATACCGCAGCCCGACATGGAAGAATCAGTTTTTGTGAAGACAGTCAGTGAGTGAAGACGATTAGTTGTGACTTTTAGTTGTTCTCTGTCTGAGGTATTTGAGACCTGTGATTGGAAGCTGTTTCTTATTATATCTGACGAATTGTAGCTGTATAATTGTGATTATTACAGCGGGAATTTCGTTTATCTAGTGAAGTTTTTACGAATAAAAGTCTTGTGTTTATTAAGTGGTTGCTTTATTCAACTCTCAATCGACACGAACCCGTGAAGCTCGGTACAAATGGTGTCAGAATCGGGGTTGAAGTGTTGATGCAGCGGGTCACAAGAAAAATGGATATGGATTTAATGAAAAATCTTCTCGAAAAATTAGCGGAGCAGATGGCTGAGATGAAAGCTGGGCAAGAAGAGATTAAAACCGAGATGATAAAAGAGATAAAATCTGGGCAGGAGGAGATGAAAGCTGGACAAGAAGAAATGAAAGCTAGACAAGAAAGAAGTCAAAACTGATTAATCTTTTCGTAAACATATTTTTTATATTAGATAAATAAAACCGATAAGATAAGAAAAATGAAGAAGTAAAAAGAGTGTTTTTCTTCAAATCTTTGATAAACATTATTACGACAAAAATGATACGCACATTAAACTTACATATTTCGTCTTACTAATAAGAATAAAAAGTATGTCACCAATTATAAGCAACAATGTTATTAGAAATTTTTGCATATAAAATACAATTTCCAAACTATATCGTTTATTTATAATTTAGAAAACTGGAATGAAATATCGAAATACATAAAAAAATAAAGATTATAACAAAATAAATAAAAATATTCAAATCTAATATCAATGATATAATAATGTTTTAAATTATAAAATATATTACGAGATTTCCAAATTCGTTTGTGTATAACTTTATTTTTTCAATTCACAAACATGTAAAAATCTCAATGAAAAATTTTTCATCCTTACTTTCAAATTTTTATGTTACATAGTTAAAAATATATGCGAACGTAAGTAATGTTGAAATAAATATTATTTTATTCCATTTCAAACCTTTGTTACCTCTTCCAATCTAAACCGATCGTTTATTTATAGAAAATCGAACAAGACAGAGACAATGTCTTAAGACCATTTAGTAGGAAGGGCACATTTCATTTACTCGTGCTATTCACCGCTATCAGAAAGGCAGTCATTAACTTAACAAACGAAGTGAATTAATTTATACAGATCGGTTTTCCAGCCATATTTTAGGAGAGTTAACGAGTTGTTAGAGTGGGAATTGGAATTCCCGAAATATTTTTGCGAATGTCGGCGTAAAAAGACTAGAAAAAAATACCTTGTTAAATCTCGATTCAAAAGCTTTTGTTCCTAAGAAAGATTGAGATGCATTTGTGGAAGTCAAATTTAACTTCCAACACAAGGATCTCTTTAGGAAATAGTAAATTTTATTTAAGGAAAAAAGTTTCTTTCTTCTCTTCATTGCTGGAGCTGTAAGAACTTACATTTCTCTTTTATTTTTCGCATTTCTTATATTCTAGGAAAGAAACAGGAGTGCGTTTCTATTCAAAGCCACTTAGTGTTCTCAAATGTGAAAGTTCTTTTACCTTACTTTTTCTTAGTAAAGGAATTTCTCTTTTTGTTACATTTATATCAATGTTCCAAGTCCCAGACAGTGTAATAATACTTTCATTGTTTACAAACTGACTTTTTCAATTCTAAAAAATAAAATAAAATAAAATAAAAAATAAGGAGCCAGCTATCATGATTTCTAGTTTATATAATGTCTAGTGCCTAACAGTAGGACACTATTGTAAAGTTCTGTGGCAAATTCCAACTAATACTGAATAACGAAAGATTATAATTGTGGGCCTGCTTTGATGCGTGTTTGGAGCTTTTATTATTTTTCTTTCATTATTAATTTCAAATTCCTGTCATTTGGCCACCAGGCCATCAGACAACGGGCTCTCCAATATCTTGCAACACGACAAGAAAAAACAGATAGTGCAGAGCACTCGTCCAAATGTGAAGCAGTCATAACATGTTCAGACATACAAAGAGAACACGCAGGGGAGTCCACAATGTTGTAACGGAAGAGATGGGCATGGAGACAGTAGTGACCAGTCAGCAATCTAAATATAGCAACTGCAGTCGCTCGAGGGAGGTCAGGAATAGTGTGTAGAGCAGAGAAGAGTACAGTCCAAGGCTTGCCATTCGAAAAGTGCAAAGCATTATCACGGTGAAAGCACCTAGAGATTCTAGAAATTTCAAATTTATATGAGTGGAATCTCAGTTTCACAATTAAGGTGCTTTCTGCAGAATTAAGGTCACCTTCTTGGCAAGGAGATCAGCTCTCTCGTTTCCCTCAATGCCACAGTGGGAGTGAAATCACTGGAAGGACACTTTATTAGGGAATTTCCTCCAGTCAAAACGTGAATACGGTGCTAAAGCTACAAAATGATTTCCCAGAATTGAATGGGGTGAATGTTAATGTACCTTACGACTACTTTCAGTTGTTAGCTATCTGCTAAATTTTTTTTAACATATTTTATAATTTCTTTTCTGATTTACCATTATTTTTTAAATAAATTTTATGGAATTCATTTTTAAATGTTTTATTCTGTTGTTATTTATACCCCTGGTGTAGAAAAGCTTACACCAAGTCCTAAAGTATTCTAAGTGCTAGACCTCCATTGAATAGATCCTGGTCATTTCACAGTTGCCTCCATGTGGAGCAAAGATAATTATGAAGTTGAGCAGGACAAGCAGAGAGTGAAAAGGAACAAGGAGGTAAAATCCTCTCCACATTCAAGAACCAAGAATATTTTAGGTGACCATTTTGTTAATCAGTGTCCTGCCTTTGTGGTTTCTCTCCAAAAAAAAAAAACAAACTGCAAACTGCCCTAAGTCAGATGGTCCAGTCGCATTTTGATTCATTGTTCTTTTTCTTGTATATAAATGCTTGATGGCGACAAAATTATCTTTATTGAAAAGTTACAATTTAAAAAGCAATTTGTAAAATTACAATATATTAATTTTAAAATACGTGACATAAGTTGCTTTCAAATGCAAAATCCTGATGTATTCTTGGAAAATTTTATGATTTTATTTATATTGTTATTATTGCAACATTGATGTTTCACAGAGATATGCGTTAAGAATATTAATCCGTGCAAACCTGAACTAGATTAAGACAAGAAAACAAGAAACCTGAAACAGTATATTCAAGAAAATAAGAAAAATCTCAGAAAGAAAAATCAAGAAAATAAAATAAGCATTTTACAAGATAAATCAAGAAATCAAAACAAGATTAGTAAGCAAAATTTCATTATTAAATAAAAAAAGAACAATATTTTCTTTTTAAAAGAAACAATAATTGTAATGAATGTTTTAGTCTTAAATTATAAAAAAAATTAAATTAAAAGATACCCATGTCATAAATATTTCTTAGAAATGTATTTGGCATTAATCAATAATTATAGGGAAAATGAGGCAATGCTTTTTCATACCATAAAAGGATATGAAGAAATATTGCCTGCATTTTACATTGTATTGTAAAATATATGAAGATAAATTATGTACATATATTCACAACTAATATGATGTTAGTTTGTAAAATATCAATGTTTAGCATTTTACCATTATATTTGAAAGTAAAAATTTAATTTATTCATGAATTTTGAAATGCAAAAGTCTTCAGTTAGAAAATGTGATTATTGAATTTTTTTCATTACACAAACATCAGAAATTTTTGACAATAATTTGAAATGCACATTTACATTTCAAAATATCTCATTAAAATTTTGTTTCAGTATAACTGTGATAAATTTTCAAAGATTTGAATTTATGAAAGTTGTGGGAAGAAAACCCTTTTTTAAATTTCATTGCTTTGCATCCATTGAACAAGTTTAATTTCAAAAAGTTGTTAATAATTCCGATACGTTGTTTGATATGAAATATTTATTTCAAAATACTAGAGAAAGAATATCATATGCTTTGAATTGAATTTGAAAAGTGAAAAAGAGTTGAACGTTTCCAACAGATATATTAATAAGCTTTTTTACATACATTTGAATTTAGAGAACTATTACGAAAACTGCATGCGAATTTTTGCTCTATCTCAGATTTTATTTTGTTTACATGATATGTAAGAAATTTAAAAAAAATAATTTTAAACTTTTTGACGAAAATGTTTGAAATATATTTTTGTCTTGTAAAATATATAACAAAAGATTTATGGAAAAATAATATAACATGTTTTATCATAAATATTTTTACTTAGAATATTTTTATTGGAATTTAAAATGTAATTTTATATACATACAAACCCTGAAATAGAATAAGACATAATTATTACAGACAATGGTTAAACTGAAGAAAGACGGCTTTTTTTTCTATGTGATCATTTTTAAACTATAAAAATTAATTTATAATTTTCAAAAAGTCATAAATCAAGATAAAGGTAGTAATATTTCATACAAAATCGTATCATTAAAGTCTGAAATATATTTTCCTGGATTCGAAAAATAGTTGATTCGTTAACGAATAAAATTGATTAATGAATAAAGATAGAAAAACATAGAAAAAAGACAGAATGGTGATGCTACATTAGCGATAAAAAAACTAACTACATTTTAATTCAAGGTAGGACTTAGCAAAGTTACTGGCATTTATAAAGCTATTGTTACAACTATTTCTTTAAAAGCAAATTTTTTGTAAATAAAATTATAAGAACATATTTTTATAAATTTACACCATATTTTTTGTTATTCTTGTTCAGATGTTATAATATAAAGATAGGTGGAAAATTCAAGACATGATAAATAATATCCAATATTGTAAGCAAGTTTCGTAACCATGATTATAACAACAGTAAAATTTAATTTGCAAAATGTTACTCTTGCACAGAAAAATAGCGACTGTTCTTATAAAACTTTAGGATGATCATAACAAAATATATAGTAGCGAATCTGAGTTAATAATAGAAAAGTAACTAACACACTCATTAAAATAAGGTATAGTAAAGAATAACGATAATTTTTTCGGCTGCTTTTTTCTGACAACCATAGAAATTAAATGCAGCCAATAGCTTCTTAGATTGAAAAATTCTTTAGAAATATAAAGGATTATTTTGATAAACTTAACGTCCTAAGAAAAGAGGCAAAAAATATTATTTAATTTATTCATTAACTATTTATGAATTTATTTGTTTATAAATGAAAAACGTACAATAAATATCGTAACACATTGTAGAAATAAGTAAACAAATTAACAAAATTCTAATTTAATTCAGTTTATTTTTGTTATTTTAATACTGAATTGTCATAATTTGTTATTTATAACCATGTTTTACCATAACATGGTTCTTTCATTTTAATTTGTAGTTGTTGTTGTTGTCGTGTGCCAGCTAGGGTGTCATTATGGGGTGCGCTGCTCCACTTTTCCAACTGAACCATATTTAGGTGTGGAGTCCGACTTCCACGGTACACACATGCCATAGGTACCCGTTTATAGGGTAGGCAACCATTCACAATCCATTCATACAAGGAAAAGACAAAGACAGGATAGATAGAGAGAGAAAGTACGTCTATGCCCGAACCGGGATTCGAACCCGAATCCGCAGTCAGACACGCTGACCCCTAGACTTCATTTTAAATTCAAGATATTTCTCTATTATTTTTTTATTAATTATTAGCATGAATCTTGTTGAGCTACTGTGGATTTAATAAAAAGAAAATTGCTGTTGCAAGTTTTTATTTATTTCATTTCTTAATTTTAAATTAGGTTAGTGGTCTTTAGCTCTTTATATCATTGGAAAATCTCCAATTTATTTAAATAATCAGTCTTTAATTAATATTTTTATAATTCAAACACAAAAACTTTATCAGAATTATATTAAGATATTTTATGTGATTCTTTTATCAAACTATTTTAATATAAATGCTAAATTATAACATTTAGAGCTAAATTTTATAAATAAATATTTATGTATATTTCATTATGGTGAATGTCACGATAAAAAACTAGAAATTTCTCCCCAAATGGAAAGATATTGATTTATTCAGATTTTTTTTTAATTTTTAATTCCTCGCTGATATTTATGAGAGGTTAAATTCAAGAAACATTTTTCTCAGAGAACACAAGAAATAAATTAAATAAATACCTATTCCTCCATTCATGACATATACAGAGATACGTTATTGCGTAAAGCCTTCTAAATTTAAAAGTATCGAATAAATTCTGAAGTTGAAAGAATTTTCGACACCTTACTATAAAAATGTGAATACACCGTGAAAGAATTTTGTATTTACTGTACAGAATCGATAAAAAAGAACTTTTAGAACATATGAATCGGCGTATATCTTACCCACAGATATATGTTCATTGTCATGAAGAAAAATTGTAAGGAAATGATAGAGCGAATAAAGGTGCATGCTGATTAATGATGGTTCACATGCAGTGCATATTATATTAAGTTTAAAATAAATTCTACAAACAAATTTGCTGGCTGAAGCCTGATCAAATGTTTTCTTGATTTCTTCAATTCCAATAAGAGAATAGTCCACAGTCTATTAAAAATCTTTCCAAATGATACTCAATTGCTGGTATTATTAATAATTTTGCTTTTTTTTAATCTATAAACATTTCCTTCAGCATTAATTTCTGATTAACATAACCCAGGTATAATGGTTGATATATTTTCTAAAGAACAGTGGGCTCCTTGTTCGATCCCAATCACGACTAAACTGCCGGAAACAAATGTCATGTTTTTGATTTATATTTCCGTTAATGTCAAGGTAGGTACGTGAGATTTTTCTTGTTTCTTTTCTCCCTCTCCCTCTCTAAATAATTCCCTTTCTCAATAAAATAAAAATTTTAAAATGTCAGTCTAATTACAGCCAAATTTACTCAAAATATAAAATGATACTTTAAATTATTCATAAATTCTATCTCTGTGTGGCACTGCCGCCCATGTGGGCCTAGGCCTACATTACCCCTCCTTGCTTTATTCACTGAGAAGCCCTGGGATGCTGGTTAGGTGGTCAGCCTAGTGCAAAACTTCCAGTGCTTAGTTTTCAAGGATGTTTGGGAGAACCTCGGACCTGTATTTTGGGGGAGTGACACCTACTAAGTCACAGGGATTCATTACTCATAAATAGATTTGATTTTTTCCTAATTAGCAACAACTCCAAATGTAACATATTGCATATACTTCGTGTATCTCATTCTATATTTTATACTTTGTGCATGAATGTAAGATGCATATGAATTTAAATATAAAGTAATAAATTCTTAATAAACTTTTTTTTCATCTCTAAATTTATGCATCTATGGCAATTAAGAAAATTCAGAATAGGTTATGGATAAAATATATAGAGATGGATGTTGCTTTTGTGTTTTATAATTTTTCATCAGTCTATGTGTATGCGTGAAAGTTTTTCGGGTTTTTTACTTTTGTTCACATTTCATCAATAAAGCTTTTCCATATGAAATGTTTAAATGTATGTAAAGAGAGTTCATAAAGATTAAGAGTTAGTAACAGGTTCTTCAAAATGAAAATTACCGCGTTTGATATTAGCCATTTTGAGCATTTAAAAAGGAGTGGTGTTTTTTTCTGCATACATTTTAGTCGGAGTGGATGCATGAAGTTTTCCATGTTTTCTACATTATGAGGTATGCATCAGCCCAATATCTGCAAAGACTCCTCCTGGAAACAATTGTGTTGCATGTATAGACATCTTTACAATGGCTACGCAGTGTCATTATGGTAATATAATAATAAGATTACGTTCTTCACAGTGCGAGATCCTGAGTTCAACATCAGCCACTGCTCAAAGATGAGAGGTGTTTGTAACGTATCAGGTTTCTGCATACTAACAGTTTTGTAATTTAAGACTAGTGACGGAATTTTTCTATGCAATACAAGAATACTGTCCGATTTAGAAAAGTACCCCCCAGTACGCAAGACATATGTTGTTGCATCAGCATGCACCAACATTCCAGTTGCACCAGCAACTGTACCTAGTCCCGAGTTGGGGCTCTACCAGTTAGATCGAAACAGCCGGGTGGAGTCCTCGTGATTTTGAAGCAGGGCAGCACGTGATTCGTGATTCTTAAGCAGCTCATAATTTTGAAGCAGCAGAAGACCCCAATACAAGACCTGCCACCAATACAAGACCTGCCACCAATACAAGACCTGAAATACAAGACCTGCCACCTCCTGAGGTATCATTTCGCTTGGAAGACATTGCAACTAAGCTCTGTTTTAATGTAACTCATCCGCTTTTAGAGAAAAAGAAAGATCTTCGGTTAAACCAGGATTAGAACTCGTTACCTTCCGATAATGAGAACCAACCAGATCACCGTGGTCCCGGCAAGACAATGTAATTCAATTGGCAACAAATAAGCATAGTGAACAAAATAGGTTAAATTTAAATTTACATACATCTATTACAAAAAGTGCAAGTATAACTCTATTCAATGTAAGAAAAATAATTTTATGTTATATTACTCAATTGTAATTAACCATAAATTAAATGAAATTCGATATATTATTAATATTTGATTTTTTTACAATTAATCCTATTTCGATGCAAAATCCTTTTTTATATTTGATTTCAATAAACAAGGTGTTATCAGCATCAACAAATTTTTCAAGTAGAAAACAAAATGTAAAAGGATTACTAGTACGGGTTATAACGCACACGTTTCCGAAAATGTTCTTTTTCCTCGGAAGATAAAAATGTGTCACTTAAAGAATAAATTACGTGACACATAGAGCAAGAATTTATGAGAAAAGAGAAAGATAAATTTGTGTTGGAAAAACCATTTTTGCTAAAAGAGCGCTACAGAGGCTTGACGTTGTTATTTCAGAGGAAAACAGACAATGATGAAAAATGTCTATCACAAGAAAAGGTCTTGAATTTTTTATAAGAAATAAAAAAAGCAGATCATTAATAAGAAAAGACACTAAAATGAAAAATGTGGTAAAAAGGGTAATGTAAAATAGGTAACAAAAAAAAATTAAGAATACAAAATACAAGCTAAGATTTCTGTGTTTTCGTTTTTCTTTTATGAAATAGATTTGTCAGTTCTACATATTCAGATTGTAAATAATATTTTCTGGATTTATATTTATGGCATTCTGAAAACTGTTAAGCAATTTCATAGTTTTTGATTAAATATTACATTTATATATAAAAAGTAAAATGTTTTATAAATGTGTATATATTACATCTAAAATGAGAAAAGGGTTATTCTGCAAGTTATCTTGATAACAAGGAGTTAATGAGGATGATTAGATTTAAGGTGATTAAATTACCTATACTTTAGTAAAATGTCTAAAAATTGTGTCATTTCTGAAATTTTTTCCTTATTAATCTAGAAAGTATCAATATTATCTCTTCACGTTATCTACTAAGCACGCGTTAAAATGAAAATAAGTGAAAATCAGGTATGCTTAAATTAAATTAATGCTATTTACTTATTTTTCAGTATTTAACGAGTCAAAAATTAATACAGTTATTAATCTACAAATTATAGAATGGAATCAATAATAAGCTAATTAAAAACTAAAATATAAATGCTATTATTGATACTATACTAAAAATATAATATAAATTATTATTATAAATATAAGAATTTCATAGCTTAATCTATAAATTTTTATATTATTTTAATAAATGGTAATTTATACAATGTTAAGATTCATCAAGTAATAATAGTACATTAATCTTAATCAAAATTATTGCTGAAATTTATATAATATTTATTTTTAGATCCGTAAACAATCAAGCTAATACACAATCAAACAATATATAAATTAATTGATACAATACACATTTCTGAACTTTAACGCTTTAGAAACGTTAATGTGTAAATAACCGAGGTAAGCACGGAAATTTCTCGACTTTTTCCTTATGTTGACATAGAAAATATTTAAAATGCTGATTAATTTGATGATGTGCATATTATGGAAGAAACATTATTTTATTATCTTTTAGTTACTAATCATCATTTCTTAACGAATCGGAATAAAATTCCAAATACTTATACATTGAAATCTTCAAATAATTCGAAGACAAGTTTGGAAGCTCACCGTAATTTCTAAAAAAATTTCCTTTCCTCAATAGGTGTGTGGCATCAATTACTCTTCAGAACTCTCCTGTTTAATTTAGTTTGTCTCTCGACGACCATTTTTTGCACACGAGGACAAATCTACCGAGACCTACTGCTTAAAGTGGATTCCCAACCACTACAAATATCCACGCCCAAGGTGAGATTTAATATATGACTTTTGAATTGAAGATCAGAGAGGTAAGCCATTTAATTGCTATCTTGGTTCAAAACGGTTGACGTGCAGTATATTGGATGTTAAGTTTGCTTGCCGCTCATTGGCCATTATCTGCGCACAAGGAATAATTGGAACATGTAATTTAATATGGATTCCGGAAGCAATTAAATCTAGGCTAGTATCAAACCCATAATATGTTGAACGAAAGGCCAAAGCTTAAACCACTCGGTTTCATAGTTTAGCCGTATTGGTTCTTAATTCTAGAAAGTCTAATTACGTAATAACTAAAAGCTTGGTTTTTAATCTCTTAATATTCTTTACATATATTGCTGTTATTTCATTGTTATCTGATTATTTAACCATAAATTATAAATTTTGTGCAAAATTGTGATCATTTTAATTCCATTTTTAAACATTTTTTATTTGTGTTTTGCATACCTTTTCATATTAAACACATTTATTTATTTTAATAAATTACTTATAGTGTATCTGATAAATAGATGTTATTTTTGTAACCTTTCTTCACCTATTCCTTCTCTATTTTTGTTTTCGGGACTATTATCCCAAGATTGTCATATTAATAATGGAAGTTTTCATAATGTTAAAATAAAGGGCGAAGAAACTCATGCAGAAAGTTAAAATTAATTGGAAATTAAGTTTTCAAATATCAGTTTGTTTATCAATTGCAACATAATAAAAATTAGTTTTATTATGTTGCTTATTTCAAGGTTTATTTTAATATACTTGAAATATTCTATTCTCAGTTTATCAAAATTTGAAAAAGAAAACTGAAACTACATTATTTTGCATGGAGCAAAATCAAAGAAATTAATTAAAATTATTTTTTTTAAATGAAAGTAACCTTACTGTTTTCTAATATCTTTATGTTTTTAAAATTTTGTACTTGCATCACTTTGTTGAAACAATTCTATTCTTTAAGTTTTATCTTATCATATATTTAAATTTTTTTATAACTTAAATTAATTTAAATTTATTAACGCGGATACTCTTATGCATGTTTGGTTATTAAAATATTTAAATGTGTATTTCATAATGATTAAACAAATATTTTTTCTTTTAATGGTATATTAATTGAGACTTTATACAGATAATAAGAAGAAGTTTTTTATAAATTTTTAAAAATAATTCTGAGTATGATGCTGCTTACATATAAGTTTTAGTACCTTATATTTATAAAAATCTCTATATAATATTATCAGCGTTAAGTTTCATAATTTTGCAAGGTTTATATTCCAACAAATAATTACGGTAAGAGGCAAATTATCATTTACTGAGAGCAAAAAACTTTTATTAGTCCTTGCGAAAAACTTTTATTAACCCTTAAGGTTCTCGGGAATTAGGAAACGTAGATATGTATATGTGTTAAAATTTTGAAATACCCTCTATGGAAAATTAATCATAATATGTTGCCTGCAAAAATGTTTTTCAAATAAATATTTATAATAAAGGAAAAAAACTACTTGCTAATAATGGCAATTATTGTTATTATTGCTGAGCATAAAATTCTCTAATAAAGGAGTATGAAGTTCATGGTGCATGGTTATTATATTATAAAAAACTTAAAACCCTCACTAAGTATTATATTATACATTATTCATAAAAACAATATTTCTAGCTAAGGTTTCTGATAAAGAAAATGTTTTTGCTTACTAATAACAATTATAATTATTTGTCCTTGAAACGTTCTGAAATAATTTTAATAAGAAATGTATTTATTTATTTTTGTTACACGTTAAAACTTTTACATTATACTGCAATGACAAAAATTATCATGAAATTATGTTATAATTTGCTTGTTAGACAACAATCATTAAAACAAATTAAGTGAAATAATGCTATCCAATTACTGTGATGACATATATTGTCAATAATCGTGTACACCGATCGAAATTCTGTAATTATTCGGATCTTGTGCAATCGACCCTTAAAGCCCCTGCAATATAATTACTGAAAAATTGAAATTACACCCAATTCAACAATAATTACCGTCTTAAAAAATAATGAATTTTTTATAAAAGATAATTATGAAAGAAATACCATCAAATGTTGATCAATTATTTTTCAACTTCATTTGCTTAGTTAGAAAGCTAATTAACTGCCTAGTACATACTCTCTGTCTCGAAAATTAATCATAATTTAATGTGAAATGTCCTCAGGCATATTGTGAAAACGATTCATAAGCGGCAAAATTACTCGAGTCCCTTTCCCTTATTTTGCTATAGCAAAAGTAATTTTATCGATAGTACAATGTGAAACTTTATATGCTGCTCCGTAAAAATCTTCGAAAAAATTTTTTTCTTGATTATAAAAATTCCTCTCTTAAAAACTTACTGTTAAACACATTTAATTTTTGCAAAGAAAAAGGATGTAATATAAATATGGATGATAAGTATAAAGATAGACACCCATGCAAATGAAAAAACATTAAAATTAATTTATTAGAAACTTTTTTCATTAAGAAAAAATCAGAATACAAAAATTATAAACACGCTAGCTATATATAAATGAAAGGTACTAGATGACAAACCCTTCGCAACAACAAGGCCAGAAACTGCTACTCCTTTGTCGTTACCCAGTAGGCACCTGTGAACCAAATCACGGAGACGAGTAGCATTATCTATGCTATACCACCACAAACCCATTTATAGGGTGGACCACATTCATACATCATCACAAAAGAAAGGATAGAGAAACACAAAAAGAAAGTAATATCAATGCCCTAACCAGAATTCGAACCCGGGACACACAGCTCTGAAGTCAAGAACGCTTTAGAAAATCATATAAATTGATGGATTTACGTCTTACAGCAAATTTTTGCAAAATATTTATTTCTTTACGTAAACTCTTCCTTAGTAAGAAGTGAAGTTCTTCCTACTTTTTAAATTTAGATATTTATTATTTACGGACATTACAAGTAGATATAATATATATATATATATATATATATATATATATATATATATATATATATATATATATATATATATATATATATATATATATATATATATATATATATATATATATTGTGTGTGTTAGTGTAAAGTAAATTTATATTTTTTAAGTATTTATGATCATATGACATATAATTTTGAACACTGAAACCCCGAATTTTGCTTTTTTACAAGGACATGTTCAATGATTGAAATGAATGTTTTCAATGAATGAAAAAAATGAAATGAAAATAACTATTTAAATATGCCACACTTAAGATAAAAACTATAAGTTCTTAAATTAAGGAAGTAATACGAACTTCCTCCTGGAATTTTCTCAAGCAATCTAAATAGTTTATTCAAATGAAATTCCCCCTTTCTTAGGTTTTGTCATTTAATCAGAAAGTAATATTCAAAAGCAAAATCTTTAGTAAGAACGTTAAGCGAAATGACGGCTTAAGGCAACATTTAATCCTTGATTTATTGGCAGAATGATATTTCTACTCCATAGTTGCTTTTCAATTGAAATACATTTTCTTGAATTGAACTCCAATTTCTGTATATTTTAGCATTGAAATCATTACGAAAATTTTGAAATTCTTAAAACTTCTGTTTATTAATTTTAATTATTCATGGGAATAACATTAAGATTAAAATTGGAGATTCAGAGTATTTCCAGCTAAAAGAAGAACTGTAATTTAAAACAAAATTGAATTTAAATCAAATCCTACAATCTGCCTAAGGCTATTCTTTTAATGAATAGTGATAAAGTGTTACATTTTAATTCGAAATCTAAGAAGTTCATTTTTTCGTTATCTGTTAAATTAAAGTGAAAAAGAAATCAGATGTTTTATTTTAATCTTAGTTTTTATATAAATTTATACATTAATTAAATTCCTAAAATTACAGTTAAATGTGAAACATCTGATGAAAGTTTGAAAATGTATACAAAAATTAGACTTAATGCAAAACATTGTACGCACAACAGAACTTATTTAAAATATACTTTTGTATTAATTATACATAGCTATTGTTTTAACTATTATTAAAATTAAAATAAACCAGCTTCTTTTCCTTGACAATCCATTAGCAAAAGGAATATTTTTATTTTTCACTATATATATTAGGCACATTTTGAAATTAGTTAAGATGTGAGAATATGAAAATGATCATAAAATTTGAAGCAACGACTGATGCAAAAGATTTACAATATTCATTTATAGATCTGATTTTTAGATTTAGAAATTAGTTTTAGATTAAAATATCCGAAAAATGTTGGCTGAGCGTGAACAAAACAAATTTAATAATTTCAGCATATTTAAAAAATATCATTTTCTTTTTAAAAATAAACACATATAAAAATGAATTTTATGTTAAAAATTTGAACTAATTTACATTTATATAAATAAATTTATAATATCTAAAATTAATATAATGTACTTTAAAATTATAAGAAAAGCAAGCATAAGTTGCTAGACAATCCTCTTTGAGAATGGGAACTACACTACTGTCCATTAAAATTGCTACACCAGGAAAGCGGCACACCACACACGTGAAATTTGATTGACAGGTAGAACTTGCTGTGATATGCAAATAATTAGATTTTCAGCGCATTCATACAAAGCAGGCGACAGTAGCGACATCTACAATGTGTATAATACCAGAGATTTGAAAGAAGTTTTCTCATACTCAATTTCCGTCTCAACGTTGTTTTCGGCGAAGAAAGTTGTTGTAATGCCTCGAGTAAGAAGAAGAAATCCCTATCAGCACGTGTCTGACGTTGATCGAGGAAGGATTATAGCCAACCGAGGTTGCGGTTTATCGTACCGCAATATTGCTGCTCGCGTCGGTCGAGACCCCATGACTGTTAGCAGAATATAAAATCGAAGGGTTCAGGACAATCATACGGAACGTCATGCAGGATCTCAGCGACCCCCATCACGAACAGCAGAGAAGACAGACATCTTATCCGCATGGTCACAAGGGATCGTACAGCCACGTCACGAACCCTGAGTTGAGAAATGGAGTTATTTCCAAGGCAACAAGTTTCTGCTCAAACAAGTTCGACGACGTTTGCAGCAGCATGGATTGTCTGCACGGCGACTATGGCTTCGGCTACCATTGACGCTGCGTCACAGACAGGAGTGCCTTCAGTGGTGTGATCAGCCATGAACCCGGAAGCGGGAATGGCATCACGTCATCTTTACAGATGAATCTCGGTTCTGTATACAGGACCATGATGGCCGCATCCGTGTTTGGAGGCATCGTGGAGAACGCGCATTGCCAGCTTGCATTGGACATTGCCATACTGGTCCATCTGCTGGAGTGATGGTATGGTGTGCCATTGGATACACATCTCGATCATTTCTTGTTCGCATTACCGGCACTTTGAACAGCAACCGTTACATTTCCGATGTGTTAAGGCCCGTGGCTCTGCCCTATCTTCGAGGGCTCCCTGATGCTTTGTTTCAACAGGATAATGCACGACCGCATGTTGCCCGTACAGTTCTGAACTTCCTTGATACAGAACAGGTTCGACTGTTACCCTGGCCAGCACGTTCTCCTGATCTGTCACCAAATGAGAACGTGTGGTCAATGGTTTCCGAGCGATTGGCACGCCATCACTCACCATCCACTACTGTCGATGAACTGTGGCATAGTGTTGAAGCTGTATGGACTGAGATCCCCGTACATGCCATACAATCTCTGTTCGTCTCCATGCCTAGGCGGATAAATGCTGTTATTGCAGCCAGAGGTGGCTGCTCTGGGTACTGATTTCTCAAGATCTATACATCCTAATTTCCTGTAAATCTAATCTCTTGTTCTTTCCACTATAATGAATGTGTCCAATAAATATTGTTCTGTTATTTGCATTCCTTCTTGGTGTAGCAGATTTTAATGGCCAGTAGTGTATTTTGTTTTAGCAGACGGCTTTTTTGTTAGACTAATTGATCGTAGTTCTGAACAAAATATGTTTATTTGAATGGATGAGAAAATACCGCTGACGCAAGAGTATTGTTTGTGCTATCATTTTCTCTGGTTGAAAAATGAAATTCAATGAAAAAGAATTGTTTAACTTCATAATTAGCATTTAAAAGCATAATCCATCTCGTGTTATCCTATACAGAAAACATAGTTTCCCTGAGGATAAATTCACTTAAGTATACAGGAAATACATTAAGATTGATTTCAGATTTAAGTTTGAGAATTATGTCAATCAAAGAAGAAAAAGCTTTAATTAATTATAATTACTGCTCCTAACGAATGTTACAAAAGGAACTTAACTTTGAATCTGCCATCATGCATAAAATTATTCAGGAAATATTTGGTTTTAATAAAGGTTCCATGTTAGAAATATGCAAGCCATTACCAGAAGATAAGTACTATGATAAAAGGACATAAGAAATCATGGCAAATTATTATTCAAGATGTTTTTCAGAAATTCACCAAGAAGTAAACGGTAAAACTCAAACATTCATTAAATGTACCCATTGTGAATTAAAAACTATATTTTTTGCAGTCAAAATTTACTTATATACTTTGATACCGAAAAGTAGACCTCACTATTTGACCGTAGGTCAAAATTGCATATAAAGCTACTGACTACAGTTTTTCAGTCACTAGAAATATGTAGATGCAAATGTAATACAAACAAACAATTACTTGTATGTCCTAAAATTGAAATTTTTATATCATTTTACAAAATTTAAATTTTAAAATAATTTTTCAGCATAAAATAAGAAATAAGTTTAATAAAATCATTTAAAAAATCTATGGTTTTCTTTTCCTTTCAGAATGAAATAAAGAATATTAACTCATTAAATAAAAGCATTAAAATTAAAAACTATTAAATTTTAAAAGAATTATTTTTTAAAAACCTTATAAATTTGAAAATCGTTATGATCGATAAGATATGAATTTTCTTAAACAATGCTGCCTAAATATAAATCTATATTTCTTATTGTGGTTTTGACATTCAATACATTGCACCAAGCACATATTTTTTATTGTTAAATGTGAAGCAAAAACTGAAAATAAAAACTACTATAAAAACTGCTTAAACCAATAGTTTAATTTTTCAAACTGCTTGTGTGTGAGAGAGAGAGAATAGCGACACAAGTATGTGAAGCGCCTCCGCTCAGAATCAATTTGCTTATGAATAGATTCTCTGTAATCAAAATGAATGTTAATTTATTTTGATCATTAGCAAGTACTACAATAAAATTAATAAATAATTTTAATTTGAAATTAATTAATGTAATTAAATTAATTTATTAATTTTAAGTTGATTTATAATTTAGATTTATTATTAGTATATTACTATTACCTTAAAATTTAGATCTCTATTTCACAAAATAAATCGCGGGAGGGTTTGATTTTTTTTATACTACGCCCGTCCTTGGCATCTCTGCCATTAAATCGGGTTTGATTATGCGAAATAATTCAAATGAAAACATAATCTTCAGTCAATTGCAAATATTTTAATGCAATTTTATTAACTGACGTTTTTTTTTGTTATTTTTGGAAAATTTCTGATAGGTATTTCTTTCATCGTAATATATTGTTGATTGGTTTGTTGCTAAAAGATAATTTGTGCTCTTGAGTACTAGTTTGAATTGCAGTTACAGTTTAGAAAGAATTTCAAACTACTACAAACTTCTATGAGAGAATTCGAACCCACGAAGTGTTGAACCGACGTTCTCTGCGATAATTATTTTGCTGACAGCTCGATGAAACTGTAGTAGAATACATTAGGTAACTTTTTTTTCAATTTAGAGCATTTGAATAAAAACGGTATTATTCACTTAAAGTTACTCCATTCGGCATGATGTTGCTGGGCTTATTTCGTTGTCACCAGGCACACAAATCAAGTGTAGTACTTGCTTATTACTATCGTTTGTGCAGTTATTTTTTTTTATCTAATCACTATTTCGTTATTTTAAATACAGTTCTTTTATTTTACACAGCAAAAATTTTTAAAATTTAACTTTTACTAAGAGATGGGAAATTGCGATTTCTGTTACGCAAAACAAATTAAATTTGCTAAAAACGAATGAGTTTGAATAGTCATATCATGCAGTTAAAATACATTATTAATCAAAAATCGCTTTGTTATCACCATTCGTGGCTAGAAATTTTAAGTCTGAGGGCTGAAATTGGTTTGCTGGGTGACACCTGTCATGGCCGTGTGGTTTATTTATGTATGGTGTTAACCATTAACATCTCTTGACACTGTTGCCATATAAACCTTTTGGAGAATTTTAAAATGTTTTGGAGATTATAATATGTCGCCAGGCTGACATAATTGTTGCGTATAATATAGAGATGTCAAAATAAAATGTTATTAAAAATCCTTAGTATTATTTTTGGAACAAGTTCAGTATCCCCATACACTTGGCGACGCGGCGAATTTTTTTGTCGCCAAGTTGCCAAGCTAGGCGCGCGTTTATTTAAACGGGAAATTTCCCTAAATTCGATCGAAAAATAAGTATTTCAGAAAATTTAAAAAGGGAAATAAATATAAATAATGGACTTACTTGATATGAAGTTAAGCTGACATGCCGATTGGTATATTTATTTCGACATTTTATTCGTTTGTCACCAGTGTCACATTTCAGTAAAAATAATTATCTAATTTTACAAAAAAAAGCATGCAAAAATATTTTTCTAAATATATACACTTTATAAAATTTAAAAAAGCATGCAAAAACTTATTTTTCAAATATATACATTTTTAAATTTTAAAAAAAAACATGAATAAAATATTTTTTAAATATATACACATTTTAAGTAAATAAAAATGAAACAAGAATACAATAAAAAAATACATGTGAGCAATAGAATTTAAATAAAATAATTACACCTTCTCCAAATCCAATTTCCGTTAAAAATTAATTTATATTTGGGAATCCTAAATTAATTAATAATTTGGAATCCTGAGCAATAATCCATCATTATTATCTTTAATTTTTGGTAAAATAATTTGTTGATATTTTTCAACAACATTTTGAATATGAGACATTTTAAATTAAAACAAAAAATAAAGTAATTAAAACAATAAAAAGATGATAATAAATTAAGAAAACGAAATAAGGAAAAAAGAATATTTAACGGTTTTAAATACATAAAATATAATATATCATTTAATAAAAAAATTTATATTAAAATTAAACCAAATAAAAATAATAATGAAAAAGAAATAGTAAAAAAGAAAAATTTACGATGGTTGGACACTGGAGACAACGAAACACAAGAGCGGGAAATCCACTAATTCCGTCAGCTAATGTAAACGAAATTAAAATGACTAGCAATTAAAACGTAGAACAATTCGTAAAGAAATTTCTGGAAAGTTCTAGAAGTGAAACTAATTAAGCTATTGCCACTAAAAAAAGCACATTTATAACGTAAAAATTATTTAAAACACGAGAAATACGGAATCTGGCAACAAAAAAATAAAAATAGTAACAAAAACTAAATTTGGCAACAAAACAATGAAAACAAAAGCTGTAATCAGCAACACTACAACGTAAACAACGGTTACCAGATTTGGCGAGAAATCAGTGTATGGGGATACTGAACTTGTTCCTTATTTTTTTCTGGCGTAATAAGAAATCTAGGTTTAAAAAAAGGACAATAAACTCATCGAAAGTATTTCGCAGTATGCAGAAATGTGTAAAAGAATTATACGGAGCTGTGCCTAGTTAAATTAAAAAATTAAAATTACGCCAATGTAGCGATTATTGCGCCAATATGGTGCCAAAGAAAATGGTATACCTGTAACGCAAAAGTATCTTATCAACAACCAAATGAAAATAACTTACTTTGATCACTAGACCTGAGAGGATATGGGGTAATTATATTAAGATTACATTGCATAATATAATTTAAATATTTTCTTTTACAGTAGAATAGATAAAAGAATATAAAAATAAAATCACATGTAATTTTCACAGTGAGTTTCTATTCTCTTCTCAAATTAAAGATTGTTTGCTTACATAAGATTTTCATGTGATAGGTTTATTTGTAAAGTCTATATCTTTTCTTTTTCTATTTCATTTTCCTAATTCCTTTCCTAGTATATAGTGGAAATCTAATCAAAATTTAAAATTCTTCTTTTCCGTAAGAGAATGTTTCTAAGAGAGAGAAAAGAAAAGATATTCTTTAAGAATATCTAACTCGAAATTACGCATACATCTGAATAAAGTTTTCCCAAAACTAAAGCCACTTTTTTGGAAATTTGCTAACGCTTGAATGAGACAAAATTCCAAGAAAAGGTGTAATAGAATGTATAGCGTCTTATTGCCTAAAATGAATTTTGAACTGAATAAAACTTTATTCTAAAAACAAAAAAATTAGGATTTAAAAGCTTTTAAAAATATTTTATTATTAACTTATCGCGAATTCGTAAATTTTTAAAAGAATTTTATTTTTTATATTGAATAGAACAATTTTTATAACAAAAATTTGTAGCATTAAAAATTACGCTGATAGTTTATTAGTAATTATTAATATGGTTTATCAAAATAATTCTAAAGATTTAAGCCACAAAAATATTTTGAATGCAGAAAAATATAAATTTAAAATAAATTATAAATAGACATTAAATTTTAAAATATAAATTTATTATAATAATTGTAATTAATTACTAATATTTTTACTCATATATTATTGTTATTAATAATGTTATTAATAATAACATAATTAATTGAAAATAATTAGAATAAAAATTTAAATCTAAATTTTTTTATCTATTGTAAACATTATTCAAAATAAGGTATATTTTTAAGCACAAAATTACAATAAAAATGTATTTTATAAATAACCACATTAAGCATAGTAAAAATTCCTAATTTTTTACTTTGGATCTATATTGGAAACTTAAAATCTAAAGATCCTTAAAAATATTTGAATAATATTAAAAGTATCTAAAAGACAATAATTTTTAAATAATTTAGATACAATAATTAAAATTAAAAAAATTGCTTAGTAAAATTTATTTTAAATTTTCAAACATTTCTTTTAAAAAAGTTATATCGAAATAAAGATTTATGAAATACCCCTTAATGATGAATTATCTGTTGAAAATAGTCAAAATTTGTTTTCATCGGAAAAATGAAATTTTTTCATCCGAATCATTTTTCTAGTAATACCATAATCGTAAACCAGAAGCCTTTTTATTTGTTTGAAACCAACAGATTTTGAGCTCATTTTATAATTTTTAAGAAATGTAGGTATTAATAACTAAACCATTTTAGTTTATTCTATGCAATTTTCATGTAAGTCATTTCAATATCATCAGCCCTCTTTTATAGAGGATATCTTGAAACCATGGTATTGAACTTTATTTACATAATATAAATAATTTCAAATCAAGTTCTAAGCTTTAATCATAGATAAACAAACCGATTGTGACTCATCAGTTAAAGATTTTAAATCATGCTTAAGAGAATAACACATCGATTATATTTCATTAGATTACCCATAATTTCATTGAAACATTAATTTATATATTATTTAAATGCTTAAATAATTTTACGGAACTATAAATTAAGAGTTTTGATTTGAAATTTAATTATATATCATTCATTTTTTCCAATCTTAAACACTTTAAATATTTTAGATTCAAATAGTTGATTAGAAATTCCAACGATTTTAACTTCCAAATTTACTAATTTTTTGTTATTCAAATCAACTAACTAAAATGCTGAAAAAGTGTGGTAATAGTTATTTTTTATAATTCCAGCTAAATGTTTATTTTGAAAAATCACGTTTTAATTATTTTTGTTTACAAAACTAATTTAACTTCACGTTAACTTCTCGAACTCAATCAGTCAAGGAATTGTAAAAATTATGCGATATTTACAAATGCATTTTTGAAAACATGATTTGAAATTTGTATCAAATAATTCCTAGAAAAATTGAGATTAACCTCTTCAATTAATTTTTTAAAATTAAGTTTGAATAATAAACTTAATTTTTAAATTAAAGAAGATAGGATTAAAAGTCTTAATTTTAACTTAGATTCATAAATATGAATTTGATGATTTATGTAATGTAACTCTTATACATAAATATTTTTCACGAAAAAAACGAAAGTTTGCATGGCGAAATTTCAGATGTGCTATTAAATATCAGCTTTTAAAAATGCTATTATTTAAAATATGTTCCTATTAGTCATAATTCTTATTTCTATCTATCTCTCTTTTCGTATTATTGTTAAAATAGTGATTTATTTTTCAGTTAATACCACCTGATCTTCTGTAATTGCCAATACCAGCAGTTTGCAGTTACAGTTACGAATCCTTAAAAAATATACTTTGAAGAAATATAAGCTTTTTGTAGGGTAGAAAGAATAATGATGTAACTCTTATTTTAAGAATAAGTTATATTATGTAATATTCTTATAGTAATCCTCAAACTTATGTGATATCAATATCTTATTTCGCAATTTATTTGGTATTTTATATAACTTTAGATTTTTTTTACTGAAAGTATCTACGTAGGTAAAAACTTAATTCGTTTCACAATTCAAAAAGTTTAATGTAATCAGCTTAAATTTATTTCTCTTTTGTTTGAAGTTTGTTTTAAATATTTTTTACAATAAGACTACTTTGTGAACATGAAACACACACAAATATAACCCCTTGTTATATTTCATATCATTCCATTAAAAAGAAATAAACCAATTATTTTGAAATGTAATACTATTTATTTTGTATAAAAGAGTTTCAAATAAATGTTATTCTTTGGGTTTAAAACTTGATCTTAAATTATGTGCGTGCGGGGAGCTGAGATGAATTAATATAAATATTAAATAAGTACACTCCCACTTTCCATATTAATTAATATCGCATTTGATTGAACTTTCATTTACATAGTTTCCAATAATAAATAATATTTATTATTTTATTAATTAATCGTTATTGTAAGCATTACTAAATTCTTAAATGATTATGATAAAATTTTTTCATTAAATATTTTGTCCTAAGTTGGTGTTATTTGATAATGACATATGTCGATATATATCTAAAGAAAAGGATTTATAATTTAAAATTTACTATTGTGAATTTCAATTGATTTATATATTTAAAAGATTAACAGACATTTTCTATGTTAATAATTTTATTTACGTAAATATCAATTGAAAACTATGAGGCCTTTTTTGTGAAATATAAAAGATAATTTCGATCCTATTTCAGTCTTCAATGCAAGTCTCAGCTGAAAACAATTGGATTTTCTTAAAATATAAATCCTACATTTTTACTGCATTATAATGGTGATTATCTAAGAATCTTGTCATAGAACATTAAGGCTCAATTTGAGTTGCTTTGTGCTCATGTTATCAGTATGAAAAACTAATTGTCACATGTTGATGTATTTTTCAACAATAAGCTTCAAGTTTCGTTTCATTTTTGTTACATGATCAATATAGTTAAATTAATTAGCACAATCTGATGTAATTTTAGATTATTCAGCCTCAATTTTTGTTTCCTTTCAGTCATGTGATCAATATAAGTAAATTAATTACTCTAAGCTAATCTATTTTTTGAAATAATAAGTCTCGAATTTGGTGTAAATCAAATTGCGTAAAGAAATTAATGCAACGGTTCTGATTTTAGAACATTTTGGTTTAAACTTTAATCTTATGCTCAATATATAGTTTAACTAATTGTATTAAACTGTCATGTTAATAGTCACACTCGTTCAGTCATTTAATAAAAAAGAATAAATTACTTTTTCTAAATTAATATAATAATATTATTAAACTATAATTTAAGTTTAATTTTCGACTTATGACTGATGTAGTCAAACTGATAATCATAAGCTAATCTGAGTTTAGAACATTTAATCAATATTTCTGTAGCATTCAATGATCTACATATGAAAAGTAATTATCATAAACAGATCTGTTTTTAAAATATTAACTTCCAGTTTTCTTGATGTTTTAGTCATTTAAAAATAAAACTAATTCAAATTTATCTGATTTTAGAATCTTAAGCCTAAATTCCAGTCATATTTTAATCATATGTTAACTATACGAAAACTAACTATCATAATTTTCAGTTTTTAGAACACTAAACCTCAATTTTATTATAAATTAACCGCATGACCGGCATGCAAAAACGGACCATCATTTAAATTATCATGATGTGCAAATTTTAAATTTTAATTAAATCTTATTATCATCCTAAATTTAAAATTCATATTTTTTTCAAACATATTTAACAAATTATTTATTTCTAATCACTTAATAAAATAAATTTAACTCAATTGTTACTAAATTAAAGATGTATGTAATAAGTAATTATTTTGAAAGATACTTATTTTATTTTTTCTATCTTTTACTCATATTAAAATTCCCTAATAGATCTATTCTTTTTCTATAAAAGCGCATTAATACCTGAAATTTTTAGACAAAGGAAAAATTATTTTCTTGTTTCAAATTTTATGAAAAATACTCTATTAGATAATGCGGTAAAACTTAATTATTAAAACAACTATTACTATCGTTTAACATCATTATTAGTAAACGTCTATGGAGTCTGTTTTAAATATTTCATAGCATCAATTTTAGTTTAAAAAACTGAGAGCTTATTATATTAATTAAATTTTCTGTTTATGTTTTTATGTATTCACGGAAAAATTATACTTTTTTTATCCATATAACATAATAAAATAAATCTTTTTTTCTTACTCTATTTTTGAGTATATTTCATTATGAATATTATGTAATATTTTTTCTATTATTTTCATTTATAGATTTGATGACTGCGGATAATGAGGTCCGGGGTTTGAATCCCGGTTCTGGCACGGATGTACTTTCTGTTTCTCTCTTTCGGTTTTTGTCCTTTCTTTGTATGAGTGGGTTGTGAATGGTTGCCTACCCTATAAACAGGTACCTATGGCATGTGTGTACTGAAAATGTCGGACTTAACACCAAATTTTAGTTCAGTTGGAAAAGTGAAGCAGCGCACCCCAAATTACCAGCCTGGCTGGCACACGACAACAACAACAACAACAATTTGTAAAGTAAACTATCTTAGAAACTTTTTTTTATTAAATTCCTGTTTCCCAAATATTTTCAGAAAATTTGAATTTAAATTAAGTAGACAATTAAATATATAATGAGTAAGTGAAACAAAAAACGCATATATGAATTATTTTGAAAAAATATATTTTAAAATAATTATAATCATTAATCATTTCTTCTTATTTATATTTTAGTATATAACAAACAATTAAGGTTTTTAGCTTAATTAGTCTTGATGTTTTCCAATATTTTAGGTGTAATATCAATTATAAGTGTACATATCGTCTTTCTTTTCAATACAAATATAAATTATTTATTTTATAGAAGTTATTATAAAAATAAAATTTATAATAGAATAGCGCGAATTTATAATAGAAGTGAAGCAGCGCACCTCATAATGCCAGCCTAGCTGCCACAAGAGAACAAGCACAACAATGTATAGATTTGAAAACTAGCTACATGGATTTTCAATAGAGAATTATTTTCTGACGTCATACTTCAGAGTAATAAAATAGGAGACTAATGTTCAATAAAACGTTTGTAATGTTTGCATATAAATCAAAATTATTAAAAGCATCTATTAACATATACATGAAATTTATCTTTATATTTATTCTAAACAAATTATATTTTTTAGAGATTTTATTGTCTGAGAAATAATATTTTTACTGCATTGCAAGGAGAAAATAAATATTTTAAATCAAATCTTTCACCTGTTTTCATAAAGTAACATTAATGGAGTAAAATAATACGAGGATAAAACCAAACCTCTCTAATTCTAGTCCTCTTATTATTTTATATTACTATCAAACTGAATTCAATTATATAATATAAATTTAAAAAATGCCGATAATTAGGCAATTTGAGAAGGGGAAAACTTACTTAAGATTTAAATTATCTAGTTGATTGAAACAATAGTTTATTAGATTAAACTTAGTATTAATATATGAATAATAAGATATCAAATTTTATGCGAAAATGACATATTCGCCCATATTTTGTCACATATGTTTTGTAAATTAAATATTACTAAAGTTTTACTTAAACAATATATAATATGCCATTTTTATAGTGTTAATTTTTAAAAGAAATTTAAAAATAAATGGTTACAAATCATTTAATTTTTCCTTAAATTGCAACAAAAATCTTCCTTTATATCACTAAAAAGAAAATGATTAAAAGTTAATAAAAGGCAAATAAATAAATTAATAATGTTGAAAAAAATAGTTTATTTTTTTAACATTATACTCATACATACAACAGTAAAATTTTGTCATTATAAACCAAAGAATAATTAATGAAATAATCATGAAGTGTTCCTTTATTCTTATCAGCAAAATATGTATTTCCGGAAGTAAGTATTTACAAATTATAATTT
Organism: Latrodectus hesperus; assembly: GCA_037975125.1. Classification (NCBI taxonomy): domain Eukaryota; kingdom Metazoa; phylum Arthropoda; class Arachnida; order Araneae; family Theridiidae; genus Latrodectus; species Latrodectus hesperus. The sequence goes on from CM075858.1 coordinate 71,500,841, forward strand.
TTTGTGTTTTATTATCATAAGCAAAATAATAGCATTTTTTACATAAATCAGAAATTATTCTTAGATTTTATTTTTTTACTGTGAGATTCATGAAAATAATCGAGATAAATGATTAAGATTAATTTTATTTTTTAATCAAAAGGACAAAGGAATGAAAAAGTAAACTGATAAATAAAACTAATAATTTAATTACGAAAGAAATGTCTTTTTCAGTTAATTCATGTTACATGCACTGGCGTTTTTATAAGCAATACATTTTCATCAAGTAATTACTTTATGTACTACAGCATTACGTTAAATATGTCAGGTTTAACGTCAAAGTAAAAGCATCCATTATTTAATTAAAAATCAAAAAATTAGTTTAATGAATATGTTTATATCTGATGCAAGTTTCATAAAAAAAACATTTCTATGTTATTTTTCATTTGAAGTTTTGTGATACCCATAAATTTAACTGAATTTATTTTACTTTTATAAAAAAATTATGAATTTTTATATTTTTATAGTTTACCTTTTTATTTTTTTTACTTAATAAGCACTCGTAACAAAAATCTTTTTTATAACAAATTTATTTACATATTTAAATTTTCACAAAATTAAAAATTACCATAAAACCACATTAGTTTCAATCAATTTTTCACTTAAAATCTCAAAAAAAAGAAAAATTTACATCAGTTTTCCATTAAAAACACATTAAATGAGCCCTACATAAAAAAGCTCTACTGAATATTTCAAAATTTTCTGTTTATTGTGAAAGATGGAAGACATCTTTCTAAGTAGCGAAATCTGAATTGCACATATTTTATATCCTTCAAAATATTCTTGTGTGAAAGTGCGTTTTATAAAATTAAATAACTTAAAATTTATTATTTAATGATGACAGAAAATTATGTATGTCAATAAAATTTGCAATTTTTCAGCCCATTATATCAAAATATCATTGCCTAAAAATTGTCTATTTTCTTTATTGGAATTCATAAAAATTAATTCAGTAATTGTGAGGTTGACAACCACGAATTAAATTTCATGCTCTTTGACGCTAAAGGTCCTTAGAATGGTATAAATTATTTTTGAAGTAAATTTAAAATTTTTGTTTTTACTTTGAGAAGACATTTTGTAAGAGTAGACGTTCAGGATTTTTTCATGTTTTGTTCATTGCGACAAGAGAATCTGACTTATTTGCTATAGAAAAGTTCTTTATTTAGCAAAATTATTGGATATTCAAATCCTGTACAACAGATTTTTATCAGTTATTATCTGCTACAATGCCATTAAATACTTGAAAGTTTTTTCCAAAATAAGAGAACAAACCATGCTTCTTTAGAAACTAAAAGTCACTTAATTTAATTAATTTAAAAATAACATTTTTATTCGCTGTTAATTTTCTCTCATACCTAATTATTTTTATATTATTATAGTGAAACAATAAGGGTATTTCTAAATGTTACTATCATATAGATTTAATAAAACCATAATGTCATTCCCGTAGTTTTTATTTTCTGTCTTTCTTGATATATTAAGGAAATACAATTTATTTTTGCAAATTTTATTATTATAATGAAATTATTGCTTTAATTCGCGTTATATTCATGAAAACCTAAGCAATAGTTGTCAATAACATTTGATTTCTATTTTTAATTTTTGAAAATTTCACTTCTTTTTAATTTTAAATTTTTTTAAATCCTTATAACATACTAAATTTGTAAATGCCTCATATAAAATGCAGAAAAAAAAACTCAATTGTAGTAAATTAATCAATGTATAATTAATGAATAAAGCTTATATTTCTCTTTATACAATAAATTAATTTAAGGAATAATTTCTAATTAAGTAAAAAAGAATTATTGTATTATATTTAAATATTATATTTCTTCAAATCAGCCATTAATTACTGCTCATTACTAAAGCAATTATTAAAACCTTGAACATTTTTTACTATGAAATTGGCTTAATTTGATTCATTTTTATCTTTCTATACACGATTCTAAGTCTTATATCCATTCTAGACAACAAGACAAAAATCTAATTTTATCGATAAAATCAACAGCTAATTAAAGCTAATTTAAAATAAATGAGCTAAAACTTTAATTGCAATATTTTTTGTATATATATTTAAGTGCATACTCTTTAATTTGATTAAAGTGTTGTTATTGAAATATAATACTTGATTTTCATGAGGACCTAATTAACATTCTAATTTATTTCTTTTAAAAATTAGAAATTAAAAGCAATTTCAAAGAAAATCAATTAACACCTAATAAAAAGATAATTATATCAGTTAACGAGTTTTTTTAATTTAAATTTAAGCTTTCAACTTAATTATATTCAAGTTAATATATATATATATATATATATATATATATATATATATATATATATATATATATATATATATATATATATATATATATATATATATATATAAGCTAATAAAATATTCTGAGGGAAAAACAAAATAATAAATTGAATATACAATAAACAAAAGTCATTTTAGTAATAATCATTAACCTCAGATATAAATAAAATAGATTGCAGAATTCATTCGTAAATGAATGAGCAGAATTTTTATTAGTAAATCTCAATTAAAAGGACTTTCAAAACAAATCGGTTGTCACCGAATAAAAAGAAAATGGTATCAGGTAAATTTGTATGTAAATACAAATTTTAACTTCCTACTTAAATATTCTTATGATTTTATAGTTTAAATGAAAAGTTTAAAGCCAGTAAAATTTTTTCAACAAAAAGAAAAATATTAAACTAAGTATACAGATACCATTTTAGCAATAATTATTAATTTTATATACAAGTAAATTTGGTAAGAGAATTCATTTGTAAATATGTTACTATTTGAAAATATTATCGAAAATACAATTTAATATTCAAAAATGATAAAAAAAAACAATGTTTAGCGTAAAACGTAGAAAATAACTTATAAAAAACACAACTTTTAGAAATTTGCGTTGGAATATTTTCTTCGAATTATACTTCAACAGTTCTCTTGTTTTTATGGATGAAATTAGTTTTCGATAAAATTAAAAATCTTTGATATATTTCATCTTCGTTGTAGATTTTAACTCAGACCAATATGTAAGATATCTCACACTTAACCTAAATGCATCTTGCTAAGGCACTTCATAAATTTTCTGTTTGGTCTAGATGCAAAGTTGATCATTATTAAATTTAAGATATTTTTACATGGAATAAAAATTTTTGATTTGTTACACGAAAAAGGCCAATTCATTGTTTTAATAATATTTCCATTTTTCCAGGAAGAAAATTAGTATTTATCAAATGCTTTCAATTTCAATTTTTTAAAATCTTCTTAATAATCATCAACACTTGGAACAAATGATGATGAATTTTAAAATTGAAGAAATTTCACAAACTTAATAATTTCAGCAATATTTTAACCGGTTTTGAGCAATTATTTTTAAAAAAGTCATTCTTAAATTTTAACTGAGTCTCTCTTTCTGTGTATATATATATATATATATATATATATATATATATATATATATATATATATATATATATATATATATATATATATATATATATATATATATCTCAACCGTTATTTTTTGCCCGCAAGAACAAAGAACAAAACCAGTATTTTAGTCATTTAGCATCATACGGCATCGTATAAATTATTAGGTTACTAAGTTATTAATTTTCTTTAAAGCAGAAGCAGCATAGAATTGAAATTGTCTTCTGTAAGAAAGAATCTCATTATTTAAATATTGCAAATTGTGATAGTTAGAAACACAATTGCGAAATAATATTGAATAAAAGATCAATATAATTTGAAAATGCAATTATATTTAAGAAAATCCTTGTGTAAGCAAAATTAATTAATAGATATTTATGTGAATTACAACCAGATTTCTCAATTTAATAAAGTCAATTTTAAAAATGCAGAAGTTCAGGCAAATGAAATCAATTCAATGTCATCATTATATATTGAAGGAATATTTTCAAAAACTGGGAACTTGGTAAAAAATAAATATGGAACTCTATTCTAAAATGTAAATTTAAAGTGTAATAACGAAAATGGTGTCAAGTTCATGCAGATTAATAGTTCATCAATATTACATTGCATGATTGATCAATATATAATATAAAGTAATCATATTATAACCATATATTATAGCCAAATATTGATTAATTATTTTAAAAGTACCACATATATAAAAGCATAAATAATAAAATTATAAATGACTCAATGAGCATTCTTCATTTATTTAGTTAAATATTGTATTTGATTTAAACAGAGTTCAGGATTATAACTATTGTGTTTTTTAAACTAAAACCGAAATAAATCGCAAATAAAACTTTAATGAAAATTAAGAATCCCTTGAGCCAAATTCTTCCCGCATTAGTGCTGATGAATTATTGATTGCTAAATCAATTTTACGATTTATTCAATCGAAAAAAAAGGAATTAATTACTAATGATCTTTCTTTCTTTCCCTAATAAAATAAGTAAAATATTTTTCTCTAGTTCAAATAGAACTTATCCACATATTTTAAATGAAATGTTTTGAATTTTGAAATCAAGGTACCCCAGATATACTTAAAGACTATTTTGCTTATTTCAAAACTGTATTTATTTTTAAATTGTAACTTAGTTTGATTTTTTTATACAAACTATTTCAATAAAATTCAAACGAAAAATTCAAAAATATTATATATATATATATATATATATATATATATATATATATATATATATATATATATATATATATATATATATATATATATATATATATATATATATATATATATATATATATATATATATATATATATATATATATTTAATAAACGGCTTTTTTAATATAGATATAAATTAATATTTGTTACTTTATTGAGATTTATTATTTTTACGAGATTAGTGCGACGTCTTATTCTCAACCATTTTATATTATCATTAATTTACATCATAATGGAGACAGCATTGATATTTAGTGCCATTATGAAATAAGAAAACATTGCCAGAATGCACATCTTCAAACTAAACCGTCACCCAGCACAATGGTTTAAGTAACCATTGGATGTCTCTGTCACAATGAGAGCAAAGTATCTCTGTAACTTCTGGTTTCCACTGTCACACTTTGATAGCGGCCGTTACATTTTCATTAAGTGAAGGCTTCCGCCTTTAAATTTCATTCCAGTTTTTCAAAATATTGTATTTCTTGATGACACATCAACATATGCTTCCAGCTGTAGAAAGATCTTCAGTGACACAGAAAACCTGCGATAAGTACCTTAGTCAGCATTTTCTCCTGGTCTCAAACCGACAGAAAATATTTTGCTGGTGTCTCCAAAACGACTAGTAGTTCCATTTCAATTGTTTAACTGTGGAATGATGTTATATGTATAAATCTGCTTGTCATTTAATTGCTATTTCATGCATTGTTCAGGCATGTAAGTGGTGCTATTGCTCTAATGTGTTTATACTGGATATAATTTCTCAAATTTTCTGCCTGAAAATTTCTTGAACATTTAATCATTTGTCCAATAAATATCATTTTTACTAGTATTTTTTCCTGTTGTATGATTTTTAACGATTTTTAATTAGTGTTTATGTGTTGTACATGTATTCTCATATTTTACAATAGCTTTTATTAGGAAATAGTTATCCATTAAACATACAAAAAAGTAATGAATTCTACTTTCTTAAATTTTTATTATATTGTATTTTCCTCCAAATCATAAAAGATAAATTTACCGATTTTCTTTCACTTACTTTAATTACACTGTCTTATAAAAATATAACATAATTTAATTAAATTAAAATCTAACAAAATTAATAAAAACGTTTTTAATTAACTTCTGTAAAGAAAAGAAATTTGAATAGAATTTCTTTGTTTTAAATTTACAAAACTCTGTTGTCTTAAATTCAAGATATCCATCAAAAGACAAAAACTAAATATTACATGAATTTTAATAGGATTTGATTTTGCTGTTTATTTGATTTTTAGATTTCTCATTCAAATATGATCCCTTATTTCGTTCTCTGAAATAATTCCCATTATTCTAAAAATAAAATTATTTCTTCGTTTTAAAGCATTTTCCTTTTTTTCAACAACTATAGCGTTTCCTATTTTCCAGAAAATAATCTCATTTTCTATATTGCAAAATTTTTTTCATTATATAATTCAGAATATACAGAATATTTTTACTATATTCAATATATTGTAAAATATATTTCGTTGATGCTATTTTTATCAACGAATATTTTTAGTAGATATCATTTAGATATAACTTTATCCTTTTTATTCTATTTGTTTCTTGTTTTCAACATTTCTTGAGAAACGTTTTATAAATTTATCAGATGGTAATTTTGCTATATATTATTCAAGAATATATATTAAGTTAAAACTATTCTTAGAGCTATTTTTATTTATTTGATTTATAAGATTATTTTTATTTATTTGATTTATTTTTTATTTATAAGAACATGAAAAATTATTTTTTAATGCAAACAAAATTTTTTCATGTTCTTATTTCAAATATATATATATATATATATATATATATATATATATATATATATATATATATATATATATATATATATATATATATATATATATATATATATATATATATATATATATATATATATATATATATATATATATATATAGAAAATCAATATAAATGAATCAAATAAAATTTTTAATCTTCATAAACTATACTATAATATATTAAAAATAAATCATTAAAATATTTATTAAAATATAAAATATTGTAAAAATATATAAATTTCAATGCACAACATACATGTAATTTTATCCTTATGAAATTATATCCTTCACATAATAAACTAATTTGGTAAAAAATTACTATGCTGTATTATTAGATAGAGTCTTATTAATATACTCTTAAAATATTTTTAGCGATTTTCAAAATTCGAATAATAATATTACAAACATCATGAAAAAACCCTTCACGAAAATCTACATCACGAAAAAACCTTTTTCATGTGCAAGTTTGTAAATTTTTAAGAAACTTACTTTCCTAATGTAGAGGAGTTTTTACCTTTTCAATTTAAAATCTAATAACAATTTCAAAATTTTAACCCCAGAAAATGACTACCAGTATGTAAAAAACGAAAAATCAAAAAAATTTATTCCAAAAGTACATAGAAGGATTTCTCCTTCTAATTCCATTATATATCCCGTAGAAAAGAGATTTTGTTCATGAAATGTTCCAAGAGCTAGAAGAATCGAATTCTTAGATGAGTAGGAAATTTACAAGCAGAGTTACACCAGTGTTCTTTGTCGCCAATGGCGTTTCTTTTGACGGCAATTGTGACCTTTGTCTCTTATCAGCGCAAAGCAGAATTACCATACATCAACGATTGGCTTCTACGAAAAGAAAGATCAAAATAATACTCTCTCGAAAGAAATTTTTGAATAAAGAGTAAATGAGACGTAGACTTATCGAACATAATTTGCAATTCGCTATTACAGAAAGAATTTTATTCGGATGAGGCAATTAAGTCATTAAAGGAGTAATAGAATATTTTGAAACAAAGTTCACTTAAATAAGTGTCTTATAAGGACAAATATGAAGTTTTTTTTATTAGCAGAACAAAATAAGTTCTAGAAACCTTATTGTAAGTATCTTAGTTTTAAGACAATAAACTTTTAACATAGTTATTGAAATTTTTGATTTCTTTATATTTTCATTATTTATTTTTTTGCTAAAATGTTTAAGTTTATTTTAGAAAATTATTCATTATAACAAATTACAAGCAGTATTTTAAAATTAAAAAAATTGAATCAATATAAATTGTAAAATAAGAAACGAAGCTATCAACCGACAAATTAAGAAATCGTATGAAAAAAAAGTAAATTATGTTTATAAATATTACAGAATCATGAAATGTAGTGGTGGTAGTCCTGTTAACACAGTTGTATCTGCTGTATATGTAGTATACTGTAGCATCTCTTTATAGTTAAAAATGATCTCTTAATCAAATATAAATAAAAAATACATATATTGGTGTTAATTTTTATAAAACAAATGAAAAAATAACATTTGAACCGATGCAGTTTAAACATAAATGAGCTCATGTTATATCAATCAAAACAGTAAAATTAAAATTGTAAAAATTGATTTGTCTGAAAATAGAATGAAGTTTTTAAAAACTTTATCAATGACAAAAATACCCAAAATAGGAATTTGGGTTTAAACCGCATTTAGCGCCATGTTTTTAGTTAAAATGACAATAAGCAAATGTTACTTTTTGTTGCATGAATATACAAGTGCTTTTTAAATACTCTTATAGCACTTTGGATTTTTTTACTTCTATCTAAATCATTCTATACGACAAAACCTTGCTTTGAAAAATGAAGGAAATCTCAGCTTTTCAAAATGAATTTCACTTAAAACCAGATTTTATAACAACTCTAGGTGAAAAATTTGGTGCAAGCAGCGCGTTTTGCCTTTAAATTCTAAAGCTTCTTCATTCAATTTTCTCTTTCTTGGTTCTCAAATACTAGAAGCATCCTTACATTTCCTTGACGATGAAAAATGGAAAGATCAATTCACTGCGAGGTAATTTTCCTTGCCATGAATTCTGCATATTAAACGTAAACCTTTTAAGGTAAAAGAAAGTAAGAAGAAACGGTTCATGGTTGGGATTAGGAAGCGATAATGTAACAATCCTATTAACGTAAATTAGATCAAATTAGCAATTAAGAACTAATCTTATATGCTGTATGGCAGAATTAATTTAGAAAAGCCTATAATGTATAATTATTTATTCGCCTATTCTCTCTCTCTCTCTTTCAGCAATTGTATTTATATTATAAGTTTTATAATTTTATAAACTTACTTCTATGAACATATAAGTATGTATTCATTTAATGCATTGTTAAATATATTAATAGTTTTTAAATAATTGTTTGCTTAGCATTTAAATACATTTTATGTAAGTGCTTTATTAAGTTCTTTTTTTAATTTTTATAATTTACACTTCTGTAGTATTAAATAGCTTTCATATTAATTTTATGGAGTAATGTTAGCAAAATTTTGAATACGGTAATCAATCTGAAATCTCATACGTAATAATTTTAAATAATTATCTAAAATTTAATAAAAAATAATTTAAAATCGTTACCTATGTTTCATGTAAGCAATATAATGTATTCTTTTCCATTTTATTATACAAATTCAATTCCTAAATATAAAATAACTTTTCAACCTTTTCCATTTATAATTTCGCTAAATAAAATTTTTTGAAATTGAACAATTCATCTAAAATTAAAAAACATTTCTTCGCATTTCAATTTTGGTCATTAAATGATTTAATTTATATTTAACTTTAATAAAAATAAAAAAATAACAAAAATCGAATTTTAATTACGAAATAAATGTACTCTTTTTGAAGTCAATATAGAGATTTTCATTTTTCGCTCGTTCATCAGAAATGATATACTTGGATACTTCGCTACGTAGTAATCCTATATGAAGTCTAGATTCATTTTTATAAGCTATGTATTCATAAAATAGTACCATTAAAGTGATGTAAGAGCGAAGTCGCATGATGGTGAGCGTGAGCACATTGTTGTAGAGGTTGGATACCGTACCGGCCGAGGACTACCATGATGAGAGTGCTTATGTAGTTTAAATTATTCCTTTAGATCAATGTCAGAATTGAAGGTGTGGATCCTCTCTAGTGGTGCCATCTATCGGAGGAGCTTAGAGCAGAGTCGTACTTCGTGGTGCCCTGGTTATGCGAAAGACGAACCCTACTGACTTAAATTCGCATAGCCAACGGCATAGCGATCTTAGCTTGTCCAAGTGTCCTAAGTAACAACAAAAACAAATAATTCCTGAAACCCACTTTCTCTGCAATGGTCTAGCGTAGTGTGACATGTAGAGTATGTGGCATGAGACGTCGACATCGTATTTTAATCATAGTTCAAATACATGACATGGCTGCCTTAGTATTATTTTCTCAATGTATAATTTTATTGTGAAAATAATATTAAGGTATTTCATATAACTAATATTTCACAATAACTAATGAATCAAATATTTATGTGTATAAATGTAGAAAAAAATTTTGTGTTATTAAGAAATTAGCATTTTCTAGATTTACACAATATTTTTCCTTGGACTATATATATTATCACATTCTTGCTGTACATTGTGTGTCAAAGTTACGAGATGTAAAACAAAACTATCACTTATTTTTAATAATACAAAACATAAAATGAAAACTTTGAAAACTGGAATAATTGAAATAAATTATATTTTCGCAAATAAATCATTAAATAAGACAAAATTTAAAAAATTGTCCGAAGAAATGTACATATTATTTCTCTTTAAGATCGCTTAGTTTTTTTTTTAAATCGTATGTAAACTGTAATAACTTAAATATCTTAAAAATATACAAATGATAATAATCTAAAAAATCCATATTAAACTGTTTTATGAAGGAATTCACAATGTCGTATGGAAGAGATGTATTTGAACTGCAAGTTAAAAAATTCTATTTTATAAGAACCCTGGAAAATCAGAAGGTGGGATGAATATAAAATCTGTAAATGTTTAAAACTGGTAATCATAATGTTTAAAGCAGAATTTTTTATAGAATATATGAAGGACCTGAAAGTAACAGTAATTTATCTCAACTCGGATAACAGAAACACATTTCATCTTTTAACTAAACCGAATAAGTATATTTGTAAAACAAAACAGCAGACGTGTAAAAGTATCTCCCAGTCTATTTCACTTGAAGATCAAATTCAAATATTTCTTCTTGGAAATGAAAAAGAATACTTAACAAAACTGTTGAATCGTGATATTGAATAAGGGTTGAAGTAAGCAAAAGGGCTCGTGATTTAAGATACTATTTGCAACAATATTATTTTTACCAAACAAATTAGATGAAGATTGAAATTACTGGTAAGTTGGTAATACTTATTACTGGTAAGATTTACGAACGAAAATTCAGGAATTCTTCTGCAGACCAATAGCTGGTATTTCTGTAACGTTGTGGAAAGCTTTTGCAAAAGATGCGAAATATAAAATTATTGAGTTCCTAGAAAAATGGACTTCAATTGTTTCACCGAACTGCTATACTTTAAACTTTTTAATTCACTTTTATGGGAATAAATGGGAAATTTCAGCAAGACAATGTACCATGTGATGTGTCTAAATCGATTAAACTAAGAATTGTTTTTTAAAAAAATCGAGTTCTTGTTCAGCCAAATCTTAGTCTCCAGACTTGAATTTCATAGAAAACTAAAGAAGTTATTTGTTTTATCATGTGTACGCAAATTCAGGAATTTGCTTTATCAAATATATGCAAATAACTATTGTTATAATTTTGTATACGAATCCAAAGTAGTTATCACAGACAAATTGAACGCAATTCACAAATATTTGCTCGAAGACTTGATTTATTCTATGAAAAATCAAATATTTGATGTTACTTAAAAATGATGTTTTTAATTTTATATTTTAAGAACTAATCTTATTATTTGTAATTGATATTTGAACAGAAAATGAATAATATTAATAATAAAATATTTATTATGAAAATTATTTTAAATTAAATGCGTGTACTTTATGTTTCATTTGTTTACATAAACTTTATTTAATTTGAGAAAAAACTGTATTATTTATAATGAATATCTCAAACACCACAAGTTGTAATTTAATTTACAGTATACTGTATTAATATTTAGCTACAAAAATTTTATTTTAGAAACAAATTTGAAATAATCATTATATATAATTGAATAAAATGAAATAAAATTCAGTTTGAAATATTTAATTCTTTACGAAATGTGAAAACCCTTAAACATTTTATATACTGAACAACAAATTAGTTTTTTATTACTTAAAATAATTATTTTTACATGATTAGAATAATTTTAGGAATTTAATAAATGTTTTATTTCAAATTTAATATGTAAATTTAATGAATAATAAAAATCAACTATATACCGTGTACTACCGTTGAAATATTATATTCGCGTTTCAGGCTTTCTTTGTAGAATGTTAGAAAAACAAAATGTTTTCTTTTCAAACATTAATTTTAATGCAATACAATTATTCTTTTGATCTATATTAAATTAAAATTTGATAATATTTCTTCTTTCAATATGAAAAACACGAAATTTAACAATGCATTTCATCAATTTTTATGTATATTATTTCCGTCCTTTAATTTATTTTGAAATCATTAAAAAATAATTGGATTAATGCATTTCTCTAAATTTATCAATTCAACATAGATAATGCATTTTTGTTAAAAGAAATGAAGTTGAGAGAGATAATTCCTTATAAATTACGACTAATATAACATTGAAATAAGTTTTCTATGCATTAACTCTAGTTTCAGGATTTTAAATTATTAAGAATTCACGTATTTTGTGCAATATTTAATTTCACTTGGTAAATTGAAAAATATTCTAAGATGTCTTTAGTTTTAATGAAATATTTAAGCCTGAAAATTTATTTATATTTTATAAAGTTATTTGTTTTACTAACGTTTTATAATTTATTCAAATTAATGCACGTATTGAGATTTATTTACTCTGTATTGAAAATTATTTTGCAATTAAAAAGTCATACACTCTTTAAAATAATAATATTAATGGTTTTTTCCGAGAAATCAGTTTATATATTGATCTTCAAATGAGAAATACATATTGCTAATAGTAGTTTTTGAAATCACATAAATTTTTATACTAGAAGAAAAAAATCAATAATTTGAATCCATGATTTAAATTTTCAAGTTTTAAAATTATTGACATTAGTCACATGTTTAGAGATTTTATTCAATTTTAATGTATAAATTAATTGTTACACAGTTTTGTTTTTTTAAAATTATAATAATTCACTCTTATGCTAAGTAAACAATTTTAGGAGTTTGAAGACGTTTAGCAGTCACGAGGTTTAAGAAATGATAGCTTTTGATTGTGAAAGATTAGGAGTACTAAACCTAACAGTAGAAAATTCAATTTAATATATTTAGAGATTTATTCAATGAATTTAATGAAAGATTGAATTCAATTTACATTCATTAATTTTGAATGATTCAAATTTATGTTTTAAAAAGACGCTTGTTTCGAAGTATATCATGCATCAGTTCTTGAAGATTTATTATTTGTTGTTCTGGTTTTCATGTATTCGTTAAAAAAGATAAACTGGATTTGTGTTTGTAAGAATTTTAACCCTTTGCGTTAAAACGTTTATCAAACTCTTGAACATTTCTTTTTTAGTTCTATTACATTGAATAGAATTGGAATGTCATATTTGCACAAAGTGTATCAAAATTCCGCCTTGTATGAACGTTAGTTCTACAAATGAAGCACACTTCTGGTTTGATAGTTTTATCTAAGAAAGCTACCAGAATCGTGTTTGTAAGAAGCCTAAAATCACCTTCAGAAACTGCTTTTCTTTTAAAATATTGATCTTTTTGGTTTTGAGATATTGGTTAAAATTTCGTATTACTATCATAAGTAGATAGGTTTGTTTTGAAGTTTAACATTTTTCCACCATTACTGTGCTATTGGTTAGTTCTGGAGCCTTAGTTCTGGTTTGATGGTTTTGCCAAAGATTGTTACCATATAAATGTTAACAAGAAGCCTTTTGAGTATTTGCATTTTTTTCTGACAAATCTATTTTTGTTTTATTTTGATATCAGTATTGGTTTTAAGAGAAAGGTGATATTTATTTGTATAGCTTCATACCTGACTTTGACAGTAATGCCGCATTGAGTTAAAAATTTTTTTGAAGCATCGGTGTTAACAAACGGGTTACATAAAGTTCGTCACAGAGTATTTTTAAGAAATGTTGTGAACCTGATATAAATGATTTAGAAAGAATGGAATTCCTTCAAATTCTGTGAACGACATGTTAAATATACTAAAAAGTTCTTAATTGCATGTAATTTTATGAATTTATTTTCAAATAAACTTACTGATACTTCTATAGCATTCTAGAGCCTCATATTACACAAAAGAAAGAGCCTACATAGCTAAACGAAAGATATTTATCTTCTCATAAAAACCATAAAATGTGTCGATAAAAGCTTAGAACAGTTGCATCAACTTATTCTTTACTATCAACTAACTAAAGTGAGTTGTTGTCATGATTATAAATAATATTTTGCTTCAAAAATGAAAAATAATTTGAGAAATTTAACTTTTTTATATTTTAACTATCATAAGTACCTCTTTGTAACAACATATTATTCCGAACGTTTTCTATTAATTCACAGCATTTTAGGTCTTGAACATTCATTCTATCGTGTTTAAAGAATTACAAAATTTATTCTATTAAGGTTGATAATATGCCAAACAAATAATATGAATATGTTCAAAATTAACTCACTTATTTGATTACAACATTATTTTATTTTTGTATTTCTCTTTCCACATTTCAAAACTGTTTATTAGAAAAAATAAATATTTAGAAAATAGTTTCAATAAAATATAATAGATATAGAAGAAACCTTAAGCCGCTATAGCAACGGATCCTTTATTATAGACTAACTATTAGTCTAGCGAATTACCAATGATTCCAAACAAAAACTTTGTTTTATAATATATCATTAATTTTCAAAAAGTTTAAGGAATTAAATTTTTCCTTATCTTCCCAAGAGCCGTAGTAATTATTAAACATTTTAAGTTTTCTGAAACTACATCTTCATGTTTGGGACATTCATAAAATATTTTAAGAAAATTATTTGTTTTAAGGTACTTATTTGATAATAAATATAAAAAAAATGCATAACAACTAATATATGGAATAGCAAAAGTTTTATAAAACTATAAATGACTAAAAAATGTTTTTTTATTAAATGAGCTTTAAAAAAGCTACTACAATTACAAAAACAACGAACTAATCTAACTTTACGTTATAATCTTTTTAATGAAATTCTAAAATAAAATATGAAAGATTTTCCTATACATATTTTGACAAGTATAACATAATAAATATCTTCATAAAATAAAGTATTTATATTTTCTGCATTAAATTTTCTGTCTAAAACAAGCAATTTTTTCTGTATGAATGGAATTCACTATTTTTCTACTTAATTTACAATTTTAAATGCTTTGCTATACTCCTCTTAAAATAATAATTTTGGCTGCATCTTTCAAAAGATTGAATTTTTATTTTAAAGATTGATTGAGTTTTAACAAAATGAAAGAGTGAAATTTCACTTTTGAATGGATACCACTGGATTTTTAAGAGTGTAGTAGTATATTGCAATTTGTATTTATAGATAGGCTTATATTATTTATTAATAATAATTGTATTCATTATATTCAATAACATAATTATTAGAATAATATATATTAATTATTGTAATGAAACAGCAAATGAGAATTATTTATTTATATCAAATGAAAACTACAATGCACCATTCAAATTTATCTTATCAAATTCTACTGAACTCACGCAATAATTTTAAATTCCTCAATTTCGTGAATTAATTCATAACGTTTCGACCTGAAGCGCCTTCCGTCAAATTTAATGAATGTTGAGTTCTATATAATCGATCTTTTCATATTCATAACCAATTCAATGATAGCTGCTTAACCTTCTTAGAACTCATTTCTAAGCTAGTAATGCTTCAAATGATCCCCCAGACACTATTGAAGTCTTATTAACAAAAGTGATAGAGGTAGGAAGTTAGAACTTAACTGCCAATCCTACTTTATTCTCTTTTTTATTGTGAATATGGAATAATATGATTAACAACTGCTTATTTAACAAAAGATGTCGATAATTAAATTATGAAATTATTTAAATCACGTTTAAGTACTATACTTATCTCTTCTAATTTATTAATTAGATGGGACAAATATAATGTCATGTTAATGTTAAAAATCCCGTTTATTATCGTTTGAATATAATTCTAATTCATAAGACGTGTCTCTTCTAATTCATCATAATATCCTAGACAAATATTTCAACAATATAATACTATTTATTAGTATAATACGCTAATTTTTCTTTTATGAAATTGTCTTAAACTGTGATTTTTTAGTTACCCTTGAAAATATTCGAAATATTTTACCTAGCTTATTATTTTAATTATTGTTATCAATAATTATATTTGTTTGATTTAATATTAAAGCCATTAAATTTCATTTTTATTTACTAAATTAGAAGGTATGTAATGATCTATACATAAAATATAAATGATAAGTATTTTAAAAATCTTTATTTATGTTCTGAGTTTTTGGGAAAAAATGGGATTAAAATATTAAGTTTTTACAGTTGCTTTTCTTTTTAAATTTTTTACCATATGTTCCTTAGTTTTTATCCCCTATTAAAATTACTATTTGAGTGTTGTAACAAAACAAACGAACTTTTTTTAAAAATACAGTTTTATCTTAAAATTGACATTTAAATAAATTTGTTTTTATTCCTTATTTCCTAACATTTTCTGTATTTAAAGACTGATTTCTAAACTAATTGTTGAAATAATTTTATAAATGCAATATTTTGCACTATTTTTAATACAAAATTATGAATGTATTATTCTCTATCCTTTAAATTAGCAAATTGATAAATAATCTTGATATAGTACTCTGTAACTATATCAAGAAACATTACAGACTGTGGTAATTTTAAATTAATGGAATCAAAAAATGTTGATATTGTTACAGAGTACTATTTCAAGATTTTTTTATCAATCCACTAATTTAAAATCTGTATTGAAATTTCTATTCACTATTCAAAACCCACTCAGCATTCAAATGTGTTTCCTATTATTTTATTATTTTTAATATATTACTGATAACATTTCCTTTTAATAAAGGATTTTTATACAAAAAAATATTTAATAATAATAACTTCTAAATTTTCCGTTTCGCTCAACAGTTTTAAAATTTTTACAGTTTTAATTTCAAGGATATGAAATGATATGTTTTGTTATAAAAGATGCTCTATCGCAAATGAATAAATAAATAAAGAGGCTTTTAATGGGAAATAAATGGTTTCTCTCAAAAGCAGCTAATCGCATTTAAGTTAGTTCTTATAGAATAATTCGGAAGAGATAGCAATGCCTTAATTTAATATTGACATAACTGATAGAGCAATGGAAAGAAAACACATTTTCACCACGAACTCAAAAAGCTACATGAAACAATTACAATTGAACAATGCAAATCCAACAAATAACTAACAGATTTACTTTGGAAATTAACAGTTTCCAGTTGTATTCAACAATTATAATTTTGAAATTATAATTGACAAATTATTTTCTGTGTGGGAGTATTTAGATGCTGTGTAATTTTAAGTAATATTCCATTGTTTCCCTTTGTTTTCGGAAAAATGCAATAATATTTTAAAATAAACTCAACAGATAAATTTAAAAAATAGAGAAAAGATTGGTTTCACAGATAATAGAACATATTCAGATTGCAAGGGGAATTGCTCAACATCAAACGTGAGATAAAATTTCTTCCTTCGAAATTATCCAGAGGGCGCTTTAAATGAAATATACGTCATATGGCGATAGTAATTTTTTGAAATATTAGCTAAAAATCATATTTTTTAAGTAAAATTTTGTAAAATCTGTATTATTATTTTGCATTAAAAGTAACAAACTCACTATTTTGTAATTTAGTCCCAGACGCCGTGTAATCCAAAATTCCAAATTCTGATTTTTTTTGGCGATGTAGAAATATTGCCAAGATGACGTATTGTGACGTGTGCGATGTCGTAAATACTTGAGTTGCCAAAATAGAATTCTTTGCATAATTTTTATAGCTCTTCATATCTAAGACGTAATAAAAACCAGGTTACCGGACACATAAGAAAATCTGCCAAAAATTCACCAAACTCAGAATTTGTCATCTTGAATTATATGGCATCTGTGCCATAATTTAAAACCAAAAATCTATCATTGAATAAGCATTGTGATAAAATATTCTCCAGATTTTAAGTAATATTGGCTTTAAATCAAATTAACGGATATACGTGTATTTAAATGCCTTCAATCACTTCAAAACAAAATAGATTTAGAAAGCTTTTCTTATATTGAGAGCAATTTAATTAGAAAAAAATCTTATTTGAAAATAAATAACGTTTTTAAATGCATGGTGTTATAACGAATTTTTTAAATCAAAATTATTAAATCTTCTATTACTTTCAACATAGGCAAAAATGAAATTCAAACCAGAGCAAAGGCAAACTGAGCATTGTAGAATTATTAATTCCGTAATCAGGTGCATTAGATCAATTAAATAACAAGTCAAATAAGTTATTTGACATATTCTAATTCAATATTTTCGAATAACAGATATACATTTGCATTTATTTCATTTTATCTTTGTGTCCATTTTTAACGTGTGAATGTGACATTCAAATGCAAGCAAAGATACTGAACATGATATTGAACATAAATATAATGTTCATTAATTGTGTAATCACAAATCTAATAGGTCAATAAAATGAGTAATCTGATATCTGATTCAATATTTCCTAATTCAATATCTTCGTTTAACACATTTATTTCATTTTACTTTTGTGCCCATTTTGAATGTGCGAATGTGACATTCGAATGTGAACAAAAATATACTGATCATTATATAAAGACAATGCTGAATCCAGTGAAATATATTAGGTTAATGAAATAAGCAGTCGGATAAGTTATTCAACATATTATTATTCAATATAATCGAAAATATATGTATATTTCCTTTTCATTCATTTTATCTTTGTGTCCACATTGAATGCCTAAATATGACATCCAAATGATGTCAACAGCAAAAAAAGCATTGTATAAATAAGGTTGAATATTAATAAGCAATCAAATGCATTAAAACAATCCAGCCAAAATTCAAACAAGCTACTCAGCATTACAATATCCGACGTATTAGAATAATAGTTGTATATGTACCTTTTACATTTTATCTCTTTGATCTGATTGTATACACAAATAAAATGAGAGCAAAGCTATTGATAAACATTGATTAAATGTGTATTATTACATTGGAACAAACAGGCAATCAAATGAATTTTATAACATTTCATTACGCGACATTTTGGAGAAACGGGTATGTAATTGTATTTTATACATTTTATCTCTGCGATCATTTTATAAACACAAATAGGTAATCCGAATGTACAGAGATCGAAAGGAAAATAAATAAAAATACAATAATTCACGATTATCATATTTTTATTTTTCTCTCTCAAAGAATGCCATTAATTTAATTTATTTTTAATTATAGGGTAAAATATAATTTTTTTTATTTTTATTTTTTAAATGTTTAATAATTTAATGATTATTGTTATTGATAATAGTTACTTCTATTTATCTATTTACCGTTTGTAACTCACCGAAAGCATAATTATTGTTAATTTATACTCCCTATAATGTTCAAATCGCACAATGTACTTCATTTAAGCAGAGTATCATTCTGTTCTTGAACTTTACTCCTTTTACCAATATACATTTGTAGTTTTTTCTAACTTTAAAACTGTCAGTCAATTGAAAAAAAAACACATACCCATAATTGAAAAGCGAAAATGTGAAATCCTTTTTGCATTTCTACAAATTTTCAACGATATTCACTTTTTTGAGTTTCCCTCTTTGAACGAAACTGTTTACGTTTTTCTCAATACATCGCCAATCTGAAATGCATTACAATGTGAAAGAAAGGAGTTGCGATTTCAACAATATTAACTTCTTAACTAATAGGAATTTACAAATTTTTCACCCTTCTCTTGATTTGCTTCTAGTTGAAATGTATTTTAAACTTCATTTCATAATGCAAAACAGCATTTTGAATAATATCTTATATTTTTTTTCAAATCTTATATTTTTTCCTCTGGAAAAACCAAAGCTCACGAAAAGTAGTTGGCATATATCTTTATTATTTAAGATGTTTCTAGTGTTACGATAATTAACAAAGAAATGTAATCATTATAGTGTTTTTATTCAGGAACAGCTTTTGATATTAACTATATGACTTATAAATATGTTTACCAGACATCCCAATATCCCTGCTGGTTTACTCCGTAAAAACTAAATTTGGTTTTATAAATGACCTAAAATATCCAAAAATAATTAATTGGGAATGATTATTTAGGGTAATTTTGTCATTCATATCTGTACTTTATGAAAACTAAAAGCTATAGTAGAACGATGTTCTGTTAATAAATGATGTCATCGTATTATCTTATCTCGCAAATCGCATATATTGCAAATACAGATAAAATAGTAGGAGTTTGATAAGGGATTCTGCGTTAAAGGCTTGATGAGACATGTGAATTTAATATTGAATTATCTTGTGAAGATTTTTACACGATTAAAACCAAAAGTGACATTCTAAAAAATTTATAGCTAATGCAAAGTACATGTAACCTATGTTCAAATATTTATTTCTCATTCAAAATTGTTTCTTCATATTTAAATAATTCATAAATATAAAAGTATAAAAAAATTATTCAAATTTATATGTTTGTTCCTGGTTTAGGTTCCTAATTAATTACCATTTATTCATAGCATTAAGAATAAATTATTCTCTAAACAATCTAAAAGCCCTTTACCCTTGAATTACTACAATGCTGGGGGCGTTCCAGTGTCCAGTTGAATATTTCTGAAATTTGTCAAGCCTATTTATAAAGTACATTTAATCTTTCAAAGATGCTTTAATCTTTCAAGCCTATTTATAAAGTACATTTAATTTTTATTAATTTCAAAAGAGATAATATCTACATATGGGTACATTATAACGGCAGCATTAATTTAGAACATTTTAACAAAGAATTTATAACATGAATTCTTTAACTACTAGGACAACAATATACAGCCATTTATATAAAATCATGTGCAGTTCCTGAAAACGCTTTCTTTTTAAAATATTATGCAGCATTTACAATTATCCTTATTAGACTCAACCTTATCAATTTGTAAATTACGGAATTGAAAATGCAGATTTATTTGTTATTGTAGTTGAATTAGTTTAGTTAAGATGCACTAATCCTTTAAATTAAGCAAATCGGAGATTTAGTGAGGTAAATTAGCAACCAATATTTTCTGATTATAGATAAATAATCATGTTGTTGTTATTGTATAAATAATCCTAAATACAAGAAGCATGTAAGACCAAGAAGTTATTATTGCTAATGAAAGTTTTTGTGCCTTGAAAAGATTATTATAAATTTGGCATAATGGCCACTAATCTTTTAATGGTGATTGTTTAATATCTTTGTTAATGGTAATGGATATGTCAATCATAATTATTTGTATGATAAAAGTCTTGAAATAGGTTTTACATTGTAGAAAATAGAATTTATTTTACTTATACTGTCAGTTCTTCAATCTTCGTAATAATAATCAGTTGAAGTATTTATAAGCAAATAATTATATGAAATTGTATTCTTTTAAAAGGATTTAAAGTTCTCATTAGACTTACATAACTTTATATTAATGGTACTTCGGACATTTTTTGTATAATGTAAAAATTATTTCATCTAACTATAATATTTCCTTGTTGCAAGGAAATAAATGTAATTGTATATTTTGTATACTGTAGCGTTGACGTAGATAAGGAATTCTGCTATCCTTATTCAACTTGTCAGATATCCAAAACATAGAATAGGATAAATAAGGAAAATGTTCCGTAACGAAATTTGGAAATTTATGTTTTATTACATCTGCTTTTAAAATTAGCTAACATTAACCCATCTTTGAAAATCTCATTAAAGATTATTATTTTTATTGAAAAAGGGGAATTAGTGATACAAAAATTGTATGGTAATCATTAATAAATTATAGGACGCTAAAGATTTAAATGCCAAATGATATCTTTCTCAAATAAATTAAAAGAAAATAATGCGCAACTCTCGCATTGATTTGAGTGCGAGCATTTAAACATTAATGTTTCAAAATCCATCAAAATAAAAACCGGTCAGAAAAAATATTTTCGCCCTCAGGAAAACACTCGTATTTAGTTAGCAGAATCCACTTTCTTTTCAATATAATGATTGCAAATGAAACTACACATTCGTTGTTTTTACACCACAGTTCATGAAATAGTTGTATTAAAATAATTGCGCTAGATAAAATATCTCTTCCTATATGATTTACTTTCTGTCTTAATCTTCGCACAAGGTGTCGATTAGTATTAAATATACCTGCACTATAATTTATGTTTCTTATTTTATCTACATCCCGAATACATGTTAAAATAGGAAAATCTTTTTAGTTATATTAACTTAAATTTCATAAATTTATATTAGCTTGTTTTACCTGTATCCCACTTAACTTTAGAAATAGGACAAATTTTTTAACTATTTTAAACGGTATCGCAAAGCTATGAAAAAGAATTTATGGCTTAGAACACTATCTCTATAATTAACTTACCAATTATTCTCATTGTAAAGGTTTCTTAAAATAAGAAATTAATTAAGTTACAACAGATTATTTTTCAAATGTTTAAAAATGTATAGTTACTTTAAGAATTTAAATCTGCTCTAAAACTTTAAAATGAAATTTCTAAATTTAGATAAACACTATGTGCAGTAAATTCACCGTTCTGTTGATGCTTTTAATGCTTGATAAACAAAGTGTAATTAATTTTTAGCTTCCTTTTTTATGTGTTATATTTAATATCCCTGTAAGAAAACTATTTGCAATTTACCCCTGTTGTTGAATATGCCAGATGCTAGGGTTGAAAATTATTCTAACTAAAAACAAAGAGAAAAAAACCTTATCTAAGCATTTTCTACATTTTGCGCTGTAGATGTTTTCGCAAACGTGATAAGAAAGGCAGATGTTAATTATTTCATAGAAACTAATTTTTCTTTTCTTTTGAACTGAGCTTGATTATTTTTATGAAGCAGAGAAGCGAATAAATATTCATTTTATATTTTTATATTCACATATTTAAACGACTACGGTAAAGAAAACATAGTTTAATAAAATGATAGTATTATGTAATTTGAAATATCAAAGTTTCTGTGTAAACGTTGTTAATTAAATGAATCGAAGAATTTAATGTACATAAAAATAAAATATTAATATCCTCTGGTATACAAATCCTGAAAACTTAAATATTCATAGTTAAGCACATGAATAATGCATTAATTTTATACGTAATTGATATTTTTTAAAAAATTATACCATTGTATTTATACCATTTGGCAACGTAATTTTAATAATTCATTCCTAGAACTTATATGACGATATTACAAAAGTTATATAAAATGATGACAAAATTAAGTAAAATTATTTTGGGATTAAAATATAATTTACGATAAACAGAAAATTCTTTGATATCGTATAATTGTATTTTTTAATATTTTACACTGGCCACACATTTTATTTATTATTAAGAATATAAAAATTAAGAATATATTATTTATTTACTTTTATTATTTACTTTTATAAATTAAGAATATATTAATTAAGAATATATTATTATTTATTAAGAATATATTATTAATATATTATTTATATAATTAAGAATATATTATTTATAAAATACATTTACAAAAAGTAAAATTATAAAAATATCTTAATCCTTAAATTCTTTTGCCCGCATTCAGTTGATGAAAAGACTGCACAAATTTAATAAATTTTGAAACATAAATGAAGTAACAAATGTTCTTGTATATAAAAACTACAAACATATAAAATTTCACAGTATTTATACACATAAATTATATGTATATTTTTACTTAGCTTCTGAATAGTTTTTTTAAAATATCACTGTTAATATTTATTTATTTTTAGCTTAAATTTAATGATAAAAAATTTCTTTTGGTAAACGATGTATTTAAGTTGCATAATATGCTGATAATCATATTCATACTGTTTTTTTTTAATTAAATTATAATTTAGAATTTACTAATATATTTTGAATTATATATTTAGTATTAAAATATATACGTTTAGTATAATTAATAAAGTTTCTTGAAAATTTTTTTAATTTTTATTAATTTTACTAACATGTGTAATTAATATCACTATTATTAATACTACTAATTTGTACATTTAGTAGAATTGATAAAGGTTTTTAAAAAATTCCTAAACAAAAAACTTTATAAATTCTACCATATATATATATATATATATATATATATATATATATATATATATATATATATATATATATAGTATACACAACGTATAATTGTAAATATTAGCAAAAATATTTTTTTAAAAAAAACTTAATATCTATATAAATAATCAACCTACTTATATAGTTTTTTATTTCAGAAATAATTTAAAATTTTATTCCAATAGTAATTACTGTATCATTCTTGAATATCTTTAAAAAACGAAGAAAAAACTTTCAATCTCAAATCAATGTATCTCTTTCTAAAGCAATAAATAACTCAATAATTTCAAATCCTAGAAAAGCCTTCAAAACTCTGGATTTAAATATAAATTTATTTTTTCATTTACCCACTTATCTATCAATCTATCTATATCTCTCTATCTATCTATCTATATATATCTATATCTATCTATCTATCTATCTATCTATCTATCTATCTATCTATCTATCTATCTATCTATCTATCTATCTATCTATATATATATATATATATATATATATATATATATATATATATATATATATATATATATATTTACGAACACTCGCCATATTCTAACTAGTAGTTGGTTCTCCTAATATGGTTCTTCAGACCAAGTGATAATTATATTACCGTTTAAGAAATGAAATTTTAAATTTATATTTTCACGAATTCATTTTCTTGTACTTTTCATTTTTTTATCATCAAATGTTTTCCTATTTTTTTAATTTTATGATTGAAAAGCTTAGATTTTTACTAAAGTCTTTCAAATTGTAAATTAAATAATAGCAATAACAATTAATTGCTGATGCTGATATACCGGATATTATAAGCTCTATTCCTCTGAAGTTTCGTTTCTCCCACCTAATCTAACCCCCGTCCTACAGCCCATATATCAGAGTATAATCACTGGCTTCATGTGCGAATATTATAAGTATTACGGCACGAAGTGTGATCACGAGTTTCATTCTCCTTATGAAATTGACTATCTTGTGTGTCGGTCTTCTCTTATCAATTTATGCTTTGAATAATGTTATTGTTGCACCAACATGCTTCCTTGTACTTAGCCCTAAGTAGGACTCTGCCAGTTAGATAGAAGCAGTTGGGTGGAGTCTTCGTGCTTTCGTAGCAAGGACCAAGCAGAAGATTCCCAATACTTGGCTTGCTTTCCCCAGATGTATCATTCCACTTGGAGGACATTGCGACCATGCCCAGTTTTAACGTCCCCCTGTCGCCTTTTGCGAACAACGAATTTTTAGTTAAGCTGGGATTCGAATTCACTACATTTCGGTAATGAGAACGACGCCCTAAACAACTAGGCTACAGAAGCCCTCTTGTAATGATGTTACAGATGAAATGATGTCTAGATTATTTTGCAAGCAGATTTTATTATAGAAGTCACTAAAGTAAATCACCAACATTTACCTAGAAGAGTAAAATATGAGTTTCTCTGCAGGAAATAATTTTACACATGTTAATGAAAATGAGACGAATTTTCTATTTTTATTATCATGAATATTGACATTTAAATTCTTATGCTCGACATTTCGTTTGTGTTTGAACTAATTTAAATAAGTTATAGAAAGACACATTGAAAAATGCCTATGTGTGTAACCTCTTCAAAATAACTTAATATAAACCGTTCAATCCGCTTTTATTAAATAGCTTAAATAAATGTAATAAAAATAAATAAATAAATACAATAATTTATAGTGCGAAGAAAACGATTTTTATTATTTATCATTTGTAAACAAATAATTAAGAACAAAATGCAATATTTATTAATTTAATTATAAATTTTAATTTTATGTTTATGTTAATAATTTTATATTTAAAATGCAATTATTAATGATTATTATATTATAATGTATTTAAATGTACAAATATATGTATTCAATTTAAATACTTCAATTTTATGTATAAATTGAGAATACACATACTTCTTTATTAATTTTACATAGATTAATTAGCACTATCAATTATTTTCATTATTTTCTCGTTTGTTTTGTTGTAAAGATTTTCGGCAATGGACTTAAACTGCTCCTTTGGTGGAATGCTTCAAAATAAATATACACCGTGAACTAATTTTAAGTTGATAGATGGCGTTTCCAGATATTATGTTTACTTATTAATTCAAATTAAGTCTATCTAATTAAATAATTGCGAGTACAATAAATTCACTTAAATCAAAACATCATTAAATACCATATAAATAGTTTAATTTTTCAAATTCTAGAGTTCTTTAGATAAACCACCTTTTTAAGGGAATTTCGTAATCGAATTCTGCCGTTAATTAACTAACATAATGACTGGCTAGCTGACCAAGTATAGAACCCACTACCTTTATCATTGATTTTACAAATACACAAATTAAACAAAAGATTATAAAATATAAGACAAACTGTAAAATGGCTTCAAACTGATTAATTATAAAAGTATTAGTTAAATATTTTATGTGAATCATCACACAAATTTTGATTTTAAAATTGTGCTTAAATTTATTTATTTCATTGTTATTTTCCTGCATTATAATTACTGATAACAAAAAATATATTACTTTAAATAGTTTCTTTTGTGATTTTAACAAGTGAATAAATTGTCAATTAAAATAACACGAAATTATTTTCTTAATAAACCTTTGCTAAACTAATAAATAAATTTTAAAATTCTATAAGATTAATAAATAAAATCATGACATCAATTTTAAATCTATATTAGAGATCAAGATATACCAGATATAAAGTGTATAACATATATCTAATACTTAAAATCTAACGTGGGTATAATAAGTAATAAATTTTAATACGTAAATTTCAATGAAAGAATGATCAAATTTTTAATATATCAGTCATTGTAGTATATAGTATACTAAATGACCAGCATAAATTGTAAGCAAGCATTTTTGTATACGCTTTAGTTACTGCTTCAGAATTACTCATGAAATATTGGCTTACTTCTTATTGTATTTGTTGCTGAATAAATAGGGTATATATAATAGATATTTATGTATATAAATTAAATAATAAACAAAGGTAATAGTATGAATTTTAGGTACAGTTTAAATTTCTCAGGAAAGAAAGGGAACCTTTACTTTAATTTACTGTCTCAATTTTATTTATATCATAATTTTATAAACTAGCAACAAATATTTAACTGTAACAGTTGCTAGATGAACAATGTAAGTCTAGTTATCTAGATTAAATAGCAAGTAATTTTGTAAACTAGCAGCAAATATTTAACTGTATCAGCGGTTAGATGAACAGTGTATGTCTAGTTATCTAGATTAAATAGTAAAAATAGAATCAACTGTATCAATTTTAGCTATAGTATCAGAATTTTGTTAAGGTATAAGTAAAGATATTTGATTGTGCCAGTGGCTTCATGAATAGTGGTTGACCAATTATCTAGAATGAACAGCAATGACACAATCAATCATATCAATTCCAGTTACAGTCTCACAATTTTTCTTTAACAAAAGGCCAAAATACTTACTGTATCAGTGGCTGAATGGTGGGATTTGACACTGATGTTACGCAGTACAAACTGCTTCCAGCGCTTTAGCCTGAGCCTCACGGCTCTCACGACGTCATCCGGGTCATTCCTGTAGCACTCTTCAGAATAATAAATAGAGCTGGACATATCCAGTTTCAGTCTTGACTGTAAATTACTCTGTAGTACAGTCACGAAGGAAGAGTTTCTAGATACAGTTCCCTCATGTCTTGGCCACTGTCTTAAATTCAATAAATTCTCTGTATCTACCTCTAAGAAGTTTTTAACTTTTGGCACGGAAATGTTGACTTCGAATGAATAGACTGTGTTCTAGAATCCTTAATCTACCATAGATTTTTCTGAATAGAACTTTATGTTTCACACTCTACATAATTCTCTATGACCTTCGACTAATGGTTGAGGAATAATTATAACTATCCGAGTACTTCAATAGTCTTTACTGGTAGTTTATAACAACGCTATCGTCCTAAACATTTACATCCACGATATAGGTTTACGAAAGATTCGATTCAGATATAGACTCGAACATCTTGGCGGATTCGAATCGTTATAGCAGAAAAATATGACGATTTCTTGTACAACATCACAGACACTGATTGTTAGCAAAGTACATGAGAGAGGAGTTAAAAACCACAAAGGAAACACTTTCTTAAAATTTGTACATAAACCAACAAATTTTGACAACAACTGGATCAGCAATAAATAGATTTTGATATATTTTTCCAATTCTTTAGAGTCAACAAAAAGTTTGGGAATAAAAAGACCAACGATAAACTCGGTTTAAAAGTGGTGTTTTATGTTAAAAAGCTCGGGAAAACAAATGCAAGGGGTACCCGTTTCCACAAATACAATATACACATATATACATGAATATATAATTCTTAAGGAACACAGATTGGAACGACAACTTTGACTGATTCTGGATCTTAAAAATTATCCACTTCAACTTTGATTGTACTTCGGAAGTACTAAGAAGGAAAACTTCAAAAAGATTAAACTACCATAAATCACTATTAATTATTAGTCAGATTTATGAGGAAAATATTTTTAATGAAAACAAATCGAAACACTTATTTCTAGATGGTGTGAAAGAGGAAGATACATAATGAGAAGATATCTACAGGTAAATATCTGAGAAATTCTACCTAAAGTTTAGGATTCGGACTAAGTCTAAAGTTTGTATTCCCTAGATGAAAAGTTTTATCTTTTAAAATTGTTCACTCAATCTCTCCTTTCTTTAAGTTCTAAAGAATGTTAATGTAAATAGATAAGAATGTCTTCTAAACAATACCGATAGCAAAGTTCGCGATTCGAAATTCCTCCGCGATTCGTTGATATGAATAAATAAATTAAATTTTCTATCAGTAATCGATGGGATAATTTTTTTTTCAAAATTTCTAAAAAGATATTTCAGATAGAATATATTTTAAAAAGGAGTTGGTATCGTCTAATCTTCTAGTCCTGGAAAGATTCTATGTGTTCGGTTGCTCTTAGTACTAAGTAACTTTCAAGATCCATCGAGTCGTTTGAAAAATCTTCGTTCGGAATATTCCAAAACATCCCCCATTCGAACGTTGGGGAGTTGCGGCTTCACCCTTTTAAGGGGATCGAAGAGGCTGCACGAGGCCTCCGTTCGCCCGGACAGACGGACAACAAGTGGAACACTTGTGCGGATGGAAGGATGGACCGTCGTGGTGGCATGTCGCTCCTGGCTCCCGAATATCCACACGAGGGAGTATGCCTATTTATATGGACGCAAACGGTTGCTTCAGGGGTTGTTTTTTATCGTCTGCTAAGGAGGATGCAGAACTAGCTGGCTCGGCGGGGTCGTAACGTCTGCTTCACCCCTTCTACTTACGAGACAACGGGATCCAGGATTCTACGCCTGTGCTCAGTGCCATTGATCGAGCGCCCCCAAAGAAAGGGGAGTGCGCATGGTCACGTGACAGATACTTCGGGGAGTGGGGTGGGGACAAGCGAAAAAATGTGCGCGCCTGTGATTGAGAACAGTTCGAACGTTCACTCACTATCATCAGAAACAAGGCGAAAAGAATAGCGAAATAACCTCATGTCATTACACGATGAAAAAATTAAAAAATCGATACGCGTATCGTTTTCAACATTTCATCGAGTTATTAAGCATCTTCTTTTCGTCATCATCACCCTTCAAACGTAAAAATTCGATTTGTTTGTGGTTAACAAGATATTCCAATAGAAATATGAAGAAGGAGTATGTAATTCTGCGCACAGTTTCATGAAAAATGAAAAACAATTTAAAATTTCTAAGTGAATAAATATAAAGTAATTTTGAAAGTTCAAAATGAACTTTTTTAAAACTAGTTAATTATTCAAATAGATTTTTGAATGATTTTTGTAAATACAACCACAAGTAAACACATTAAAATGTCACTCATGTGAAATCTTAAGTAAATTTGATTTGTCATATTTTGAAGTCAATTAGGGATATTATATTCATTAGACATTGAAATCTTGAACTTCATTGATAATTTACAAGATATTTTTGGTATAAGAACATAATAATAAAGCAGTTTAATATGCACACGTTAGAGACACATTTCATTGATATAACAATTTGTGCAGTTATTATTCATAATATTCTGCAAATTTAACACAGAATTTTGTTTAGGATTTAAATATTTCAAAATCAATAAAAACATTGGCTTAGAAAACACAATAGATCTCTTGACAAAACATATAGTGGGCAAACCTATTCCATTATAAGCAAATTTAATAAGCACTGTATCCTTTACCTTAGGACTTTCATAGGTACTGGACTGTATGCACGTGAAGCGAACTAAGAAACCCTGAAAAGTAACCCTTACCTTCCGTTGCAGATGTGCATGCAAAATACAGAATTATGATCCATTATTCAACAGCTGCTATAGTCAAACTCAAAACTTTTAGCTACGTAGAACACTATGACATATTACAACTAACGGATCGAGAGCTCGACCAAGTCGGAATTTTGACAGCCTGTCTAAGAATGTTGCATTGTCTTCCGGGAGGACTTTTCATAGGTAGGTAACTAGATATTTCAGAATAATTAATAGAAGACAGGAACTAAATATTTTATATATATTCGCTTCGTAAGGAAGTTAAATCGGATAATTCTATAGCATAGGCCCTGGAGGAATAATAAGAAGTTCATTATTCTTCCACTGTTCAAAAGTGATTGGAATCAAACCAATGACCTCTCACTCTGATGAGCACATTCCTATACCTAGATTATTATAAGTTAATTTCAATTAAAATTTTCAGTTTACTGTAAATTTTCAAAAAGTGTAAAATTTTACATTGTCCAAGGAAACAAAGATATTTTCTGTTACTTATCGGAACAACATCATCATATGTTTTCCTGATTATCGAATTTATATTCTAAAAAATATCACATTTTTAATATTACAATCTTTCTGTGACATAAGGAACACGTGTTCCTTATTCTAATATAACAAAAATTATAAAATTACGTATCGCTAAAGAAGCGAACGAAGTTTCAGGCTTTTACTTATACAGATTGTATAAATTTCCTGGAGGACTTCATAATTATCAAAGATAGAGGGTCATCAGGTACCTCACAGTAGAGATTAATGGAGAATTTATGAAGGGTTAATGAAGTGACTAATTGATATCCTCAATTCACTTAACGTGAATCGTATTCATCACGGGATATGCATCAAAAATTTATATCAAAGTTGAAGTGGATGAAAATTGCCATGACACAGTTTAATATTATCTCTACCGGAAAGATCTGTCCATTTATGGATGGCGATGATGTTACAGCATTGTTAGAGCAAGATCTTTTTTCTGAAAACATCGGTGATCGCAAAAAAGCTTTATTCAGCTGAGCAAATTATTTAGGACCATATTCAGAAGAATTCAGAAGAATTTTAATAATTAACAAAAGATTTCGTCAAAAAATTGCAGAACGAGGCATGGGAATTCTGTTCCATACATAATATTCTCCGGACTTATCACCCTCCAACTATCACTTGTTTTTGCCCTTACAGAATTTTTGAAGGGCAAAAAATATACATACGAAGAAGATAATCAAGTATTGTATCGATTTTTAGCATCAGAAAATAAAAATAAATTTTCAAAAATAGGATATACAAACTGCCCTTACGCTGGCAAGAAGTCATTAATAATAATGGCAATTACATTATTTATTGAAGTTTATTGACGTTACGAAAAGATTTCTATTTCGCATTATTCCAAAAACGGACAAAGCTTTCAGGTAGACTAATTTTACTTAAAATGATACAGATTTTGAACTGCATATTGAGGACCATATATGTGAAAATATTGCATAACTTTTTCTTATGTAGTATAATATTAAATTTATGAGTAAGTATATCACATTTTTATGAGAATTAAGAAGCATACTTAACAAAATTTCTTATTTGATTAAAAATAAATAGTTTCTAAGCATTTTTTCCATAAATTTCACACAAGAAATGTATATCAACTATAGATAGTATCACTTATGAAGGCTTTGTAATTATTTTGGGCATGCTAATATTACTCTCTTAGGGGCATTTTCATTGATAATAGCAGTTGATGCAAAAGTGAAAAACTTAGGAAACTCTCACGTACAAATCTAGAAACAAGATTATGAAAAAAAAATAAAATCAACATTTGTTTTATTTTTCAGTAATAGATAAGAGACGATCGAGGAATTTTGGTACATATAACCGTGAAAAACAAAATTCACAGTTAAGGCAACTTGAAAAACCTATAGCAATAAATTTTCGACATTGATGTATGCATAATTTAACAACTGAAAGCAAATGTAAAACAAGTAATCATACATTGCTTTCCGGGCAAACATTTCTCTTTCAAACCCTTTTTTGAGTTCATTATAAAATTTCTCTTCTATCAAAAATTTATTACGAATAAAAGTTTAACATGTTTAAACATATTTATTTAGTGATAACTCCCTTTCAAAGGAAGCAAATAAATATCACCTGAAATTTCGCAAATATTTTATATATCTGAAATTAAAAATATACACTTTTGGATACAGTATTCTGTTTCTGTGTAAGAGAAGTCTCAAAATAAACAGAAAATGCGTGTAAAACACACAAGCTTTTCGAGCAGATGTTTATTTTAAATAAGAGAAAATAATTTCAAAACTATAAGTTTCTATTGAAAAGAATTAGATACAGAGATTAATAGTAAATACAGCAATTTTAGTACTTTAATTTATATTTGAAATTTTCAGAGGTAAGAAGTTGATATATATATATATATATATATATATATATATATATATATATATATATATATATATATATATATATATATATATATATATGCACGTGAATGTAGGTAAATAGATATTTAATAAATCCGAAGTAAACAAGTGATACCAAATAATCTGAATTTAGATATCATTTTATTATACATATATACATACATTTACTATTCATTTTCAAAACAGTTTGATTTTTCAAACACAATATATGTAAAACAAGATACGGTATTCGCTTTGTAATATTAATTGTAAAATAGCATAAAGTTGCTTCATATTTAATAAAAATTAATGCTTAATATCATATTTTATAATATAGTTAATTATAATATGTATTTAAAATATGAAAATATTTCATTATACATTATAAGCACAGAAGATTTTTAAAATTTTCTAAAATATATTCCGAATAACTAAAGCGTGAAGTTAATGAATAAAAAAATATTTTCTATGATATTAAATAAATTCTCAATAAGTTTTAATATGAGAGAGTCTGCATGTAAACAATTGTTATTTGGAAAACATTAAAAATAATATTTCATGTCTATTGTTTATTTTGAAGTGTTAAGATAATATTATATAGCGGGTCGAGAGAGTGCTTGAAAACACCATGAGTCATGGATTCCTTTGGAAAACGTGTATCCATGATTTGGAGAAAAGTTTAAATGTAGAAAACAAAAGAAGTTTATTGTTTACCAAGATTTATACAGAAACAAAGTTTTACTCTAAATGAAGTATCAAATATAGATTAACGAAAAGCAATTCGAATGAAGTTTAGAAAGCTCAAAAAAAATTCCCCCTTTATATTATTACAAAGTTATTAAATTCTGAAGTCCGAAAAACATTCATTCTCAATCCAATACATTTCCGATCAGCGGTGTCCAAGAAAATCGAAAACACAATCGTTGGAGTGAGTAAAAACGATTCTTTTTCAAAAATGTAAAAATTAAACTATCATTATTTTTAAATATGGGAATACATAAAAGATAGAGAATCCAATGCTGAACTTAATCTTTCGTTGTTTTTAGCTGTTATGCAAACATAACGATTTAAAAAAAGGCTAGTGAAACACATCCCTGGTTCTTGAAGCGAGCAAAATTCCGAAAGGATGGGAATTTTGTCATAACTGACTTTACCCTGAGATTCAATCTGCCTTAACTTTGATTTCAATTAATTATAAACACTGGTATTAAAACTTAGAAATGAAATATTGTCTATAAAAACGACTCAAGAAATTACAGAGACCTAATCCTGATATAAATTTCAAGCCATTCCATGCAACATCTCTCGTCTCAAAATTTCAGTTCAAAATCTTGGCAGACACATAAAATAAGACTGTGACAGAACTTGCATAAATAAACTACTAAATTTCTCTGATGTCATTCATTTAAAGTAAAAATATAAATAACCTTTTCATCAGTCAATCAATCATATCAAGGTATTTAAAATTTAATATTATCAAATACTTAATAAGTTTTTGAATGTCTTTTTTTTAAAGTTTTAATAGAAATTCAAAATTTAATTTCAAATAGAAATTAAAGGCAAAAAGATACATTTAATTTATATTTGAGATTCAACTTATTTATCATATCTTACAATAAAAGTTATTTCAAATTTTTCCGAGAAAAATCTCAGCAATCTTTATATTAAACAAAAAAATGTTATATTGCTTTGAATAACTCGTTTCAAATCAAAGAAAAACTAAGCCAAATATTTTAGTTATTACATATGATAAAACTAACATATTTTTCTGAAATTTTGTGAGCTATTATTTTTTTTATTTCATATGTGAAGCATGTAATAAAGGAGCTCATAATTTATTTTTTTAATGAAGATGAAGATTTTAGAAAAATGAAAATAGCGACTTCTGAATCTTGAAAATTTATCATCAAATAATAATTTTAATGCTTTTATGAATAAAATAATATGTAAATTAAGTAATTAGATTATTTTCATTAACAAAATGAGTAAATATGCAAGCGCAAAAAATGAAGTTCTTAGAAAACAGTTTAAAAAGAATGGTGTTTATTGTATATAAATATTAAAAAAGAGGACAATGTATCAAAATAAGAAAAAGCAAACTTATCACAATGCATTGTTGTCTTAAGTAAGGAATAATAATATGTATTCATTCCATAATTTAATTTATATTTTATAGAATGACTTCTTTTATTTTCATACAGACATATGAAGAAATATTAAAAAGGTATTATAAATATTAAAAAAGAAGAAATATTAAAAATTTTTTTTGCAGTTTAAAAAATATTAAGCTGCAAAAACCATGTTTTGCAGATTAAAAAATATTTTTAATGAAAATATCTTATTTTAATGTACCTTCGAGTACCATAAGAGTATTTTGTTTGCAAGAAAAATATCTTCTTTCAAGAAAACATGCCTATATTTTGTCGTCTGAACATCAAAGACAAAATTATTAAGATCCCCAAAAGTTGGTTTTGATTAAGAAATATTTATTTTTGGGGACGTTATACAAAATTATTATTAACCAAAAGAAATATTAAAATTATCCAGAAATACCTGATACAATAGCTATCATTTCTGGTTTATCATTTATTTTAACAAGAAAATGAATACATCTGTAAAATACAGACTATGCAAATTGCTATCTCAAATGGAGGCTACAGTTTGTAAATTTGATTCCCATTATTAAAAAATTGAAAATTGGAAAAAGTTCTGGTATTTTTAATTGACTTGGCATACTATAAAATTATACAAACATAGATGCCTCGAAAATATTTTGCGCTTACAAATGAAAATAGGTAAATATTATAAAATCATAATACTATAATTTACAAAATATTATAAAATCACAAACTGAGAAAAACGAATAATCTTAAGCGTTGTTAGAAATATTTCTTTAAAATAGTGATTAACAAAGTTTAAAGAAGGATGCAAAAATTTTAATTTAGTATTTCTTATTCTATTGCATTTTTTAATTAAAATTAACGTGCACATAAAAGTTTGTTTAATTTGAAGCATTTTTTCGTTAGAAACAATTATGCATGCTTTCCAATTCAATGTACAATTTACTTTTAAGTAAAAAATGTTTATTCTTAAATACTATGTCAAATGATGAAAAGAAACTACTCAATTTTCGGCTTATTTACTGCAACTCCGTTAATCATTTTATATTCCTATTTTGTCAGGAACACATGTTTTTTTAATCACGTTTCACTTAGAGAATTGTTTGGAATTTCCAGAGCTTGAACATAGCACATCATGATCGAATTCTTTAATTTATCTTGTATTTAATTAAATTTTGTTGTAAACAATTAAGTTTAATGTATCTTAATTGATCTGGTAACATTTTTTTTCTATAAAAATTTGACCTACTTCATTTGATAAAATTAAAATAAATGGACTGCATTCTTTCGAAGTAAACGCTGTGATTTGTAAGTAAGAAAATATTAGCTAAATAAATTATAGAAAATTAAAAGATTTTTTATTAATATTTTACATTTGTTGTATTATGATTTCTTGGATATTTATACTATAAGTAAATAAAATCAAATCAAAACTATAACTTTCTTTAATTAACGTATAATGTTTGATTATTATGCTTTTAAATAAGTATTGAAAAAATTTATTTCGAATTTTCATCTGTTAATATGCTAAAGGTAAGTGAAATAAATAGTTTTATATTTTTTTATTTAAATTAATTTTTGAATTACAAATCACAATATTTTCTGATAAACACACAGGAAAACAAAAAATGTTTATGCATAATCCAATCAAACATTTTCGCCAAAATATGTGCCATTTGTCACAAATTCTAATAATTTTTTTTTAAATTATGACGAAAGAAACAAAGTGATCAATTTATTATTTTCATAGAAACAAATCAATGAAAACTTCTTATAATCCATTTTCCAATTTTTATTTGAGTGTAGTAACGAAATTTTGAATCAACATTTTAAATGGGATGAGAAAACTACTAAAATTATGTCAGCTTATAATATGGAATGAATGCACTATGGCACACAAGAAATCATTGAAAGCACTCAATAGCACATTAAAATATTTGAGAGAAAATGAGAAGCTCTTTGGTGGTGCACTCATTTTGCTAGCTGGTGATTTTCGACAAACTGTACCAGTTATACAACGTTCAACACCTGCAGATGAATTGAATGCATGTCTCAAATCATCAGTCTTAAGGCGGTATGTGGAGAAAATATCTTTAAAGAACAATATGCGTGTTCAGTTACAACAAGATGAATCTTGTGAACGATTTGCAAAACAATTGTTTGACATTAGGAATAGTAAAATGAAAATGGATGAGTCCACACAGTGTATTACATTACTAGAAAACTTTTGTCACATTGTAAAATCCACTGATGGATTGACTGCCAAAGATTTTCCAAATTTATCGCAGAGTTACAAAAATAGTCAATGAGTTAGTGATCGTGCTATATTGACAGCCAAAAACATTGATGTGAATTTAATAAACTGCACAATTCAAAATGAAATACCTGATGAAGAAAGAACATCTATAGATACTGTTGTTAAAACGATGAATCAGTTAATTATCCAATGAAATTTTAAATTCATTGGATCTACAAGGATTGCCACCGCATATTTTATCTTTGAAAAATGGTTCCATAATCATTCTGCTACGAAATATAAATCCAACGCGATTATGCAATGGGACTAGACTAGTAAAAGTAAAGTTATAAGTACAAAGGCTGAGAGCTTATATATATGAAATTTTTGAAGTAATGAAATCACTAAATTGCAATATTTGGCACTAAATCGCAACGTTTGGCGATATATTTTTTTCACAGTAATTGTCGATTGTGTAATATGCGGGCATTGGTTTGCTTACTTAATTTCATTTTATTGAAAGAAAAGAAACTTAAAACTACACAGTAATAAAAAAATTATGCTGTTATTCACCATTGCCCTTAAAATATCACTTGAGAATTCACAGTTTTTTTCTTGTTTACCACTTTTTATTCAACTAATGCTTAACAAAATTTCTTAACGAATGAAAATTTCAATTGTTTTTTATTATCTTGTATTTTAAAAATATTAGAAAAAATTATAGAATTTTTTCTTATTACTAGTTTTTTTTATCAGATTTTACTGAATTTTGTAAACAGAATTTTCCCAGAGATCAAAAGTTCATACTGTTATCTCATCTAATGTCTTAAAAAATAATTTAAAAACTAAACCTTCCTTCATTTTCGTTGTCATCCTAATTCTTTATTTTTATTATTTATTATTATAGTATTAAATTTTAATTATTCATCATACAGAAAAATTTCCCAGCAGAAAACATTCATACTGATATTAGTTTTTGTCTCTTACATGCCTGAGAAATCTTTTAGCTTTAAGAGGTGTTCTTATCATTGCTTCCTTAACTACTGCGTACTAAAATTTCCTTACTATATGTATAGAAGAGAGAGAGTAAGAGAGATAAAAAGAGAGAAACACACATTTTATTATATATAATTAAATCACACACGTTAAATCTTAAAAATATTAAGTAAAAGAATAATAAATTCCTACATTGTGTTTTTATCATTTCATATCTAATTACTACAAACATGCATTAAAAATTCCCATCAATAAAAAAATTACAATTGCTATTAATTTGCAGCATAAAAATGTTGTGTAATAAATTATCCGTTTTTCCTTATATTTTTGTCATTTTTAAACATTTCCAAGTAATAAAAAAGTAAATACAAATTTTTACTCATAAAAAAATATCATGTAAAAACTACGTAATTCTTTTTTTTTACTTTAGTACTATTTTTCATCTAATTATTCTATGCCAAAACTTCGAAGAAGAAAGTCAGTATACATGATTCCAGAATTATTCTAATTGCACTTGTTTCCGAGAAAGTTATTGGACTTCTCTTTTACGAGAGTTACGTGCTTGCTTGATATAAGACTAAGAAAAAGACGTATTTCATAATATTCTTTATGAAGTAATGAAAGATCAGACCAAGTTGTGCCAAAGTTTGCAAGACCCTTTACTCTTATTGTGTTTCTAATCCTCCCTAAGAAACCAATGATATTGTACATTGGTCAGTGTTGCCAATCACAGAATCCTTAATTATGCCCTTCATCTTCGAAAGAAAATTGCTGGAACTTTGTTCTTCGAAAAAGACTTGTATTATAATAATTTATTAATAATATTTTTACAAGATTTGTTTTTCTGAGTACATGGAAAGGCTTTTTTCTGTAGCAAAGTCGTATATATTAGAAATACATCGAGAAAACATTTTCGCTCATGGTGTGAATGTATATTTTATACAAAAAAAATGCTCTAAGTAGTTTTTTCATTTACATGTGATTTAGTAGATATAAATTTCTTAGCAAAAATAAAGAGTAATTTAATAATATAATTGTGTTACATTCTTATTTCTTAGATTTTGAGCTCCTATAGTTTCATCTTCAAAAAATGTAATTTAATTTATATTTGATTAAAAAGTAAAACGTGTCACCACTTATGAAGATATTTTTTGTTTATTTAAAATCCCCAAATTTGTGATATGTTTATTTCATAACTGACCAATGGCTGAGTGATTAGCGTTATTAACTCCTATTTGTCCCGGGTTTGAATCCCAGTTAGGGTATGGATGTTCCTTCTCACTCTCTGTGTTTCTTTGTCCTTTCTTCTGAGATGATGAATGAATGTGGCCCACCCTGTAAATGGGTTTGTGGTGGAATTATATGGGTCTCTCCTAATCTATATGGGAACCAAATCACGGAGGTGAGTAACTATAACTCACCTCCGTGATTTGGTTCACAAGTACCCACCGGGTAAATATAAATGAGTAGCAGTTTCTGGATTTGTGATGGCAAAGGGTGTGTCACCCAATGCCAGTCTTTAGAAAAAATTATGTTAAATACTATGTTAAAAAAGCTATGAGAAAATTATTTTTATTTTTTAAATATTTCCTTACTTAATAAACAATATTATCTTCAATCAATTTTAATCATTTTTTTTTCTACTTTGAACTATAATCAATAATCGGAAAACATTACAACGACAATTTCAACTATATATTAGTCAATTATCTTTTTAAAAAATAATTACCATCATAAAATTCACTGTGTAATTGCGAAAAGCTAGTAGCAAAGTAGTCTTTTATGATCCAACCCATTTCAACCTAAGGGAAGATTTCAATAGATATTGGATCACATGGAAGTATCAATGGGGAAGAAACTCCGGAAATACAATAGCACCCGATAAAAGTGCATTCAGAAGATTGAATCACACGATTCATTTTTCGTTGATTGAAAGTAACCAGGATCTGGTTATTAAAAGTAACCAGGAACTATCTTCAACTTTTATGAACATACTCACAGTAAGCAAAGAAGTAAAAACAGGAATCAGAACAAATAAATACTCTTAAAGTTTTTGTGAACTATGTTCATGCTTATTTTTCTTCTTAACGCACATTCCTATAAAATAAG
Source organism: Latrodectus hesperus (assembly GCA_037975125.1). Lineage (NCBI taxonomy): Eukaryota > Metazoa > Arthropoda > Arachnida > Araneae > Theridiidae > Latrodectus > Latrodectus hesperus. The sequence goes on from CM075858.1 coordinate 71,541,116, forward strand.
TTCATTCTGCATGAATAATGTAACTAGACTCTTTCGGGTATCGCAAATAACTTTTAAATGCAATTCCCATGCAAATGCAAAAGATAATTTAAAACAATGTTTCATTGATAAAATTGTAGATTTTTTTCTCAGATGATTATATTAATTTTTCTTATACGCATAACTTTTTTTTCAACAGACATATAACACTTCATATGAAACTTTTAAATGTATTATGAAGATAAATAATTATTTGTGGTCGATCATTTTTTGCACATCAATGCTAATTAAACTGGGACCTACGATTTAAAAAAACAAAAGATTCCAAACATCCACAAGGTCAAGACAAACCGAAGGGGCATGAGCTCTAACTATCATCACTGCTGTTAGGAAGACTAAGATTAGATATTGTTTTTTAAGTAAATTTTAAGTAGAAAAGTAGCAATGAAATATGAAAGTAATATATTAGCTTTATTCATGTTATATTGTATGTTGAATGCAATTTTGTAATATTTTATTTTTAAACTTCGAAAGTTTAAGAAATAAGTGCATTTTATTCATAAAAAGTTTTTCATTAAATTTTTAAAAAAAGATAAAAAAATTTATTATTTTTATTTTAATATTTTTATGAATTCATCTTATGTGAAGTAATAAATTCCTATCACTTCACATAAGATGAATTCATAGAAAATTGCTTAAAGGTACAAACTTTAACTTTATTGAATTTCTCCTTATTAAATGATTTATCTTAAAATAATTAATGTGAGAATCATTAATAATGCCTTAATTTTCATGACGCCATTACGCAAATGAGAACTTATTAGAAATTTCTGGAAACTTAAGACGTCTGAAATTTAATATGTAATATAGGATTAAAGTATTTTGAATTTCATTCATTATTTGTGTGGAAAATATAATAAATATAGTATGTTAACATTTAATAACATATATCTTCTCCCAAGATTTGAGGAAAATAAATATCATTTTAAAAAATTTTTGTTTTTTTAAAAATTAAAGTGTAATATATTTTATTTTGAAAATTTATAGAAATTAATTTTATATGAACAATGATGCATGCATTAATTAGAAATTCAAAATTCAATTGAATTAATTATCTCCTTATTAAGGTTACCTTAAAATATTTAATGAATGAATTCATAATAATAACATAGTTCTCGTAACTTCATTAAATAAATGAAAATTTACTAGAAATTTCTGGGAAGTTAAGACGCTTGAAATTTAATACATAATAATTGACAGAAATATTTTTCAACTTCAAGACTTAATGGTATTTACCCTTTAATAAACTTAGACCTTTAAAAATGTCGTAATACAATGTGACGAAACTTTTTCGTCCTGAGTTTGTACTAATATGAATTTTTAAGGCAGTTTAACAATCAGCAATTTTCTGCACAATTAATGTGCTTTTTTTAAAACTTAGAACACTCTTAAATGTGAATTCTTAATTAAAGATACTTAATCATCAAATAACTTACTGAACACGTTTAAGTATTTCTGTTTTACATGGTTTAAAGGAATAGTTCCCAATTATGTTTCTTTTGAAAGTAATATTCAGTAGTTTTGAAATGCACCGATAAAAATCTATTATTAGCAAAATTTATTGGGAATATGAAACTTTTTTTTTTCAAATTGAGGATTGTTAGCAATTAAATGAGCTATCTAAATCAAAACGTGTTTCTGCACTAACTATTTCTGACGTGATTAAAATAATTGATTAATTTATCAATGTTAATCCTTCAATTATATCAATTATCCAAAAGCCTTATTTGTGTTTGGAAAAATATTCATTTGGTTAGGTTTTTCATTTCTATTTTGTTACAATGATTTGAACATTTGTTACCAATGTGTATGCTTATTTCTTTTTATATTTCATTTGTAATCGAATATCCATAGACGCATAAAAATAAATAAAAACTGTCAGAAAAAATAAGGCGTTAAATGCCTGACGTTATCTTAAAAAAAGTCAAAGAATTTAAATATTAATTTTTATTTATGGAAAAATATTTTTAAATACATTAAAAGTATTAACTATATGAAAATGAAATCTAGAATTGATCACAGTAATTTACCAATAATAAGTATTTTCCAATGCATTTATACATTGAAAAGTTTTAAAAAGATGAAAAATAAATGAAACCATGTTCCTAAATTACTATAATTTCTCTTTTAAAGGTGTGTGTGCGTCTCTATTATTTAATCTCTCTATTCTTCTTTCACTATTTCAAAGTGTTTCTTAAATTTTTTCTTAACTACATATGTTCCTGTTGACATTTTTAAATTTCAGAGTTTTTCAAGCTCGTGATAGCCTAGTGGTCAGGGCATCGGCCTTCCATCCGGAAGGGCTGGGTTCAATTCCCAATGCCGCCAAAGACCCACAAAGTACATACTATATACAAGCTCGATAAATGTGTGGAATCGAAAGTCCTGTGATCGATCATTGAGCATTTACCATGGGTACAATAGTCTGGAGAAAATTTCCTCCTCCTTATGATCAAAGTCAAAATTGCGGGAGTGGATCCTCTAGTGGTGCCATCTATCGGAGAGCAAAGACGTACTTCCATCTTCGTGGTGCTTCGTGATAAAAACGAAAGAAGCTCCCTATTCACTGAAATTCGCACAGCCAAGACATAGCTAGCTTGGCTTGTCCAAGTGTCATAAGTAACAACAACAACGGAGTTTTTCAATACAATATGTATTTTAAGACTACACTTCAAAAATTAAAATCGATTTTAGGTTCTCATTATGCAAAAAATATTTTCTGCATCTTTAAAGATTGATTTAATTTGGATGTGTCGGCCACTGAACAGTTAATTCTTTAGTCTTTTTAATGCAAAAATTCATAAGATCAATTACCAGCTCGGGCATGGATATACATCATGAACCCGAGAATACTTTACAGTATATAACCTGGGAAATCCGACCTTACGCAGACACAAAATCATATTTAATTCCTTTTTATTACCTGCATTCAGTATGCAAAATTATAAAAATAATTTATAAAAAAATTTCCAATTCTTCCAAACATACATAAACGGAAAAATTGTTAATGATTGTTTCTAAATATAAATGAATAAGAATATTCAAACGAAAAATTTTTATAGAATAATTCTTTTGCCTTCTAACTACGTATTTAAAAAACAATTCTTCTTCATTATATGTGTTATCTAAAATCTAGATATTATTGAATTTTTATATTCGCTCTCTCTATCTTTCATTATTTCCTAATTATTAAATTCCATTCATTTTAGTTTCAAAGATAAAATAAGCATGCTATAAAGTTTTGGACAAAATATCATCGTATCGCTTACGGCAGTGTTTCTCAACATTTCAGTATTCACGTCCCAATTTTCAATCATAATTTTCATCGCGGCTTCCCACCCCCGAATACAATAAAAATACAATGATAATGTATTTTGAGTATTTTGGCGCTAAATGTATACTACAACCTTAATTTCAAATTTTACAAATCACCAAGAATATAGAAATTTATTGACATTTTGCAACACCGATCCTCAGCATTGAAAAAACAAGAATCCTATGCTTTTTTATTGCTCTTGCGTCCCGCCATGTCGGGCATTCTCATGGTTTCGCGAGAAATTATGATTTGTCTGGAATCTGTCTGGTCAGCTTAAAAGTTCAGTTAGGAGTGTGCGCAGATGTGAACAAATGTTTTCTCATAGGGAGAAGTGGAAATTTCTATGACGCCAATTTCAATTCCAGCCAATCTCATTCGAGTCGATCCATCTATCGCTATTGAATCTATTCTGAATGTGCATGTTATATATATTTTCATGTATTTGCAATTCACCACATTAAATATTCACGGCGGCACACTTATGCAAAATCATGGATAAATTTTTAAGCGGGCGTAAGCGAGCATTAGACGATAGACAAGCATCAACAAGTACACAGACAAGCGTGGTTCCGAAAATAAAATCAAGAAAATATTCTCAAGAATTCTTAAATTTTGGGTTTACTAGTACTGAAGTAAATGAAGAAGAAAAGCCCCTGTGTATCATTTGCTCAAAAATGTTGGCGGCAGACAGCATGAAACCTAATAAACTTAAACGACATTTTGAAACGCTTCATAGTGAATACGTAAACAAACCCAGAGAATTCTTCGAATTAAAATTAAAATCATATGAAAAGCAAAAATCATTGTTTAAAAAACTTTGCCTGTGAATGAAAAAGCTTTAATTGCTTCTTACAAAGTTTCATATAAAATAGCCAGATGTAAAAAGCCTCACACCATTGGTGAAGACCTTATTTTGCCAGCCGCAATTGAGATTGTAGAAATTATGCTTGGAGGTAATTTTGCAAAACAATTGCAGACTATACCTTTTTCAAATGATGCTGTTGCCCGTCGAATTGTTGATATAACTGAAGATGTACAGTGTCAGCTTTTGTTGAAGTTGCGTGACAAATTGTTTTCAATACAATTCGATAAGGCAACAGATAGTATTAAAGATCCTCATTTCATTGCCTATGTTAGATTTTGTGATGATTTGTCAGTAGTAGAAGAATTACTAATCTGCAAACCAATAGAACTCAAAGCAACAGCACTCGCATTATTTGCCATCTTAAGTGATTTTATGAACGAGGTAAACATAGAATGGAAAAATTGCGTCGGAATATGCACCGATGGTGCTCGTTCTATGTCCGGAAGATTCCAAAGTATTCAAGCACTTGTGAAACAAAAATCGCCACATTGCGTCTGGATACATTGCATGATCCACAGAGAAGCTTTGGCTTCCAAAAAAATGATTCCTGGTTTAAATATTGTGTTAAATACGTTTGTAAACGAAGTAAATTATGTAAAAATGAGACCCCTGAAATAAAGAATCTTTTCCGCACTTTGTAAAGACATGGGTGCAGTACATTCAGCGTTACTATTTTATTGTAAGGCAAGATGGTTATCAAGAGGGAAATTTTTGGAACGTGTTTATAAATTAGATAAGAAATCGCCGTTTTCCTAGAAGAGGAAAACAAACCAGAAACTGAGAGTTTTCGCGATAGTTTATTTGTGATGAAATTGAGCTACATGTGTGTGTGTGGTCGACATATTCGAGAAATTAAATAACTTGAATCTTCAACTGCAAGGAGCAAATACACATATATTGGATACGAGTGATAAAGTTAATGCTTGTTGTAGGAAATTGGAATTGTGGAGCAGAAATTTAAAGCAAGAAAACTTAACAATGTTTGCAAATTTGAATGATTGTATTAAAACTTACAAGGCTGAAGAACAACATGTAAAAGTTGTTTTTGTAACCATTGAAAATCATTTAGCAATGCTAGCAAAGAATTTTAAAAAGTACTTTCTTGCTGACTACAAATTTATATAAGTTACAAGTGAGTGAGGGATCCATTTCAAAATACTCCCGAAGGACTCTCAATTGAAGAGGAAGAAACTTTCATAGACTTCACGGCAAGCAGTGAAACCAAAAGACAATTGAGTATTAAATCACTCTTTGTATTTTGGCAGGAGTGGATGATGAGTTTTCTGCACTAAAAACAAGGACATTTCGCATTCTACCACTATTTTCAACATCTTACCTTTGTGAAAATGGATTTTCTGCAGTGGCTTCTTTGAAGACAAAATATAGATCTCAGCTAAATATAGAAAAAGAATTGAGAGTGTCTATTTCTAATATTAAACCCTCTTTCGAAAAACTTTGCTCTGAAAGACAGGCCTAAGGAAGTCACTAATAATTATTAAATTTGTTTTATATTTCTGTGTGTTCTTTCCTTTCTGTCACTTAATCAATTTTTTTAAATAATATTTTCTCTTGGATATGTTCGGGGCCCCTAGGGGTGCGCGCCCCACAGGTTAAGAATCACTGGCTTATGTTGTTATTTCGCCTCAATGAACCAGTCTATAGTCCATTTTATAGACAAAATTAGTAATCAAACTTTAACTTAAATCATGTTGTTTTCTTCAATAAGTTAATCGGATAATATTGGTTGTTATTTGCATTAATATTACATAAAAATGTCTCGAAATATATATTCGAAAATAGATTCAAATTGGGATCTTTTTTTTTAACCATTCTAAGATTATTTTACAATCACTCAGAAACAATCAAATTAGATTTTGGTTGAGAATGGTTTGTTTCAGTTCTATTATCACATTCTACTTACAAGAACTTATTCAATAAGCTACAGTAGTTTAAAAAAAAGACTCTAGTTTGTCATTAAAGACAAATTGAAACAGTGCCCGAAACATTGGAACTCGACTGAAAAATTATCCAAATGAAGCTGTAAGCGAAATTTCAGAATCCTTTTTTGTGATTCAGAGTTTATCTTGAATAAAATAAATATAAATCTCGTTATTACGCATAAAGTGAAATACCTCAAAACCATCACTTGAAAGTTTTAAGGGTTTCCTTCCTTGAAACACACGAGTCTGACCCACTGTCTAAGAGAAAGTCTCCCCAGAAAACAATTTATTTTGCACCAGCATACTTCCTTATATCAAGCCCTGAGTTGGGATCTATCAGTTAGATAAAAACAGCCGGGTGGAGTCTCTTCTTTATTTTGAAGCAAGGAATATTTGGCCTGCCACTCCTAGAGGTATCATTTCACTTGGAAGACATTGCGACCAATCCCAAGCAATTATGTGGTAGACAATGAAATGACATACTACTGCACATTAAACTACGACATGGCGTCCAAAGCTTATTTAAAGCTTATGAGAGGGGAGTAATTTGTATTTTTTGAAAGCCACTAAATTCAACTGATTTACTTTTAAAGAATAATAAACCCAAATAAGGAAAATCAATATCTAACGTGTTTCATCTAAGCTATCATAATGAGGTATAAGTATAATACCTCAATCTAAGCAAATAATTTACAAATGACAATAGTAAAAAAACTAATTAAGATACTGTTTGTGTTTTGATTCACATAATTCAGAAAGTTCCGAAATCAGATGTAAAAATTTCCTAAATTCAAATTCAAAATTTTTCTACTTACTTGTGAAAATATATAAAAACCATTACAAATATCTAGTATAGTCTTAAGGAATTTGATGTGTAGTGAAGAGAATTCTCCTTAAGACAATATTCAAAACAATGTGACGGTGAAAATATTTTACCTTTCTCTTTTTTTAAAATAATGAAAACTTGCTAACATTCATTACAAAAAGTGAAAAAATAATAAAAATTAAATACTTTCAATTTGAATTTTCTCGCGAATAATTCATAAATATAGTAGAAAACTAACAATTAATTATAAGAAATGTAAGTAATTAAATTAAAATCTATTAACAACCAAAAAAGCGCTATATTTCTCTAACAGTTTGAAATATAACTTTTAAAGATTTTTAATAATTGATTTTTATTTACAAATTCATTAAAATTACTCTTTTTTAGTTTATATATATATATATATATATATATATATATAATAAAAAATAAAATCAGTATAAAATCTAAAAGTATTTGAAGTAAAATGTATTACAAAAATATACTTCTAAAGGAATTGATAGTAAAAATAATCGAAATATATATAAAACTTGATTTTTTTTTTTTTTTTTTTTTTTTTTTTTTTTTTTTTTGCAAAAATTCCATTTGCAAAATCAGATGTATACCATGCATTATGAGATATACAACACTGGGTTTTTTCCGAACGATATAAAACATTCTCTTATAAAAGCAAAAGAGAAAAATTCAATACCAAAGATTTATCATAAGTTCTATAAAAAGAAACAGATTCTAAATTCATTGTACGAAAATTTAATAAATTAGCTTTTTTTTTATTTCGTTTACAATAACATTACACGTCATATTTTATTTATTATATAATAACCACAAAAGTACTCTTATTTACAAATATTTATCAACAAATAAATAAAAAAATGATAAAAGACCAAAATAGATGTCGTCTATTTTGGTCTTTTTGTCGTCTATTTTGAATCATATCAAAGCCACTTATATTTAATATTCACCCTCAAACAACAGTGATGCAAGAAACTTATTTAAGTGCGCTTTATAATATTTTGCCTCAGCTTTTAGTATTATATATGAATTTTATAACCAAACTTTTTGTATACAAGCCAAAAATTCACTTAATTTAAAAGAAATATTATTTTTTAGTTTACAATAAATATTTTTGTTTTTAAGATTTCAATCAACTACATTAAGATTCCGATGTATACTATTTTGTTCGGTTTTGGATTGTAAAATTTAAAATTTACAAATACTGGATTCTAAAGATGGACGTCAGTTTCAAATATTTCAGCGCATGTATTATTTTGAAACATGCTTCTCAGAACATTTCATAATTACAAATGAAATAAAAAATTTGAAAAAAAAATGTGTTATTCATATGATGACAAATTATACAGATTAAAATCTTTTAAAAATAAGGAACATATTTTAGATATCAAATAAACAAAAATTATTTATATAATTAGGAAAATTTATTTAAAATATCGTATGCTTGCAATCTCGTTATAAGTTTTATTTTAGTTAAATCTAATATGCAACATCTAAAAATAATATGATAGATAAAACAATACGAAAATAATATAAAAATAAAATAATCCTGACCAATATCAAGTAAGGAAAAATCATCCCTACATGTACAAGTGTCAAAAATTAATTTACAAATAAAATTATCTCAAATAAAATGTATCACAAAAAATGCATTTTTTATATGAAAGTAATCATACCTTAAAAATATTAAAAAAAAAGAACATGAAAAGAATTTGATACATTCTTCTAAGAAAATTCCATTCCTAAAAGTATGTGTGTTGTAGCCATGATTTCAAATATCTTTCTTTTCTTGAGTTTGTCCTCGGAAAGGGATATTTGATAATCTTTTCTAAAATGAAAACTAAAGATAGATATTTAATATCAAAGAGAGATTTGTCAAAAAGAAAAAAAAGAACCGAGTAGGAAAACATTCTAAGATGCTTTGTGTTTCATTTTGTGTACAATATAAGTCGCTTCAAGTTTGAGATTCACTAAAATATTTTTTCCTTTTTATAAAAAAACAAAACTCAAACATTTATTTTAGAACATTTATATAAATTATTTTCAAATACATTGATCTATTTATGTGTAAGTGATGGCCTTTTGAAAATTCTTTACTTGTTACTCCAAATAACATATTTTAATGCATATTATATAAGGTGAAATTTACGAAATATGTTTATAACGTAGGTTTCTAAAGTTATATTTAAGAAATCTTATGGGTTTTCAAAACTATCTTCTCCTGTAACAATGTTCTTCTGTTGGGGAATTTTCCAACTATTAATTACTTCACTTCTTAGAATCATCGAATCAATCAAAGAAAAACATTTGGACCCCCACAGTACCATTCTCGTGATGAAAATGACTATCGGTAAACTTTGTTTAAGTTCAACAATAGCCGCAAAATGTTTCAAAGGTCAAGGGAATGAGGTGGATACAGTGTATCTTCCCATTGGACAAGATTGCTGACTTTCTTGAAAAACATATCATAGGGATATGCTTTCAAGAATGTCAACCGACAATCATGTTGTGTAAGAAGATACATTGTCACGTTAGAACAAAACTCTTCGAACATTTACTTCATGAAGAAGAATTTCTGGAAAACATTCAATAGCGTACCAGTTAACTGTAACTGTTTTTCTGTTCTTCCAACTTAAAAGCTTTATTTAGTCCTGGGCTTCTGGAGAAAAATAATATACATTATTATTTCAAAGTCTATACTCTTTTTACCATTTTGGAATCATCTTCACAGGCTGATATTTTGCTCTTTTGGCACAGTGGAATATCAGAGAAAGGATTTACATTTTATCATTGTCTATGACTTCTTGAATATTGCGTTGGCCACCACTTTTAAGTGAATAAAAAGCTGTTTTATTGAATTTGACGTGTTTCATTTTTGTGTTAAGTTTACCTACAGGAACACTAAGCCTAACTTCTATTTTCATAAGGAATTCTTCATGAAAAATTGCGTTTGGTGAAAATTGTAACGCTGGAATCTACCACAAATAATTCTTGTTGCATCAGTTTCGTAAGTAAAACAATCACCATCCATTAAATTGGTTATATGAAAACTATATTACTTTGCCCTATAAATAATAACGACTTATTTCTGTGTTCTTCATCCCGAAAGAAAGCGTGACTTCTGTACAATTATATAAACTATCTGAATGCAGTTACATGAAGCGAATCTTCATTTTCAAATGCAATTTGTAGACATTGTAAGCATACTTCTTGATTTATTCCCGCTTTAGAGTCATAGAAGACCATAGCATGATACATTTCTATTGTCTTCTTAAGTCTCCCTTTTGTTTGACGTTTATTCAACGATAAAACTACTTGCAATGATTCAATAAGATAATCGTCACTTAGAAACAAATTAGTACAAGTTTTGAATTCCAATCTATTTATTTTAACTTTTTTCGCGTACGCGCGTATCTCTCAAATTTTAAACACTTTGATTGAGAAATAAAAGCAACACCATAAATCTTAAAATACTCTATCCCATATTATCATCTACATTGAGGCCGTGGTAGCTTGGTTAGTTAGGGCGTCGATTCTCATTATTAGAAAGCAGTGAGTTCGAATCCTATCTTAACCGAAAATTTGCCGTGCTTACTAAAGGCGAATAGGATTCGTTAAATAGTCTGAGGTCAGGTCGCAATGTCGCCTCAAGTGAAATGATATCTCTGGAGGTAACAGGTCAAATATAGAAGGGTCTTGTGCTTGATCTCGCTCTAAATTACGAATACCCTCACCCTGAAGCTTCTATGTGACTAACAGTGCCCACTCTGAGATATATAGATAGCATGACGAGAATAGATAGCATGATGACGATACATAGATAGCGTGATGAAATAAACACACTTTATATTAATAACAGAGCATAAGTAACCATGATAAAATGAAATAACATGAACTGAGGTAATGATAAATACTAAATGATAAAATCAATATGGTTTTATTGATATCATCAAAATATCAATATGTAAGTATCAAAATGTCTATGTTACCTGTTTTTGAGTTCATGAAAATCCATTTTATATCTAACAACAAAAGCTATTTTTAACAAGTTATGTAATATCTTCAAGAGTATTACTATACAACAAAACTTAAGAACATTGTATAACATTCTCAAAGAAGATTTAAATAGCGTAATATTCTGAAAGAATATTGCACAATATAATTCCTGTGTTTACAACAGATTAAGTAAACACTTAGAAATTGTATTTCATGGACAATGTCAAAACTCAAACAAAACACGAAAAGAAAATTTCGTTTCAAAATTGACTTCGTTATCTTAAAGCTCGTAAACATGAAACAATATTTTACAATATTTTAGCAAAGTTATATGTTATCCAACTTTATCACACAACGTTAGTTCATAAAAAGTGATTTTTCTTCAAAAAATATTTCTTTGTAAGCACGTATTGAGTCTTTTTTTTAAAAAAATAAATTCGAAATTTCCATTCATTCAAAATGCTTAATATCATTTATTTATGTATTTCGCAAAACATTCACTTTTTAAACGAAATTCCTGGTTAGTTAAAATAAATAAAATCATTAGTAAAATTGAGATAAGGTATGAAATCGTGTAAAAATAATTATGAATTTGAATTGAATGAAAGTTTTTAATATTTTAACTATTAATTTTCTGCCGAATCTACTTTCTAAGTAACATCATACAGAAATTTGAAACATAACATCATACTTATTCTAGAAGTTTTCTAGAATAAGTATGATGTTATGTTTCAAATTAAATTACACTTCTCAAAACATGTAAGGATAGTGGAGTTAAGGGTTGATCTTGCACTTGGAGAATTATTTGGTAGATTGATACCTTACCAGACGTAGTAGGCTATGAGATAAAAATAGCATTTGTCAGGCAGAAAAATACATTTTATTGAGCATTTGGATACGAATGGAAAAAATACATTTTGTACATATGAGAAACATATAGAAAATGTGTTTTCTTAAAAAATAATCGATTTTAATGATGGGTATGATTTACCCAGGCGGTCAGAAAGGTTTATCACATTTGAAGCACCGAGCTGATGTGGCTATTATATATATATATATATATATATATATATATATATATATATATATATATATATATATATATATATATATATATATATATATATATGTGTGTGTGTGTGTGTGTGTGTGTGTGTGTGTGTGTGTGTGTGTGTGTGTGTGTGTGTGTGTGTGTGTGTGTGTGTGTGTGTGTGTGTGTGTGTGTGTGTGTGATAAGGGGCTGGGTGATATTATGTCTCTGCCATTCCAGAAGAGCACTTTCCACTTCTTGGAAAGTTTATGGGGGTGGTAAGCGTCCAGCCACTCGTCTGTCTAGAATGTTCCCAAACATACACATTTGAGTTCATATACCGAGAAAACGCTGGTGGTTCTATTCATATGATTCCTATCACAAAAATGAAATCATTTCCCATGTTAGATCCATGTGGCCTGCAATTGCTGTCCGTGAACATGAAGTTATCTCTAATTGCTGCAGCTCAAGGGACCACAATAATTCTGAAGATTTTATCCTTATGTTGGTGATTGGTCAGATCCCCATTTCAAATGACATGAAGATTCGTGAGCCCATCAGTGAGATTGAAGTATAGTCTATCCCTCCAACATCACCAAATATGGCACTTTCATGCAGTTACGCAGGATTATTTTTAGTGCTATGCTCCCTCTAAATGTAAATACGATTATCATCAAGATGAAGTGAAAAACGGGACTCTCCAGAAAAAAGAATATTGCATTATTCATTTCTCCTCCAGTTCTCATGCTTTATAGCCCAATCCATGATTGAGCCACGTTTTCTTGTTATTAACGTGACACACATCACTGGTCACCGAGAATACAACCCTCGATGCAAACTATCCTTAATTGCAAAAACTCTTAAAGATAGTTTTCACCGAAAATGTAGTACCAGTTACCAAACCAAAATATTGTTGTAGAAAAGTAGCATCTGTATATCAAAGTCGCCTTGCGTTTAGCGTTAATTCCCGGACTTCATTGGGCTTTGTTATAAGCCTATGACCTTGACCTGATTCTCGGCTTGCATTTCCAGTCTCCAAAAAATAGTTTCAGATCCTATAAGTCGCACTTTATAAAACTTCATTGGCTTCTGCTACTTCGAAATGTAATTGGCCTCCCTGTAACTGACCAATAACTCTCTTTTAGTTCGGTTGAATGACTTCGATGAGATATCTCACTCACCAAAATAACAAGCTTTCTGAATGTCGATCCTTCTTTTCCGCTTCTTTTTACTTTAAATTGAAAACCAACTCTCATTCTACAGCTGCGTCGTCTAGAAGTCAAATTTAAAAATAAATAGCTTTAATGTAATCATTTGGTAACTGCCCATATACTATAAAATAATTCCAAAATCTGTTATTGACAAGCACAAGGATCTTCTTTGAAAAATGATTTCATTTACTTTGCTAATATACAGATATGTGGTTTAAAACAGTAGTTATTTTGTTACGACTACCCACACTCAGACCCCTTTTACAAAAGCAGGAGAGAGTCTGGAATAGATTTTTTTAAGCTCCTTTGCGAGCGTTTCCCCAAATTAACCAATCTTGGTTTTAAAATGGGTTCAATGATGGGCTATACCTATCTTTGTAATAGTGCGTATTCCACAATGAATTTTATAAAATCTAAATATAGATATTCACTGTCAGATAACTCACTTACACATGCACTGCGTCTGGTGACAACTAACATTTATGTTGATATTGAAAGGATTGTAAAAAGATGAATTAATGAAGCGCTAATACAATTTAATGTAACAGTTACATAGTAACTATATTAAACCTCTCCTTAAGAAAATGTGTTTTTTATTTGTGCTGCCCTCCAATCTGTTAAGTAATTTATATTGGCCCGGGATCAAATTTGGTCTGGACAGCCCTGCTATAACAAAAGGGATCATGTCAAGTGACTGAGAAGACACAAGCTTTGGTAACCCTCTCCTTAACTGTAAACACCTCGTGCACACGGGGCAGTCATGATCTGGTCTGTGGCAGGTTGCACCTTACTGCTGAAAGTAACATAATTGAAGTTTTTCTTCTGGAATGCTTGTAAAAAAACTATTCTAAGATTCCAAAAAGGAATTCACAGTTCACTGTCTCCCAAAGAATGTGGATCCCCCACACACGGATTTTGTGGCTAAAAACATAATATTCGAATACAAACAAATTATTGTAACAAGCGTGGTTTTCTATAACATTACGACGGGCCGATTTTACGTAGCGCACTCTATAGAAAATTTACAGTAAAGTAAATGTACCTACAAGATCTTCTCAGTTAAGTTGAAGAGCATTTATACTAGTATGCATGTAATCTCATAAAGATATCAATGAATTTCTCTGTAAATATTCAGCTATATTAAAACGTAATTAATTATTTATTTTTCTTTCCGATTGGTGTAAACCATTGTTCCTCACAGATGGTTCTTAGTAAGAGTATTAACATAAAAACTATTTCAAAATGTCTTTTGCGTGATTTTTACTGAAACATCGATGATAAATCTTTCAGTAGTTTGAAATATGAAACTACTGGGAATGATAAAAATAAAATGTAATGATTTTTTTTATTTGAAAAATATTCGTCATTTATACTAACTGATCGTGAAAATCTCTTTATAATTTTGAATCATATCAGGGGAATTGTACGTTATAGGTCAGAACTAAAATTATTTCGTGTTACTTATTTCATTAAGTTTTACTGCATAAAAGGAGCTACAGGTCATTGTTTAGTTTAGTTTGAAGCGGAATTATTTTATATAAAATTTTATTTCTAATTTTTGTTTTGCAGAATAATTGTTACTAATTACTTAAAAATAATTAATTAAAATACATTTATTATTGCAGCCCATTTTTTTAGTTTTCAAGCTACCGATCAAGATATCAAATTGTTTTCTCAGGATTTTTCCTCCAAAATATTGAACACCTTACTACTTAGTTTCACACGAAATTATATACATTCAATAAGATAATAAAGTTTTCAGTTGGGATAGTTTTCATTATTTACTTTATAATATTCTATAGTGTAAGTATCATAAATATACATAAATATTTACCATATTATACTTGCATACTTTCATTATAAAAAGTATATATTTTTATAATAAATTTATAAAGTATAAATATTATATAACTTTATAATACTTTATAAAACTGGAAAGTGTTTACGGCCATCTTTAAGAGTTGTTTGGTGGAAATAGCCGGTTTAAAGTCTTCCCAGTTTAGAAGGAAAGACCAAGTAGAAGACCCCCAATACTTAATCCAGAGGTATAATTTTAGAGGATATTACGACCACTATCTTTATAATGTGTCCATTTGGTTTTAGTGAATACGACGGATCATCGGATTAGTTGAGATTCGAATTCATTACCTTACGATAATGTGAGAACAATAATCTAACCGGTCAGACCAGACTACCTGCAATCATCCTTAAATGCCGAGCTGGCAGCCGAATGGTTAGCGTTCTTGCCTTCGGTTCAACAATTCGTGTGTTCGAATCCCACCTTGGGCATGGATGTTTGTAGTGGTTCGGAATCCACTTTAAACCGTAGGTCCCGGTCTAATTAGCCCTCGTGTGCAAAAAATGACCGTTGAGCGACAAAAAAAGCAAATCATCCTTAAAACCTTCTCGGTTTGGTTTGTTTGGTTTGTTTGTCGCTCAACGGTCATTTTTTGCACACGAGGGCTAATTAGACCGGGACTTACGGCTTAAAGTGGATTCCGGACCACTACAAACATCCATGCCCAAGGTGGGATTCGAACCCACGAACTGTTGAACCGAAGGCAAGAACGCTAACCATTCGGCTGCCAGCTCGGCTAAAACCTTCTCTGTATCATTCCAATTTTAGTATATGTACAACCGAAGTGGTTAGGATACCTGGCTCTCACCCAGGAGACCCCGGTTCGATTCCCGGCATGGGAAGATTTAGACCGTAATCGTTTTGTGGTTAGTCGAAATCACAACCTTAAAAGAATACAAGCTGTATATTATATACGCGTAGAATGATGAACTATATGTAAGCAAAATGGAAGAAATTGTAGAAAATATGAGTTTTAATGCTATTAGGAAAATAAAAATGCCTTATTCATAACAGAAAAATGGATGAGAAATGTTGCCACTAGCAAAAAACTATAAATTGAAAAAATTGCCAAGTACTTACAAATAATGAAATCTACATTTTATTATATATATATAATTTATGAAAATAAAATATTACTAGTAGAAACATGCATATATATATATATATATATATATATATATATATATATATATATATATATATATATATATATATATATATATATATATATATATATATATATATATGCGTTTGTATACAATGTATATAGAAGTATATAAGAATGAAATTACCCCGGTGATTCTGTTGCAAAAATGTGCTTCCATTTAGAAATCAGAAGAAGCAAATTTTGTTTACGAAGAAAGAGGAAAAGAAGTGTTTCAAACTCATTCCAAAGAATTGCTTCGTCACTCTTAGAAATGGTTCTTTTGAATTGCTTTTAATAAAAGAAGTTGCAATTCTAATAGAACGGATGGATAAACGACATTTAAAGCTTTCAAAGAGGATGCTTTCTTACTCAACAATTGTATTCTTAGAATTAAGTTTTGAAAGCGTAGTAAATTCGGATCTTTTTCCAATTCAATACATAAGCATATTTGTAATGTTTTATTGCAATTTACTAACCAGAGAAATACATTGTAAATGAGAAACATAATAGGAAAACAATAGTTGATTACATGAATTAAATAACTTTATATTAAGCGCCATGCAGCTTTAACAACAGAAAGCTCTTGTGAAACATCTGAACATCTGTTTTGAGCGTCTAATGGTAGAACTTTTATTATAACTACAATAGTTTGTTGTGTAAGAAAATTGTAATTAATTTTAAAATGACTTGTGTGTGCGAGTTTATTTGAAAAATCGTATGTAATTGTTAAAATAACTTGTGTGTTTTGGAAAATTCTAATTGTTAAAATAACTTGTTTTTTTTTTTTGGAAAATCATAATTAATTGTTAAAATATCTGTTTTGGAGGGAATTATAAGGGATTATTATATTAATTTATTTTTGAAACACATTAATTTGATTGTTAGAATAGATTAACGATTTGATAAAGTTTTTGAAAATAGACATTAATAATTACAGTAGTTTATTCTTTTGGAAAATAGTAGTTAAGTACAATATTTATTAGTATTCAATTACATTACTTTAACAATATGCTTTTACGTACGATAACTTGATGGTACCTCAGAGGCCTGGACGATTATTCCACCCAGTCAATGGGATAGTCATTTGGAATTTAGACCGTTAGGTGGCGCAGCGATCGATTATCAATATTTTGTAATTTGCTCTTGTTGATCGGCAAGTGCATACTCTTTTTGTCGTTGCGACTTATCAGCAGCTGATTGCGCGTTGATTTCCATAGATAGTTAAGAATGGCAGTGTTAATTTAAGTATATTAAAAGAAATTAGTAATCGGATAAATTGACGACGTCGGCTGATTTATAGGAATTGAGAAGATCCATTTTCTCTTTTGGATGAAGTTTTTATAGATTATTTTAGGTTAAACAAACATTTAGTTGTTGAAATTTATATCGAATTATCTTCACTACTCCACGGTTGAAGTACAGTACCGATCGCATTGTCAGTTGATGTTAAAATAATGGAATAACTCTTTTACAAGTTATCAGATAAAACTAAAATAAGAGTAATATATCTCTAGAACGGTAGGATTTTTAGTTAATAACATTTTTAAAAATGTTATTAATTGAAATTTTGACGATAATTATCATTCTTTTGTTAATATTGAATTTTGTTATGCATATATGCCTTTTGTTAATACAAATTAATGGTATTTACTTACGTTTTATAACTCTATTAATAATTTAAACTAAAATGTGTTTAATAAAATAATAAAAGAAACAAAACGTTTTTTTTACATTTGACACAATAAACAAAATCATTCATTAACAAACCATAATTAATTCTATGTTTTTCAATTTTTGTTTAATAATTAGGAAAAGTTTTACACCAAATAGAGTTAAAATAATTTACGTTTTGACATTTCACCTTTTAATAATCACGCACAGTTGAGCTCCTTCAAAGCAAATAATGAAAATGTTCTTCCAAATATTTATATATTAAAAAATTTAATTTTTAAGCTGTAGACATTCAATTCAAAATATAATATTAATAAGATTTTATAATTTTATTTATGCATACACAAAGAACATTATATTTTACTTTGGGAAATGCATACATTATATTTTGCTTTGGAAAATGCATACATAATATTTTGCTTTGGGAAATGCATAGAAATTAAATTTAAAGATTAACATAATTAAGTTTTTTAAATTAGAGCAAGATATGAATAACTTTTCAAAGTAAGTTTATTCATAAATAATTTTATATATGTATATATATATATATATATATATATATATATATATATATATATATATATATAGTGTGTGTGTGTGTGTGTGTGTGTGTGTGTGTGTGTGTGTGTGATGTGTGTGTGTGTGTGTGTGTGTGTGTGTGTGTGTGTGTGTGTGTGTGTGTGTATGTATGTATGTATGTATGTACATGCATGAAAAGTTTCTCGATAAAAAAATCTATATACAGGAAAATTAATGATTCCAAAGCATATTTATATAATCAATTAATTACTAACAAAACTTTTTTGTTTACCTGTGATATAAAACGATGAAATGATAGTCCTATGTCAGTAGAATTGTAAAAATGACTTCAATCTACCTTTTTTATCATTAAATAAATTTATAAAATTAGGCATTAATAATAAAGAGGAAATTAGATAACATTTACATAACATTATAGAAAATAATAAGTCTATAACCGTCAATTTATATCTTCCAGAATTTTTAAAGAGTCATTATTTTTTGGTTAAGTATTTTCTATTAAGATTGTTTTTTAATACAAAATAAAGAAAAAAAATTAGTTTAAGAGATAATTATGTTCACAATATACATAGACAAAATCAATTAGCATTGTTAGCTATTACAAAATGCAATTCAAATAGAGTAAAACTCGATAACACACATACTCTAATTCATTTTTCTGTACTTTTTTGACAGGAACATTTAGTGTTTACTCTCATGGCTCTGGTTCACTCCATAATCTTCTTCTTCATGAATTAGTGAATCTTTCTGTTAATTTATTCTGAACCCTCTGAAGAGTTTCCTCTAAAATACTGATTGAAATTTCTATTTGAGTTTTAGATGTGAAGTTGCGTTGTGCCATTTTAAAATAAGATATCTGGAAGACCTAAAACAAATTTTATGGAACGCAAATAATTTAAATTTCCGCTTTCAACTGAGTCAGTTGTGTTGTAGGCAGCAATATTCTATAAAATGCAGCTCTCCAATGGGTCGTATTCTTTAGCAAACTCTAAATACCTTACACCCCTCTTAACTTACGGAAATGATACCAACCTTCTTCCGATGACCAAAAAATAAGAGGGCAGAGACTACCATCAGTTGACTGATTCTGCCATCGTTGTTAGATTCGCCGGATATCATTTCTCTCTCGATGTTGATGAGCAGAATACGCATCCTCGTTAGTTAGAGCTGCATTCTCATTATCATAAGGAAGTGATTTTGAATTCTGACTTAACCGAAGATCCGCCACTTGTTCACTAGAGGCACGTTAAATAAATCGTGGTTGTAGTGCTCTCTAAGTGAAATGATGCCTTTTGACTATGGCAGGTTAATTATTGGGAGTGTTCTGCTGGGTCCTGCTTCTATATTACGGAGACTCTCTCCTGACCCCTTCCACCTATTTGATTGGGATCAACTCTTGGAAGTGTTTAGGAAAGAATGCTGGTGTATCCATAGTTGATATTTGAGAAAATCATAACTGATGATCATAATCATAAATGATGAATGATGATGATCAAAATTATGATAGTCTTTCTTTAGGAAAATCGCAATTGATGATTGTATTAGCCTGATGATTTCATATTTTATTTTCAGGATTTGCTTGAAATAACACATTGTTAAGCCATGTAATACAGAAGCATTTACTAAATGTGAGAGGATTTACATTACATTAGATTCAAAATATGCGTAAATGAAAATGATTATTAAATGCATCCCCAGATAATATTGTCTGATTACATATGTGAAGCGAGATATAATTTAAATAAAATCATGGCATAAGAAAAGCACATATCTATTAATACAATGAAATTATTACGAAATATTGAAAAAAAGCTATTGGAAAGTAAAATGAATGCTGATAAAAAATTAGGTATAACGTAAAAAATGTAGCAAAACATTTAAAATTCATTACTTAATTTTTTTTCAAAGCATTCATTCAATATTTATTTATTTATATAATGTTTAAAATTCTCACTTTATTTTTAACGAAACTCATAGTTGATTTCGTTTGAAGAAATATGAATTAGATATTTTAAAAATTATTTTGAAATTAAATTATTGGTCATTTAAATAACATTTTTTCTCTTAAATTGTTTTTTTAAATTACAAATTAAAACACTCTTTTTTCAGAGAATTCTAATGTAAATTATTTTCTAAATAAAATATTATAAAAATGAGTTAAAATAATTTACGTCAAAAAAAAAAAAAAAAAAAAAAACTACAGTATTTTCAAATATTTTTAGTTTAGTTTAATTAAACTTTATACCTATGTTTACAAATTTAATAAGTTTTACATAAAAACGTGTGATAAACAATATTCCCATCCCATTTTACAGAAAAAATACAGAATTTTTTAAAAATATTTTCATTTTTATTTTTCCTTTTTCTGGATAATATTTTCTTTTTCCAAGGAAAAGAATTTCCCCTTTTGATAGGGAAAAAGGAAAAATAGACAAAACAAATTTTCCCTTTAAAGAGGAAAAATATTTTATCTTTATAAAAATGAATATAAATGTCTTTCTTTCTTATACACATAAATTGGGGAATATTTTTAAATTATTTGATATAAATCATTTATATTTATCAGTTTATGTCATTATCTTACAAAACACATTTTATGAAACAAAAATGCATTAAGCTAAAATGCATTCAGAATTAAGCTGAGAAAAAGACTAACAGCGACATTTCGCCTAGAATAATACAGAAAAAAAGGCTAATTCCCTTATCTCCATAATATAGGGATAAAAAACTTTCTACCCGGGATGATTTCATTACAGTCTCCAGAGAATAATTAAAAAAGGGAGAAAAGGGAAAAGTATGCGATAAAAATAGGCTAAAGCAGTATCTCGCGAGGATTTAGCTTGTTTCTGATATTGCTATATAATAATGTAAATGTATCTAATATCGCATACTCTTCGGAGGAATAATTGTTAACAGATTTTCAAAATATTTCTTGCATTTCCGTAAGTTTTAGGAATGGTTCTTATATTACCTGTAACAATCTTTGTAGTCTTTTGTCGTTTTTAAGACATTGGAGTTATATTTAAAGCTTAAGTTTGAATAAAATTTAACCATGTTCCAATTTATCTATGTTAACTGTCAATTTTAAAGAAATTGAACTTATACGTTTAAGATTAAAGATTAATATCATTTAACCCAATTTTGCATGTTTGAAAAACTATCTTTTGGCATTTTTTCGTCTAAAGATGTTAATGTATAAATTAACAACTTTAGACATAAAACTGTTAATTTTGCCAAGCGTTATTAAAGAATAATGTTTAAACTTTAATAACGCTTGGTCACATTTACATTTATATGTTTAAAGAAACTGTAATTTAGCAATTTTAAGATTGATTGGATTTATATTTATTATTTAAACTGCTTACCCATGCATTAATTCCTTAATAATTTAAAATTATTTGTTGTTGTTTTTCCAATCCATCAGGGATCTAGCTGCAGATAGGTCAGATCCATGCCACCGTGAACCCTAGCGAAGTCGGGCATCATCAGTGGATTTGCTCAAACATCCGCCAAAGCGAATTCCAAGCGATTCAGGGGCACAGATGCCGAGTAATCCAGGATGCCAAATTCTGAGTTTGGCAATTTTTCGGCAGATTTTCTTATATGTCTGGCAACCTGGTTTTTATTGCGTCATAGATATGGAGATCTATAAAAATTATGTAGGAAATTCTATTTTGGCAACACTAGTATTTACGTCATCGCGCACGTGACAATACGTTATCTTGGCAACATTTATTCATTGCCAAAAAAATTCAGAATTTGGAATCCTGGATTATACGGCATCTGTGCCAATTCAGGATGTGATCGGGGATAGCCGGCCTCAGATTACATAAGGCTCAATGAAAAGACGTTGCGCCAAGATTCCAATGTAATGCTTTTCAGATGCGCACAATTAAGTCTTGAAACGAACGTTGGTTCATATCTGTCACCCCCGAATTTTAACGCGCCTTCTGGGGACTCCTAGCAGGAAGACCCCAGTAAGATCTTCCAGGGATGAGTGGGAGGGTGAACCAAACTTGCCTGTTTTCATTTTACTTTACAGAGGAAATTTCTTTATTAGTTATTAAGTAGTCTTTGTTGGGCAACTCGGAGTGGCCTGTTTTAGTGAAGATATCTGCAGCTTCGTTGTCTTGGATGTTAATATGGGAGGGATTTCAGTGAAAGCGGACATCCCTACTCTTGGCTAGATTTTCAAGATTGGGGATAATCTGTATCCCTACAAAGTCGTACACATTACTCCAATCCTGTAGGTATTGTATAAAGCTACGACTATCAGTAAAGATCCAAATGTCACTAGATCCAATACAGTAGAGGATGGTCTTTAATCCTTCATTAATTCGCTTCTAAATACCGAGAAGTTTTGCATCTAGACAACTGGACAGAAAGACTCTCGATAAAGACACCACTCCCAGTGTTATTCAATTCGTCTTTACTGGCGATTGTGTACATGAAAATGGCATCACTGGGAATACCATCTATGGCTTCTAGAGCCAGCTGTATTAAGTAATCGAAAGCATCTGAGTTCTTATTCGTGACGGACATAAGTTCAGTGTAGAAATGAACTTCTGGTAAGCTCTCAATCGGGCTGACACAAGGTCTCAGAGAGGATTTCTGTACGGATTGGGAAATTATCTTCATTTTATCATCCAAACTGTGTGAAGAAATTATTTACATGACTCTTTTAAAACCCCATTTGAATATAGTATTAAAATGTGATCTCCAATAACATATTCTAATTTTCTTTACTAACATAACCACTTCATACTTCTAAAAACTAGATTTAATGCTGATATTTATACTTGGTTATTATTTAAACGTGTCTCAATTTCTATATGCTTTTAAAACATTACTATATAATTATTGATTAAATAATTAACATGTTAAATCTTTTAAATGAGTCAAAATCTTCGATTTTGAATTGAATTAAATTTGTTTGATGAAAGAGCTTTGTGGTTTTTTGTAATTAAGCAAGCAATTAGTATTAAGCGACATATAATTTCCTGTAAAAATTTCATATGAATGCTTAAACACTTTCTGAGCAGTAATTTGTAAATAAATGCAATATAAATAATTATTTTTTTTTAGTTTCTACTGATTGATCTTTTAATTTTTAAAATGATTTTAATAGTAGTTACTATTTAATAAGATTAATGCCGAAATAGTAATATTATGCAATCATTTAAGAAGCAAATATATCAATACTAAGATGATATTGTTAAGTTTTAATTTATACGTTTCAAATAAATTGTTTTCGAGGTTTAATAATAAAATACATAACGCGTAACTGATAATCAGATTAATAAGAACATTAAAAAGCAGTTTTACAGCCACTGTGCATTGTGTTTGTGAAGGAAATTTCCCAGATAATGCGCCATATTTACGCATCACCTTGGATAAAATCCGGTAAATTCCCAAACACAAGTTCTCGATCTGCCAAAAGCATTAACGCAACATACTGTCTCCCAAAGTTCAACAATGGCTAAAACTAAATCCAGTATTTTCCACTCCGAAGAGTACGCGCTTGACTTTAGTCCAACAGTTCATGGGCTCGAATCCCACCTTAGGTTGGGATGCATCTGGCATTTCAGAATAGACTTTAAACTGTAGGTTACGTTTCATTTAGCCTTTGTATGCAAAAAATGACCATTAACCGATAAGCAAGCTAAACTTGTATCACTTGTTCATGCTATCAATGTTTTATTTTATTTATTTATTTCTTGAAACTAGATAGTAATAGCGTAATAGATACAGATGCCGTATATCCAGAATGCCAAATTCTGAATTTCTTTGGCGATGAAGAAACGTTGCCAAAATGACGTATTGTGACGTGCACTATGACATAAATACTAGAGTTGCCAAAATAGAATTTTGTACATAATTCTAATAGGTCTCCATTTTTATGACGTAATAAAAACCATGTTAAAAATAAAAACCAAAGAAAAACCACCAAAACAATCACCAAACACCGAATTTAGCATGATGGATTTTACGACATCTGTGCTGTGTAATGATGAAATCTATTTATAGGTAGTTATTTATTACATTTAATTACTATTTTCTTTCAATAAACATTTTTATAGATTGTGGAGCCAACATTGCAATGAAGAAACCGATTAAACTTTTGAATATCTTCACTGAAAGAAGTGATTCATAAGTCAGACACAAATTCATTTCCTTTTATTCGGTAGTGGATGCGATCGAAATTGGAACCTTCATCTTCGACGAATTCTGTGTTACAATAAAGGTATATTAAATCCAATTCATTATTATCCTTTTCTGCACATGATAGTGTGCAACTTAACTGCTGATAATTGTTGGTATGATTTTTCATAGATAGAAGGTGATATTCATTTGTAGGTAGAGTAGAAACCTGAAAATTAGCGAACATCCCTTCCGACAAACATTCTAAAATACAATACAAGCCTCTAGTTGCTTAAAAGGGGACAAAATTGAACCAGTAACCGCTATTGTTATATTTAAAAAATCTCAGATTTTCAAGTGTCTAGGTCTTACGAAAACTCATGCCTGCATTTTTGTATACTTTATATAGTCATACCTGCCAACTTTGAAGGAGAAAAATCAGTAGATTCTACTGATTTTGAGGGACAAAATCAGGAGACATTACTTGTGACACTTTTTTCTTGAAACAGAATTCTTAAAAAGGTAGCACCGTAAAAAGACAATTTTAATCTTTAAATTATACATTCTGAGAATGATTTATGTTAAACATATTTTGTGTGAATCTTAATATTTTAGTAAAATATTCACCTACCTCATAAAGGAAAAATGAAAAATAAAATAATATACTACATGTAAAAAAACATCAAAGTTTTCATCCCATTATTTATTTTATAGGGCAATTTTTACTACATTAGTGCAATTTATAAATAGTAAACTTAAAAAATTACATATAATACATTACAAAATAAATTTAACTCAATGAAAAATACTTCTAAGAATATAGAAATTATGAAATACTTTATCCATAAAAACATAATGCGTTTCAAATTTAAATGGTCATCAATTCGAACTCAAGGCAATTTATTCTTTTCATAGGTTACTGACTTAACATTTTTAAGAAATGAATTGGTGGGCTGCTGTTCAAAAGCATTTTTTTCTAATTTTGAGAATATTTAAGCTATGTTGAGACTGTGTTTAAGCTACAGCAACAAACCAATAGATTTTTTTGCGGAGAAATTTCGACTGTTTTTAAGTTTTTCACTGAAATTGCCAAAAATTAGTAGATTTTCATACATTATTGGGAAATCGGGAGAAACGATGAAAAATCAGGAATTTCCCAATAAAATCAGTAGAGTTGGAATCTATATTAATTTTATAAACGAGAAAATAAAACAATAGTTAAAAATGCATTAATAGTACGAAAGAAATGAATTATTATAACATAACAAAAAATTATTAAATGTAATCACAATTTTTGTCTATATTTATTTATTTATTTTGTTTTGAAAGACATTCTAAAAACACTATCCTTTAAAATGAAATTGCCTTTTTCAATTTTCCTTTTTTTTCACTAAGAGTGAAAACGAATGCATTACTTTAAAATAAAGAATGTTAGTAAATTTTGCAGTTCTTGAATGGTATTCAAATTATGTCGTTTACTAAGGTTCATATTATATTGTAGTGTAATATATCACATTACAATGTAATTATTAAATTTAAAAATTTACATAAATTTGAATAATATTTAGAATTTGCAAAATTGATGATTTTTTTAACCTGAATGTAATATTATATTATTTCATCGCATATAGGAGAACACATACATAATATTACATACATAACTAATATTATATTATGTTACATACATATTACATTAATTGTAGACAAAATACAGCCTTTAAATACAATTGTATTGTAAATGAAACCTAAAAATAAATATTAAAAAAAATGATTGTATATTTTTTAATTGTATAGAGTAAAAAATTCTTGCGATACAGGAAAAAAAAAGCAAGGAATTTTTTCAAATGTAATATTTTGTGTTTTTCATATTCAAAGTAGTAAATGACAAAATCAATGATTACATAAAATATAATTCAAATCAATGATTATAAATTATAAAACTAATTAATAAGAAAGAAATTAAAAAAAAATTATCATATATTACTTTGAATTTATTAACAGAATGTTTACGGGATTACACTTTTCTATTATGCCTATGTCATTCAAATGATAGAAACCAGTAAAAAATATAATATAAAAATGTGTGTGATAGGTTTTTTGTAATTTTTATAAAAACAAAATGAAATGTAGTCAAAAAGACGCACCTAGTACTGCCAAATTCTAAGATATACCATTTTTGTTTTAAGATTACTGAACAAAAGTTACGAATGCAATTTTTATTCAGAATGGCTTATTATGTAGGACGCTCAAATGCTCATTCTTTTTCTAAATGGATGACTTATGCCCTGGGACCTACAGTTTTAAGTATATTTCAAACAACTACAAACTTAAAAGCCCAAGGGATTTGAACCCTGAAACTCATAAAGTGAAAGCGAGAGCATAAACTCTAAGCTGAAGGACACACTTGCTAATTAACATGAGAAGCTAAGGTAATCAACAAAAACCTGGTTATAATATGAAAAAAATGGCTAATTCTACTGTTTAATTTAAAATGATAGTGAAAAAATATTAAAGGATTTTAAAATTGACGTTCCCACTTTATATCTTATTAACCATTTATGCAATCATTGATTTTACAAAAAATATTCTAAAATATTATCTTTCTAAAGTGACTGGATATTCTTAATTTCTTCATATAGAATGCAATAGATCGTATGAGTTGCGATGAACGCAAATGAATTTGAAATAAGTAAATAAAAAAATAAGTACATTTTATAGGTTCTAAAAAATACAGAGATGTTAAGCACAACACGAATATAAAAGTAAACTATATAGTAAAATATTCTGAAATTACATTTGTAATTACACAAACAGTAGTTTGTATACTTAAATGTAATTTCAGAATATTTTGCCTTCTCATAACTAAATTTTCTAGTAGTTACACTTACCTTTTATTTAAACACACACACACACACACACACGCACACACACACACACACACACACACACACACACACACACACACACACACACACACACACACACACACACACACACACACACACACACACACACACACACACACACACACACACACACACACACACACACACACACACATCACACACACAAAACACATTTTCTTTAAATATAATATTATTTCATAAAACGTAATCGTATTTTATGTATAAAATATATTGAGCCCTCTTTAGTTTATTATACAGAAGGTTAAAATTACTGACAGATGCAATCATGTTCTCAATAATAATTTAATTTTAAAATATTGTTAAATATCTGTTAAAATGAATACTTGCATTTTAATACAAATTGTAATAATGACGCTGAATATTATAAATCTTAACATAAATTTTTCATCAGAACATCTACCTAATAAATAGGAAAAAAAAAATCTAGCATAGTTAATCGCATTCAGTTTGGCTTTTTTAATAACATACATATTCCAGATGATATTAAAAATGTTAGTAAATTATTGATATTTTTTTGCTAATAGTTTTGTTAAATCTTAATAAAAATTGTGGGTACTTGCTTTTTTGAAAGTGGATGAGAAAGAGTTTATTCTTAAACGAAAATTATTTTTATAGTTTTGTGGTTGTTGTTTTTTATTCTGTCTGGTTAGCCATTTTGTGTAAATATTACGATCTGCTTTACATCATTTTAATTATTAGACTTAAGTATTCAGAAAGATTCCCAACAGGTATAAAATTACTTTTCTAATTCATGTTTTTGGTGGTTCCATCTGTTGACGAAATATTGAGAAATATTGACTAAAATCATTCGAATTGAGTAAAAAACTGAAATTAATAAAAATAGAAATATTTTGATAAAAAAATATGAAAAAATGTCATAATATAATTTCACATTCAAGATTTAATATTGATACAATTTATCGTGTATAAATATTTCAAAGAATGGATATTCGGCTGGTTTCCAAAAAGAAACTTTTTGTATGAGCTATTAATTGAGAATATGCAACCATTTACACTCGGTCAAAACAGTATTTAATTTCTCGTAAGGGTAATTAATTTCTCTTCATCATTTATGTTCTTCTAGCATAATACTATATTTTAAAAATAAAGTATTTTAAATTTTAAGGGATTAAATTATTTATTTTATTTTTTCAAACCATACCAAGCGTTCAAATTCTTTAAAGTTTATTTAAATAATATTTCAAACTTTTATTACCTTTCATGCAATGCATCATTTCTTTGAGATTCTTACCCCAATAAATAAATGTGAAATATGTTGGAAAAAAAGTTGAAGAATGTGCTTAGAAGCTTAATCATTTTTTCACCGATTTATTTTTACACGACACAAAAAAAATGTGTTCAGTTTCAGTATTTCCGTTTCTTAACACCAAGTTTTGAATTTGATTGTATAATTTCTTTTTCCCTACAGAGGTGATATTTTTTTTCAACGTTTAATATAACACGTAAATGCATTTAAAATAGTTCTTTTTAGCGATAGTTATTACTATTATCAAGGTCTCAGTTATTCACCTCATTTACATATTTCTGTCAAGTTACAGTTTTAGTTAGGTCTATGTTAATTGCTCTTTCATTCACACTATTATATAATTACATATTTTATTCCATTTCCTATCTAATTTTAAATTTCTAAATAATAGTCGTTATATTTTTTAGACATTAATCCATGTTTACATGCAATTGATATTTCTTTTAGCTCAACAAATATTTAGACATTAATAATCACATAGTTTTTAAATATGATTAATCAAATTTACTTGCAATTCAGATTTTTTTAGCTCAACTAATATATAATTTTACATTCTAGCTTTAGAAACTTTACAAAATTCTCTTTTTACATAGATAAAACATCTTATGTATAGAAAAACAATTAATAAAATAAACGGAAAATGTTCTGTGTAGCTTTAATTTATACTTACATAAACTGTAAGTCATTTCATTATTTTTCTCAAACTTATGTAAATATTAAGTCTATTATATGCATATGTATTAGAAATATGGGTATATATTCAATAAAAAGTAAAATGCTTCATTATTTTAATATGCACTTATTTATTTTTATAAAATAGTAAATATAAAAAAATGAAACATATTTTGATATTTATATACTGACCAATAGATGGCAGCACCAAATAAAGAGGTTGTTAGAAACTTGATTTACTATTTTCATTTTTTCTCGTTATTTATTTAAATAAAAATGAAACAGGAAAAAAATTGGAACTCATTTATAATGTGTTTTATTTGTGTACAATATGTTTAATTTATTTATACTTAAAATAAATATGAATTACTTTAAATTATAATAACAGTGGTTTTTATACGCATTTCACACTCATTCATTTAATGCTAACAATATATAAATTAATTAAATTCTAGAACCATCAATAGATTTTGAGTAAGAACGTGAACGATATATATTATATATATATATATATATATATATATATATATATATATATATATATATATATATATATATATATATATATATATATATATATATATATATATATATAATAAGTTAGCAGTATTGATGCTGGCAAGGGAAAAAAATTTGAAATACTAACAAATTAGCAATAATGCATGTATATAAAGAAGGCACAATTTTCATTCAGAAAGCTCATTTTTTTACTGGAAAAAGTCTGTGATCGATTCCGTAAAACCATGGTTAGCCATTAAAAAAAGCTTCATCATGGCTTTTTGGTAGAATTTGCAATTTACACCTACAGTGACTTTGTAATTTCAATGCATATGTCGGATAACGTTCCATAATATCAATCGCTGGTATTAAAATTTGAAGTGGAATTTAAACTTTGCAATTAAATTTTGTGTGATCGTCTTCATTGTAGATTCTGAATGCTATTTCATCATCATAATTTCTTTCCAGCTTTCCTTTCTTCTAGAAATGAATTTTAACACATCATAATAAATACTCCAACAGCTCTTACCGTTTTAAGAAATTTCAGAATATCAACTTCCATTATTTTTAGAGACTTACTGGAATATACAGGTATTTGCATATTTCTGGGGAGGGGGAATTCGGAATATTTAGAAATATTTACTTCGAGAAATAAATTTGCATAGAAATAGTAACACAACATGCTTCCTCTACGACTGAAATTAAACCTGTGGACTTCCATTCTCTTCAATGATTCGACAGCTTCCCTTCCTAATATCGGATTATTATCATTAAAATTTAAGGTTTGGGTAAGACCACTAGAGTTTATTGGACGCAAATCATTAAATGTCTCCCTGGTTGACAAATGAATAATCAGTGCTCTTGCCTTCGGTTCAACAGTTCGTGGGTTTGATTCCCATTTCGGTCACACATGTTTCTAATGGTTTGCATTCCACTTTAAATTAAAGGTCCGGGTCCAGTTTTTCCTTGTGAGCATAAAAATAACGTAGTGCATCAACCAAACTAATCGTATAATGGCATGCTATAGGTATTTTTAGTAGGAAACATATTTTAGAAAACATTACTAGAAAACATATTAGAAAGTAAATTCACCAGCAACAACAATTAGGATAAAAATATTGACTATTACAGCCAGATTTAGTAATAATTTGATCATGGAAATCATGGTATTTTCCAAGACGAAATAGTTGCTAATAGCGCTTAATTGTAGATTCGATGCAGCGTGTCAATGATAAAGGCGATCATCACAGTTTGGGAAAGATGGTCTCAGCCTTCTCAACTTTTTATTTTATTATGTTTTTTTATATAAAATATGATGTGGCGTTAAATTATATAAAATTTTTAAAAAGTATTCGGTGACAGCAAAAGCCTGGTTTGCTCAAAAGAAAATTATTAACAATATATAATATCCAATAATGGCTAGAGTTTGAGAAAAGTTTAGAGAATATATCGTATATTTTTGTTAACGGAATAAACTAAAAGTTTCGATGTTGGTTGGAAATTTTCGTATGTGCAAAATATATTGTAAGACAAAGGTAGTAAAATTTAATAAAATATTTACATCGGTAGTATAATCTCTTTTATAACCTATTCAAATATTAATTTTTTCTTACTTTTTGATCATTTTTAAGATTATAAATGCGTGGATCTAATCCAAACAGAGGAAAATATGTTTCCTTTTGCATTAGATTTACACAAGATGTAATCAAAAATGGTATTAAAGATAAAAAAAAGATGTGCTTTAAATTTATACAAAGCTTTTTTCTTAACTTTCAGGTTATTAGAATTCTGAACACAAAATTTTAACAAGTTTAATCTCTAAAATGATCTTAAAACAGATCTAAGAACAAAATGATCTGAAAACAATAAATATCAATTATAAATATTATTGTTATAAAAGTTAATTTAAAATGGTAACGTATTTTTCTAAATGTTATTAAAAAATTACTTAATTATTTTACAAAATTTATATCAATATATAAAATAATTGGGATTGTTTTTCATATTTAATTAATTTTTTCTGTTTATTTACAATAGTATAAACAAAACTGCTAAAATTTTTTAATAATATCTTTACGTAAATTCTTTTCAGCATAGGCAAATATTTCAATACAAAAAATGTTTCTGGAACTAAGCGCAACGCCTTAAGAGATCAATTCATATTTAAATAGCTTGATTTATTAAGCATATCAAATTATTAGGCAGCTTTAATTTAACTACGTAAAGTTCTTAAAGAATATTTCCATATCCAGATCCTCGCACGCATATCTCATTGCAAAATCATTCCTTTAACTATAACCTTCATTAGCATATTCCACAGTAGGACGCCATTAGGTGACGTCACAGTTTTTGATGCCGTTAAATCTGTTCATGCAGTTGCTTCTGTTTCCGAAACGTCATTAAACAGCCAGACTGTAAATAACAATGGAAAAGACAACGTTGGATAAAGGATAATATATTATCATTGCTTTAGCAATATTGCTCATTACAAGTTACTTTATGTTTGCAAAGGGCATTTATGAATAATTCATGAATAAATTGCAGATATTCTATTGAAGTTAAAGGCATAAACTCTGAATAATATTAACTAACACGTAAAACAAAATGCATAAGGCTTTACAGTTAAAGAATATTATAAACATATGTTTTATATTTTTTGAAATTTATTTTTATTCGCACAAAGGTATTTTTGCGATATTAATGCGATATTTTATATCGAAACAATAATAGATTTATTTTAAAATATAAAATAAACAAAAATATGAACGGGAATTAAAAATATTCAGTTATTAAAAAAGATGAACTTATGGTGAAAAATTTCATTAAACTTTAAAATAGTGACAAAAACTTATTTGATTAATTTTGCGATAGAACATACTATATAAATATGTTTAAAATAATTCTAAGATCTATTATGTATAGGCTTAATTTCAATATGTAGATACCATGTCATGGGAATTAATCAATACATATTTGAAGTCAACAATTTTCCTAGAAAATTCTAAATACTAATTTCTATTTAGTAGGTTTTTCGTTGAAAGCAAAAAAATTGTGGTTATTTACCACTATTCAGTGGTGATTTGATGGGAACTTCAACTATATGTAAGGGAAAATATCACATTTAACTTGTGTTCTGGAAAAAGATAAAATGTTACCAATTATAAACCTCACAAATTGATAATAAGAAAATGTTAAAGTTATAATAATTTTTCATTGCTCAATGCTGTCAAGATGAAAGTCGAATATAATCAGAACTATAGCAATTATATCTTAATTAAAGAAAAATTAAAATCATATTAATTAGATGATCACGTTTTAGACTGGCTGCAATAAGCAGATGGGCTATTACTAATTTCACCCATTTAACAGTATTTTATTGTTTAATACTATAAATATAAATAATACTATAAAATTAAATAATTATATCAAGATTTGTTTATTACTATATACAAACTTTATAATTATTTTCCATTGTACATTCCTTGCAGGATTGAAGTTGAAATTGACAAAATTACAACAGTCATTTTATTAAAAAAAAAAAAAAAAGTAGATAGCTAGTCAAATTGATTAATTAATCACTTTCAGATTGATTGCAGAAAGAATATATGCTTTTATTTTTAGATTAATAGTATCAAGATAGAAGTAACAATAAACAACAACACAACAATTGTTTTCTAGAAAACACGAAATTCTGAAAACCTTATATTCTAAGCAAATTATACTATTTAATGGTGGTTGAACTGCTGTTTCAAATAAATTAAAATATTAATATTAACTCATTAGAAGAATCAAGAAATATATTTCACATTGTAAACTGATTGAAAAAAAGCAATAAAATCACATGACAATTTACTATTTAACCCAGATAAGCCTACTGTCCTATATTTAGGACAGTAGAATATAGGACAGTAGGCTTATCTGGGTTAAGTCTCAGGCATTCATTTATAAAACCCATATTGACCGGTAATAAAGCCATTGATTCATGGGACTCCATTCACAAATTAACCCAGATAAGCCTACTGTCCTATATTCTACTGTCCTAAATATAGGACAGTAGGCTTATCTGGGTTAATGGTAATAAAAATTAAAGCTTCAACTAAGTAAATTTATAATAATTTATTTGTCACAGAAAACTTGGGATTGCTTATAAATCCAGGATGCTAAATTCTGAATCTTTTTGGTCAAGATGTTGCCAAGTTGAAGTATTGTGACGTGCGTGATGACGTAAATACTAGGGTTGTCAAAATAGAATTTTCAGCTTAATTCATATAAGTCTCCATATTTATGGCGTAATAAAAATCAGGTTGCCAGATAATTAAGAAAATCCGCCAAAAAAGACACCAAATTCAGAATTTGGCATCTTGGACTATACGGCATTTGTGGCGAAACCTGAAATCTAACTAGTCATAAATACAAAAATTAGTTAATTTGTTTGAATAAACGGGAATATATATATATATATATATATATATATATATATATATATATATATATATATATATATATATATATATATATATATATATATATATATATATATATATATATATATATATATATATATATATATATATATATATATACATAACTATATTAATATCTATTCATAATAAAAATCTAAATAAAATTTTAAAATATTATGATTTCAATAGAAAGAAATGTATAAGAAAAACTCTATTTCAATGGATACTTCAAAGCGTATAAATACAAACAAAAATTTCAAAACATAAAGTACATTTTCTTATATATGATAAGATAAAAAAGATGTTTTATAATGAAACATTTTCCTAATAATTATGGATATTAAATATTTTTATATTTATATAAGTAAAACACTATTGTGTGTGCATGTAATATTTACTTGCATATTAAGAATGTTATAAAAATATTCTTAACACTATAAGTCAGGATTTGTAATAGATCAGGATAACATTCATAAAATTCAGTGCATCATAAATATTCATCAAATTCAAAATCATGCCAAAAGGATTATTTGACAGTCTTAGCAAGTATAATTAACTCATTAAAAAAAGCAAAATTGTCACCAATTACATATTTGACAGATTGGTTGTGAAAATCTGAAAAAATTCTAACCACATTCCAATGTTCCAATAATGATCATAGAATTAAAACTTGAACTGGGTAAAAATTTAATAACTTTTTTTAAAAGTTTGCTCCAATTCCTAATATCTCATTTTAATATTTTAAAATATATTACAACTTTCAGTGTTAAAAGGGAAAAAATATAATTAGAATCTTAGAAAATCCTTCCTAAATATATATTTTTTTATGTTTTATTTAAATTACGTGCGAGTGTATATTATTCAACGCTTCAAACTGTCTATTTATTTTAAGATTATAATTTTAAATTCCAGAATTCTCTTTTCTTTTGGTAAGTATAAGTAATCAAACAAGTCACCTTTTTCTTTGCGTGAAAACGAAAAATACTGCTTCACAAAATTAAAGATACACTTCAAACGAATACTTTATTTTTTAATTTATCCTTTCGCTTTAAATTCTCCTGCTTATTGGTGCAGGAAATTGTTTTGAGAAAGAGCGTAAAAAAGTACACCTGAATTCGTTATTTTACGAGATTAATTGAAAAAAGAGAGATAGTGAAAACGATTAAGAAAAATTTACATAATCATTGTACTAAGTGTTCTTAAAGAAATGAAAACAAAATGTAAAAGATCTAAGACATTTTTTTAGGATGAAAAATGTCAAGAAAGTGAGGTTTACCTGCATTTAATTAAAAAATGAATATCACTCATAAGTTACAGATATATAATAATTTAATGACATAATTATGATTTCTTAAGTTAATCTCATTTTAAAATTTGAATAAAAATTTAAGAAATTTTTTAATATGACTTATTTACTATTCTTAAGGCAACTTAATTTCAATCCACCTGGAACATTTTTTGAGCTTTCTAAAAATTGTTTTACAATTTATTTTTTTAATAAATAGAGTAATTTTACCGAACATGTTGTTACAAAATCCTTTACTAATTTCATTCAAATTAAATATAATTTCATTTGAATAAAATGAATTAATTTACAAGAAACTTGAATCGTTAAATATTTTTAACGTTTAAAATATATATACTATTGTAAGCATATTTATTAAGATTGCATTATTTGAATTTTGTTATTTTTTTATCAAATTTCATGGATAAAATTATCTAGATCAAGTCTATGTGCTTACAATTGACAAATCAGGATGATGTACTTAAGGTTATAAGAGGGGGACTATCTAAATATTTTAAAAATAAAGAATCAAAAAAGGTTCAGAGTGAAAACAATTCTATTTCTAACCTATCCGCAGCACACATTATCATTAAGGCAAACATTACAGTAACAAACTAAGAGCTGGGCCATTTGCTGTCAATGTTTATAGGTTCTTGGCCCACACTGAATAGTTCTAATGTTAAGCAGTAGAGGGCGCTCATTGGACGTTGGAAGACGGGTGCTACATTGCGATCTCAGGATTTAGGTTTGAGCCCTAAAGTCTGATTTTGCCTCAAACATGTAACATTTTCGCTCAGCAATTTGGTTGGTTTTTCTTAATTTATAAGCAGGGACCAAGCAAAAGACACACTGTCCTGTCTTATCAACCGCAGAGGTATCACTTCACTTAGAGGACATTGCGACCATGGTATATTTTACGTGCCTCAGCAATCTTTGTCTCGTTAGAGGTTCCCACTCACTATATTCCAGTAATGAAAATGACTCTATAAACAACCAAGCCACCCTAGCTTAGTTCGATTCTTCTTTAGATCGTGATAGCTGAATATATTTTTCTTATCTCAATTAGAAAAATTTGTTTCGAAAGCTTCACATAACATCAATGTGATTGTACTTTTTTTTGTTAACAAAAGTGAATATTTTCCTCGTTCGTTTATTTCCATATCTCTTTTTTAACATTTTCAGTTCATACGTATGATCTAGTCGACTATTTTTTTGAAAAAAAAAATGTTGCCAAGTTTGTGATTTATCGCCAAATGCTGATGTACAGTGATCTCATACACATTTTATATTTTTATTATATTTAATTTTATGATACATACCTTTTATTTTTAACGCATCCAAATTTTAAATTTATGATTTACAAATTGGAAAATTGAATTAAAAAGTGAAGCTTCGACATTTATATACATAAGTTAACTTCTCAACTTTGATCGCATACTTGCAAGCAAGAATGATTAAGATGAACAAAACTTGTTGACATATTTTATTTTCTAAAACGGTCGACAAGATAAATACTTAATATTCTTTTAATTTGCTATAAATATCCTACATATCAACTTATGAATTATCTAATAAGTTAATATAAGAATACGTATCAACTTTATTGTTTATTTTCTATATTGTTGTCACTATTAAATTTTTCCATTTTATGAATTTTTTAACTGATATATAAAAGTATAAGACTGTGATGTCATTGTTGATCATACTTATAATTTAATAATAAAAATATTAATATTATGTTGCAAGTATAATAAATGTAATGTTTATAAAATATTTACTTTTGTTATAAGCATTTTATACATATAATATTTCTTAATATTTAATAATTATACAAATCACATGTAATACTTTACTTGTTTTATGCAAATTGATTTCATCATTGCATTAATAAATACATAATATTTATTAATTTTAATAATAATTACTTATTTTAATAATTATTATTTACTTATTAATAAAATAATTACCTGCAATTTAAGATTATTTCGAATTATTTGCTTAAAATGAGGCCTATTTCAAAAAAATTCACGAGAATTAGTATTAAAATTTATTAAGCTAAAAAAATATATGCTTTTTATATTTGTATTATTTTCAGCAAATTTACAATTAAAAAGTTACATTTCAAAATTTAATTTAAATAAAATTGCAATATTACGTTATTCAAAAATACAGTTATATATATATATATATATATATATATATATATATATATATATATATATATATATATATATATATATATATATATATATATATATATATAAGGTGAATATTAAATCCAAGTTATCTTTAGTTTTACTTTATGTCATATAAATCAAAATAAAATAAATTGAAATAATATAAATATCATATAATATAAATATAAATTGAAATAATTACTTAAACATGTTCACAATTCGTTAACCATAAATTAGTTGTTTCTTTCATTCCAGTCGAGATTATGATTACATCACTTTATTACAATTCTGATTGGTTTAAAATATTCATGACGTATGATAACGTTTCATTTACTTCACATTGTCTTGAGACGGCGTCATAAATCCGACCAGTTGAAGAATTTACAACCTGCCTTCAAATCAAATTCTTCGATCAGCAACACTCAAGGTTGACCATCGAATGTTTGAGAAAATATTGCTGAAGTTCTTTTGATACAGATGCCGTATAATCTGGGATACCAAAATCTGAATTTTTTGGCGATGAAGAAAGGTTGCCAAGATGACGTATTGTGACATGCGGGATAACATAAATATTAGGGTTGACAAATAGAATTTTTTGCATACTTCTTATTGGTTTCCATATCTATGACATAATAAAAATCAGGTTGCCGGATGTGTAAAAAAAATCCACCAAAAAAATCACCAAACTCAGAATTTGGTATCCTGGATTATACGGCATATGTGTTTAATCAAACAAAGTTGCTTACAATCATCTTGTGCTATCAAATCACGCTCAAGTGACTCAGTCCTCACATAAGCTGGCTCGCTACTACATCATGTCCCAACCGTAGGGACATGCTGAAACTTACGTTGAATACAAATAAAAAACAGACACCTTCACCTAGATTAGTTTTTGATGTTGTTATCTGGATTTCGTAAACTCAGCAATTTTCTTCGAAAGGCTATTTGAATTTATCATTTTAAATATTTTTTCGTTATTTATGATAAATTAAACAATCTTCGTATCATTTTACTAATATGATTCATAAACAAGACGATTTATTTTTGTAAATTTTTTTTATTTATTATGTATGTTCAACACAATGTTATATTAAAAATAAATTATTTTCAGTGTCATTTTAATCAACGAATAGAATTTGATTTGAATGGTAAACAAGTGACCGACAATGGTGAAAAATAAAATATTAAGACGGTATAGCTTTTTAACAAAAGATAATAACAGAAATCAACGTACTATTTTGTTATATTTTAAATAATAATGTTAAATGTTTTGTATGCCACATTAAGAATTTTAATATTTGAATGTAAATATGAATTGTTACCTTTTTGAAATAAACTTAGACTGATAGCGAATCTGGGCTTAATTCTTACACACATTATCAGTAACGAATCATGTAAATACATTTTTAAAGTCAATTCCTTCTTAGGTTAACAAAAAAATTCATCTTAGTAATTTTTTACCAAACAATTACAATTAATATAAATATGCATATAAACATCACAGATCCACATTATTAAGTGGCAAAATAGAGAGCTAATTTTCTAGCAATTTTCGAAATATCCCTGCAAAAAATATGTTACCAAATGTTACAATTTAAAGAGTGCGCTTGCATTTTATATTTTTTGAATTTATGATTAAGAATTTGAAATTGAGAAGTAAACAAATTATTTTCATGTAAGTATCATATAATATAAATTGAAATAATTGCTTAAATATGTTCATAAATTTTTTAACCAACCATAAAATGGTTATTTCTTTCGCGATCATGATTACATCACTTTATTGCAACTTTCATTGGTTTAAAATATCCATGACGTCAGATAACGTTTCATTTGCTTCACATCGTATTGCTATGGCGTCATAAATCTGATTATGTGAAGAATTTACAACCTGCCTTCAAATTATATTCTTCGAGCGGCAACAAACAAGGCGAAGTTCACCCTCGAATGTTTGAGAAAAATATCGTTGAAGTTCGTTTGGCACAGATGCCGTATAATCTAGGATGCCAAATTCTGAATTTTTTGGCTACCGATGAAGAAATTTTGCCAAGATGACGTACTGTGACGTGCGCGATGAAGTAAATACTAGGGTTACCAAAATAGAATTTTCAGCATAATTCTTATGGGTCTCAAAATCAATGTTATAATAAAAACCAGGTTGTCAGATACATAATAAAATCCGCCAAAAAAATCACCAAACTCAGAATTTGGCGTCATGTGGATTATACGGCATCTGTGTCTTTCGTTTTTTTTTTTTTTTAAATAAAATCAATTCTTATATAAAAACCAAAGCATCAGCTTAAGAAGCCGTTTTCTATTCGTTCAAGCCTTTAACACGTTGACAATAGAACAGAAGAAAAAGCAAAATGAAAAAGACAAAATAAAACATTAACTTTATGGTTAGTTTAAAACGGCAAGGATTATTTAATTTTTAAAAATTTTACTGATTATTAGAATTTTAAATTAATGAATGAAATATTTGTAGATAATCTTTTTTAAATTTTATTCCTGTATTTAATCGTGAAACTTATGATTAGCTTGCATTATTCTTTTCCCTTTAACTTAAGAAAATTAATTCAACCATTGATTATAAATTATTTTTAAAGCATAACAAAAATACCCTTTCGAGGTAAGAATTGACGAGATGAAGGTTGAGTTGAATTACATGGCACTAACAAACTCGCCCCAAATATTTTTATTAATAGAGAATATTACAGTTTTGATGTGAAAACATAATATCTACATTCTAATTCAGGGTTTATTGACCGAGTTTATTCGTAGGAAGTTTTATGGATGGCATTTTTCAAAATAAATACATTTCAATCAAAGATACTATTTTTAGTAATGATGCATATTTTGAAACATTCAAAGTAAGAGAATGTGCTAATAGAACAAAACAAGTCAGTGAGCACTCTGAAGCAATTTAAATAAACTAAATCATTTCAAAAATAGAAGTCGATGAGAGCTAGTATTTCTTATTCGTTATATTTTTTATCATTAAATAACTGACCATTAGTACTGAAAAAGTTTACTATCTCATATATATTCGGAGATCATTATATTATATTTTGAATGTAAAAATTTTAAGCATTTATAAGTTTACTTATAATTGCAATATTTCATCTATTATTATCTTTGTCCTCTTTGGAATTTTACACCGCTTAGCAGACACCTTAACATTTGAAAGCCGTTCCAATACATGTCTGCATCTGCTGTGTTTTTGGTTCTCCGGAAACACAGATAGTGGGCAATATTCACTTGTTGTAAAATGGAAAACTCAATGAACTCAACAACCTACTAAATGTGTTATTTAAAATCCAGAAATGTGGAGCCATATATTATTCACAATTAGCGGGAATCAAACGAAAGGCCTTCCATTCCAAAAACTGCGATCTTATAATTTATGTAACAATTCACATCAGCTTTTCAAATTTTTAAATAAAAGAACTAATTGAAACCGTTGCCGCCCGCCCTGTCTAGTGGTCAGAGTCCCTGACTAAGGATAGGGAGGTCCTGAGTTTGAATCCCAGTTCGGGCATGGATGTACTATCTCTCTATCTATCCTGTCTTTGTCCTTTCCTTGCATGAATGGTTGTCTACCCTATAAACGGGTTCCTATGGCATGTGTGTACTGAGGAAGTCGGACTCCACACCAAAATATAGTTCAGTTGAAGAAGTGGAGCAGCGCACCCCATATTGCCAGCCTAGCTGGCACACGACGACAACAACAACAACAACAATTAAAACCGTTTTTTATATTATGCATACATACATAGTGGTGCAAGTGAGCACCGGACTGTCTTAAGGTTAATGGATTCAGGAATCACAAAACGGTCAGATGACGAGGTCACATCTGAGTTGACACCCTCCTTTCCACATTTAATCCATACCAGTGAAAAGACTTTGGTCATCACATATTAACGTGGACACATCTCCAACCCACGGAAATTCAGTAAGGGAGAATGTGGTCATCCTCCCAATCACTGCTCGCAGCAAATGATGCTCACTATATGATCTAAATTGGAATCAACGTGAAATTATTGAGTCACTGGAGCTTATTTTCTGTATTGTACAAAACATAAAAAAGAATATTATATGTATGCTATTTTAGGAAAGGAATCATTGTAGGCAGTGAGAAAAAATCTTCAGTTTAACATCCTTCAGGTTTCGAGTTCGAAACCTGATTTTGACGTTGATCAGCGTGTTGAAATTATCTTTATATTTCAAATAATATTTGGTTCTAATATATTTCTCCGTTCAGAGATGCATTATATAAAAATATAAAATTGATAGTAATGATAATAGCTCAATTGTCTACTTAGTCATTTGAATGTTGCGAAAAATTTCGAGACTCTCAGCTATGTTTAATGGCTTCAGCGTGCAAAAATAAAACTCTAACACTTATAGAAAACATAGTTCATTTTTATTTAAAAATATATTTTTATATAAAAATGTCCTGTTGATTTTGACACAAATTTATAGAAGGCCGTGGTAGCCAGTTGGTTAGAGCATCGTTCTCATTATCGGAAGGTAGTTAGTTCGAATCCCAAAGATCCGTAGTGTTCACTAAAGGAGGTTATTGTACGATATACTGGGTGTGGTCACAATGTCCTCCAAGAGAAATGATGCTTCTGGAGGTGGCAGACTAAGTGTTGGAGGTATTCTTCTTCAAATCACGAAGACTCCATCCGGCTATTTAGATCTACTAGGCTGTTTCTGTCTCAGGACTAATTACAGGGAAAAAATTGTACAAATGTAAGTTCTTTCCCATAAAGTAAAATTCTTATCAGCTTGAAAACTGTTTTTTATATGAAATTTCTAAACATAAATTTGTTTTAATATTTTGGTTTTTTTTTATTATTTTTTTTATGTAAAAATATATTATTACAAAAACTAGTTGACACCAAAATGCAAATTTACGCAGGAATTTACTTTTTTATAAATAAATATTATAAATTAAACATTGATTAAAATTTGCATATTATCATATAAAATTATGAAAGTCACAAAGGGACAAACTCAATCTCAATCCCACTTAAACCTGGATTACATATTTTAGGTTGTAAAAAAAGAATAATTAAAAATTAAAAATATTTTTATAAAATGACTCCTATGTTTTAGATCGGAAAACTATTCTTTAAAATTTAGTAAGAAATAGGAATTTAACTTTTAAAACGTCTCCATTTCCTTAAGTAATATTAAATTAAATGCTAGCATTTAGTATTAAAAGCAATATTATTCGTCTTTCATAAAAATTGAATAAGAAATTGTTGCATTTTAAAATTTCAGCGATTATTGATCTTATAAATTATTTATAAAAGAGTAACAATCTATTAAATTCGTTATTTTAATGCGAGCATATATATACATCCGCATACAAGCCGCTGTGGCTTGGTTGGTAAGAGCGTCGCTCTAAATATCGGAAGGTAATGAGTTCGAGTCCCGGCTTAACCTAAGATCCGTCGTGTTCGCTGTTGGTAGCTGGGTCATGATAAACTGGGCGTTGTCGCAATGTCCTTCAAGGGAAATGATACCTCTGGGTGCGGCACGCCTAGTATAGAGGATGTTCGGCTTAGTAATATATATATATATATATATATATATATATATATATATATATATATATATATATATATATATATATCGCTTAATTGTTTTCTGAGGCACAATGATATGACTTAGGTTATTAGCTTATTTTCAATAAGTTCTCAAATATTTAAATGCCAAGAGGTCAGTGAGAGAATTCAAGTGATATTAGCCAAACCCTCTGGAACTCATATTATTTCCCGACTTATATAATTACCTTCCAAAGATATTTGGATCGCTATTGCAATTCAAATTATCTACCTATTAAACAATTCTCGTTGCAGCTTCACAAGTCAGTTGTATAATCGGGTGAGAATCTGTTCGACAGGGGATATAAACTGGGATTAATCCGAGTTGTAGTAACTTGTAAGGGATGGAAGGTAAACTACACCTTAAGCTATACAAGAACCATGTCATGTTAAAATTTCTAATTTAAATCCTTTGAACAAAACATTTGGCGTTTAAATAAATTAATGGAGGCAATATTTTTGAAACTTCGGAACCCTCGATTCGACAATATTGATAAAAATTGTATGTCGTCAAATATTGTTGTTTAATATTAAAAACATTCACCAATATGTATATATTTTCGCACATGTATATTTAAAATGCATAATTGAGTTTTCAGTAACTATAGCGGTATAAAAATCGGAATAGGAATTAAAAATAAAGTTTTGGTAATATGGTACATAAGTAAAAACAGAGCAGTTTATAAATATTTTCATTGGAATTAGTACGTAAAATCATAATTCATTTTTTAAATTTTCTATTAGCACGGTTTCAGAAAACATAATCATAAGTATAAAATGTACATATATAAATTATCAATCGTTGGTGATATCATTTTAAACATCCACTCAAGTTCAATTACATTTTTTAACCTTGAAAGGGATGATACATCATGTTAATACAGTTTAATGAAATATTAATTCATTAATTGAATTTAATTAATTAAT
This sequence comes from Latrodectus hesperus, assembly GCA_037975125.1. Taxonomy (NCBI): domain Eukaryota; kingdom Metazoa; phylum Arthropoda; class Arachnida; order Araneae; family Theridiidae; genus Latrodectus; species Latrodectus hesperus. The sequence continues at coordinate 71,585,539 of CM075858.1, forward strand.
TTTAGTTTTATATGAGAGAAAAATCTCTTAAATAAGATATTTTTAGCATGTTATAAATTTAGGAAACAATTATTTATTAATTACTGCATAAGTAAATATACTTTAATGAAAGCTATTGCCAATTATTATTTATAACATAACGAAGTCCAATATTAATATACTATCCCCTTTACTATTTTCGTCAAAAAATGTCGCTAAATTTTCAAATTTTAATTATTTTTCAAAAAAGTGTTCAAATTTGAATTACTTTTTCAAAACAAGAGGGTAAAAATAATTTGTTTTCTCCAATTTCAGATTCTTCATTATAAATTAACAAAAATTATAAAATGAAAGTGCACTCTATAAATTGTAACATTTGGTGACATATTTTTTGCAGGAATATTTCCAAAATTGCAAGGGAATTTGCTCTCTATTTTGCTATTTAATATTGTGATTCTGTGATATTTATATGCATATTTATATTAATTCTAATTGTTTGATAAAAAGTAACTAAGATGAAAATTTTTTTGTTAACCTAAGAAGGAATTGACTTTAAAAATGTATTTATATAATTTGTTATTGTTAATGTTTGTAAGAGTTAAACCCAGATTCGCTATCAGTCTAAGTTTATTTCAGGAAGGCGGAAATTCATATTTACATTCAAATATTAAAATTTTTAATGACATACAAAACATTTAACATTATTATTTAAAATATAACAAAGTAGTACGTTGACTTCTGTTATTATCTTTTGTTAAAAAGCTATACCGTCCTCTAATATTTTATTTTTCACCATAGTCGGTCACTTGTTTACCATTCAAATCAAATTCTGTTCGTTGATTAAAATGACACTAATTTATTTTTAATATGTGTTGTACCTAACAACTGAAAATATTTACTATAATAAATCGTCTTGTTTATGAATACTATTAGTAAAACGGCACGAAAATTGTTTAATTTATCATAAATTACAAAATAAAAAATATTTAAAAGATAAATTCAATTAGCCTTTCAAAGAAAACTGCTGAATTTAGGAAATGCAGATAGCAACATCAAAAAGTAATCTAGGTGAAGGCCGCTGGTTTCGTACTTGTATTTATCGTAGTTTTCCACATGTCCCTTCGGTTGGGACATGATGTAGTAGTGAACCAGCGTATGTGAGGACTGAGTCAATTGAGCGTGATTTGATAGAACAAGATGATTGTAAGCAACTTTGTTTGATTAAACTAAAGGCCACATATGCCGTATAATCCAGGATACCAAATTCTGAGTTTGGTGATTTTTTTTGGTGGATTTTTTTACACATCTGGCAACCTGGTTTTTATTATGTCATAGATATGGAGACCAATAAGAAGTATGCAGAAAATTCTATTTGGCAACCCTAGTATTTACGTTATCGCGCATGTCACAATAAGTCATCTTGGCAACCTTTCTTCATCGCCAAAAAAATTCTGAATTTAGCTTCCTGGAATATACGGCATCTGTGCCAAATTAAGCAGCCGAAAATATATGGTCAAAAACCTAAATTAATTTTATTTAAATAGCAAAATTAGCGAGGTAAGAAAGTCGCCTCGTTCTCATATCCGAAAATGATGTAAGCCATGCTTGATCAAACTGAAGTTGCGTAATATTTACTCATGGCGCCTAGGACACATAAAATAAGTTGTGGTTGAAATCCTCTTGTGGTGTGGAGTATCGACAAATATTAAAGCAAATATTATGACTTAGTTTTGGATTAATTTTTTGCAAACATTTGACTAAAAGTGCTTTAATTTAAAAATCGGTCTCTTAAAATTTCTTAAAGCACTTACTAAATTTTAAAAAACATACAAGATTGCTAGTAAGCTTGTGTTATTTATTTTAAAAAATGAAAGGATAAAAAAGATATATAATTTAGTTATCACCCTGATAATTATGTGTATTGCTTGAGCTTTTCATATAATAATGGCACCAAAAATTTGCAGATTTTCTTATTGTAAATGTGTAACTTTATAATTTTAACTAATATATTATTTTTTTATTATATATAGGTAAAATATTTGTAAAAAACAAATAATTCTTACTCTACTTACTGTATAAAATTTTGTGAAAAATAATGTTTGTATCTGCAAAATTTTAAAAATTAAATTTTACTTGATTTTGAAATTTTAATATTTAACATTTTATTAAATTAATTTAATAATTCATAACTTTGATTAATTTTTTCATTTTACATTTTGTGGAAAAAAGTATTTGATACAAACATATATTGTGAGTTAAATTTATTTGAGAATGAAAAATAAGTTTAGTTCAAATTAAAATAAATTAGAAATTTATTCTCATCCTTAAAAAAGGTTATTTATCAATTATTAGAAAATTCGTTGTTAAGAATCAATATTTTAATTTTCCATATTTAATTAATTACGTAACTTATCATTTTTAATAAGTCAATTTATAGAACTATCATTTTGTATATATGTATACTTTTGTAGAGTATATTTTATAAACTATACTACACCATATATTTATGTAAGGAATCGCATTATATAGGACATATAATGATTCCTTTCTATAAAATGAGATTTATTGCTTATTTGAAGACCATATTGAATGCCTGTCATACATGTTCTCGCCAGATGTTTACATTGTGGCACCCTAGCCCTAGAGGCATCTACTACTTTTGTAAACGTTGTAGCAAATAAAGTAACTTGGTTTCTGCTTTAATCATTTTCGTTCAGGGGCTAATAACCTTTAAAGCATTGAGAATTAATCAATGTTATTCCATATAACGTAATCATTAGTTATAATCTTTATGTGATAAAATTTTTCAATTGATTTTTAATATTTGATTTATTAATTGAAGAGGGCCTATATTTTGGCATACTCGTTTCCGTGTTTTCGCTAACATATACAGAGGCGACAATATTCTATATGATTAACTCCAAGTATAGAATTTGAATCTGATCATTTTTAGTTTCAACACCTATTTAAAATTTATAGGTGCACATAGCCACACATAATTTGACGATTTCGTTACCAAGTTGCTTTCAACATATAAATTGGCGACATTATTCAATAGAAAGAATTCACAGAAGTTTGGTTTTGATCAATTTTATTTAATTAAAAAATGAGCGAATCTTTATTAGGAAGATTATAAATAAATTTAATTCATACATATAAAAGAATGCTAAATTAAAATAAGTACTATAAATTTGAATGTATTAATAATACATTTTGATATAACACCTGATAAATGTCATAAATTCATTTTATACATGTGATTGTTTCAATAATATTCATCTGATTTTTAAAATGAATAAGTATCGACTTCTATTTGATTTAATGAAATTTAAAGATATAAAAGGTATTTATATTATTATTATATTCCTTTAAAAATGGTACATTGAATTACATCAATATTGTCAATCAATATTGTTTCAATATCAATATTGTCAATCAATAATATAATCAAATCAATATTGTTTCGAGGAGGTATTTCAAGTGTGCAAATATCAAATTTAATTTATATATAAACTGTAGTAATAGCCCGCTGATTTAGCCGCAGTGATTCGTGCTCCCAAGTGACAGATCTGAGGTTCGGGCTGGGTAAGATCGACTCAACCTTTCATCCCTTCAGTGGGTGGATACACTGAATACCAAGCATGCATGGAAATTGAATGGGGTTTTCTTGTTAGGCTGACTACCTAATTTATTCTTTGCACCCCAAGGACACATGCTTCACAAACTTAAGGCCTTTAGTCAGGCAAAAAGATATGGGCACTTAAGGCCTTGACCCATATATGGGCTGTCCTGCCGCTAGTTTAGGTTTACTTTTATAAATTGTGGTAAGAAAAAAATATAATAAGCTTATAAAAATTATATACTTATTAATTGTTACATCAAATATTATTGGTTCCAGAAGAAAATTACAGGGTAAAAATTTTGCGTCTAAGGAGATTAGCTTATAAAATTATATATAAATAATACGTGCTTATTTGCATATTATAATGGAAGAGTGTCATACAATAGGAAGTGCTCTTCCACGAAATGTCTCGTGTTAGATCCCAAAATAATGTAGAGCGACGGAGATTAATTTAATTTAATTCTAAGCTTTTTCAGCAATAAAGGAGGCAATTCTTTCTTAGAAAATATTTAATTCCATTATTCCTTTTCTGCAAATATCAATACAGGACAATCTCTTCATGAACATGTTTCACATTTATACAGTTTCTTCACATATTGATATACATGAGAATCTTAGTTGTCAATTAGAGCGAATATTAATTAATTAAGGAGTGGAATTATTTTTAATTCGATTTTTATAAGCTGTGCGTGAAATACTAAAATTAAAACATTCGCACACAGCTTATAAAAATAAATATCTTTAATATTTTTGGTTGAAAATAATTCTTTCTTATAGAACAAAAATTATATAACTGAAATCACTAAAAAAAGAAATCACTAAAAAAAAAAAAAAAAAAAAACGCGTTTTCCTCTTTTTCATTCAATTTTAAATATATATAATTTCTTCGATCCCATTAAAATATTTTTTACATTTGTCAGTTTTACTTTAATATGTTTCTGAGAACTTAATAGATCTTAAAAGTAAAATGTTTTTCATGTTTTCCATTAATTTTTTGGTTTGCTCTGAGAATTTGATTGGGTTTTGAATTCTTTTAAAAGCAGGTGTATTGTATTTTTTATTTTGTCAGTATTATTTTTCAAAAAGATTAGGCAACAGGAATTCTAATCAGAATTATTTGATTACTATAAAAAATTAGCGAGCTGAAATCGCAGGAACTTTCAAGGGATGTAGCTGCCAGTGGACAATGTATATGTAATTGAGGAAAATGGGATTAACTAGGTTAATATGAGTTATCCATTATTATATGTTATTAGTATAACTATTTGTATGAGAAAAATTGGGATTTGTATTAAAAAAATAATCGTTTTTGTTACTGGATATTTTTTGAATTTCAAGATGCTGTTTTTCATACCGAGATGAGTATTTATTTATAAATCAATTAGAAGGAAATGAAAAAAGGTGCTGAACGCTTAAAAAATGTTGCTGTTGTTTAATAATAATTGAACTAGGTTTTTCATGTTTCAGCACCACTAGTTGTGAAAGTGATGACACCTTATAAATAATAGGGCATCCAGTGTGTCTACCATCGTAGCCCGAAATAAGGTCTTCGTATAATTTAGAAGCAGGGAACACGCAGAGCATTTTCCAGACATGGCCTGCCACCCCCAGAAGTATCATTTCACATGGAGGACACTGCGATCACAATATATTTAACGTCCCCCAGTCGCCATGAGGAAACACGAAGGACCTTCGATTGGGTGGGGATTCGAACTCAATACCTTTTGATAACGAGATTGAATACCCTAACCAACCAGGCTACCGCAGCACGCTTAAAAAGTATTTTCAATTTAGCTGTTAATATCAAAGTTGGGACTCTACATCTGCTATTCAATTCATTTTTATCAGTAGAGTGTAGAGAAAACATAAAGACATAAGCTACAATAGGTGAAAATTATAGTTTTCCAGAAATTTAAAAAAAATAATAAATATCTTTATAATTTAAAAAAAAATAAAAATGTACTGTGAAAATGTAAAAAAATGTGAAGTATTTGATGTGGTAAATTTTTTTCTTTCAACTTATATGAGTACATTACATTTTTAAAAAGGAAAACAGACCCACGCCTCCATGCTTGAAGCGAAGATAATTCCTGAGGAATGTTGCATTACTTAAAGTAACTACATTGGAGCATAAGCAGTTTTAAAGTGAGTTATAATCAGCGTTACTTATCGTTTAAATTTGTTGCAAATGCTATGATCAAAATTTCGAAAAGGAAGTTTTTTTTTAATTTTAGTTAGCCTGAAATCAAAGTTTTGATACAAGGATAAATCCACTTCCCTGCAGCTATTCTTAGGTTCATTACCGGGCAAAAAGTTGATAGATAAGCAATAAGAATTTTATTTATGCAAATTATTGACTAGTGTGACTCCAAATTATTTACATTTAATATTAATTTTGAAATAGTGTAACTTTTCTGACTTCTTATTTTATTAAATAGAGACTTATTTCTTCATTTATTTCCTAAATAGTAGTCATATGTGGAATTAAAATTTCCTATTATAAAAAAAGTTCGTTCGTAGGAGACTTTTTCTATGAAAATGCATTTTATTCTTGTATAACGAAAAATTAACATTTTTAATGAAGCAATGAATTTTTAAAAAAAATATTTGTGTTTTAACGGTTATGTTTTATTAATATTCGTTTCTGGCTAAGTAATATTGCCTTTCGAATTTTCCAAATGCATCCAATTACGAAAAATGTTCGAACTTTAATCAATTAAATAATTCGATACTTGATTTCTTTTAGAAACTGATGTAGTTACATATTTTTCGTTCTGTGCCACTATTATATTGAAAGACATTCAAAATGAAAATAATTAATAATAATTTTTTGATTTCAATATAAATCTGCAAACCAAGCTAACGCGAGCCATGATGGCCTGTGGAACAATTACTTGTGCATAACATTTTGCGGAAAACTGTGATTAGGGGAAACAGCGACATTTGTTATTTATCTAGCTTTTAGAAAAAGTAGCGTTTTTTAAAATAATATTATGTACCCCGAAATGAAGTCTCACATATAGATCAATTCAGATGAAATCGAATACGATGTAAAATACTAAGTATTTCCGATTTAGTTACTATGCTATTAAATAATGAAAATGGGACTCTTTTCATCCTCATTCTACTGCATATTCTATCGGTAGTATATCGGGAAAAGTGTTTACGTTCCAATGTATTAAATATAAATATCATTATTTTTTAAAATACATGTTTTCTATTAATAGAGCTGATGCATAAAGGGCTATATTAAAAAGAGGTAAAATACTATACGCCGTAGTTTTTAAAAGAGAGAAAATTTCAGAAACAGTATATTACATAGTTTGAATTAACTGCATCATGGCATATACAATTTTACAAACTAGTTCAAACAAGAATTATTTATAATTTACGTTAACTGAAAATGCCACTGTTGAGATACAAATTATTACTATTAATGATGCTGTATGATACACAGAGGGAAATATTCCTAACACTAAAATAAAGTCGAGATTGAATTACAATAATTTTATAAATTAAAATTTATTTGCTTTTCGGTAACAAATTTGGATTTCTTAGTCTTATCTGTAATAAAATTCTTCAAAGTCATTCCAAACTTACTTATACAAATTAAAAAGTATACAACTGTCACACACAACAAGCTTATTTTCACTCAAGAGCAGCCTATGATTCATATTCTTAGACCCACTTAGAACAAATGATATATTAACCATTTTGACACATAAATAGATTAGACAGTGAAAAATATAGTTATTGTTAATTTATCATCAGCAGTTTGAAGTAATGATGTAATTTTACTGGTTAGCGCTGTGAAATTTAATTTAACTGCAGAGTATTTAATTTTCTTTTCGTGGCTGGGAATCCACTTTATAATTTTGGTGACAAATGAATTAGCTATAGTGTTCTAACAATCAAATTACCGTATTCATATTCAAAAAAATCATATTCTAACAATCAAATCACATTGAAGCGTCTTTTCACTGAATTGCAGAAATTCGAATTTCGGTTGTTAAAATAATCAGAATAAAATAATTGGAATATATTTGATATGAATTTCAATGTTAATCTCTTTTGCTGTTCTTTTAAAAAAATAAAGTAAAGCTCTACAAATTGGCATTACATATAATGACTATGGATTATATATCTTTATCATAAGTATATCAAAGAAATGGTGAATTTAATCAAGCGGATGGAATTATCAACACGGTTAGGGTGTAATAAAGTTACCAAGAGTAATAAAGTTTTGTCTCATTTGGATGGCAGTGGTTAAGCTGGTTCAAGAGCATATCCAGTTAATCTTGCCAACTGTACTTCGTTAAATAACGATGAACAATTGGATGTTTGGTTACCTGAGTACGAATGAAATCAAGACGCCGAACACAAAAAAGGATTGATGATTTTATTAACTGTTTTGATTCCCAGTATTCTTTATATTTTTTTCCCTTTTTCTTATTTAATATTTTTTCTTCTCTGATTAGAAAGATATATTCTTCAAACAAATTGGACATAAACATGTATATAAATTTGAGCCAAAAATACATAAAAACCTGAAACATTTTTAATTTATTTTTATTTTCTTAATTTATATTTATTATTTATATTTTATTTCTTATAGTTTGCAAAGTTTGGTTATATTCTATTCTATTCTATATATATGTATATTTGGAGAGCAAGCAAGTCATTCAAACTGACTTTTTTCATCTTTAAAATCGATATAAATAAATATTTGTCCCGATAAATAAAGAGTATTTATTGAATTATTTATTGAAAAGCGAATATTCCCCTCCCCCTTCAGAAGTTTTGAATAAACCTATACAAGTCAATCTGTATTTTCTAGATCTAATTTATAGTTTGTAAAGCTGTGATGAATGGTGTTTATTAAATTGAATATTAGAAAACCTTTATACATATATTACATTTATTTGTGTTATACTTATTTTCAGCTATAGGTGCTATATTTGTTTTGCATATTAAAAATAAGTGAGTGTCTATAAATAAAAGAATCACATTTCATTTACATGATTAGCTAAATTGTCCATTGTAAACTATTTGAATTAAACTGTGTTTGACACCTTTCTATTTACATTAAATTTTTAATTGAATGTCCATTATGTAAAGGGTGCTAAGTAATTGATCAATACGCAAAAAAGATTTAAAGTATAAACTGACACGCTTAACTGAGACGTTGCTTAACTTCAGTGTACGGAAAAACAAGGGAGAGGTTAGATCCCATAATAATGTAACTATATGTTGCTATCAAATCCTCAATGTTCATAACAACACTGTCGGAATTTAATGTTACGAAAAAATGATATTGAAATTATTTTGTTCTGATTTTTAAAGAAAAACAGTTTTTTTTTTAAATGTAAGGATGAATTGTATGGAATGATTAAGAAAATTTATATTTTTCAGTAGTTTTTCATCTTTAAAGCTTTTCATTTATAAGAAATACTTTCTTATATAATTAATGTCATTTTTCAAACTTTTCTTGAAATTTTTAAATTTTAAGCAAATTTCCCATTTATGTTATTTTTTTCCTTAGTAGTATTTTCATAGGATTTTGCATTTTGTGAAAATAAAAACTTTTTTGTAATAACTGGTATATAATAGTCATAAATAATAAAAAATGTTAATGCGTCACATTCTTGTTTTTGCTAACTAATTAGGCAAATCCATGAAGATCTGTGAGCAGGAATATTGCAAATATTACTTGATTATATAATTAATTAGCTTTAAGGCAGAAAGTTACTCATTTTTATAACGTTACTGAAACACGCAAACACACACACATATCCATATACATACATACTATATATATATATATATATATATATATATATATATATATATATATATATATATATATATATATATATATATATATATATATATATATATATATATATATACGAGGGTCACTCTGAAATTTTTGAGATACAACTAGGTTTGAAGTTATACTTACAAAATTTTAGGTGTGTTCAAAGTAGTCTCCTCCAGCATCAATGCACTTTTACGTATATATATATATATATATATATATATATATATATATATATATATATATATATATATATATATATATATATATATATATATATATATATATATATGCTACGCATGCCAATGAATGGCTGATTATATTGATCAGCAATTTCTGATTTTAGTACTCATTGCGGGTATAAATACTAATAGTAGTTCAGAATACACTTTAAACTATAAATCCAGATGTAATTAGGCCTGGTGTGCACAAAATGGCTGTAAGGCCACAAGCAAACAAACCCACTTTTCCAAAATGAGTAAGTATTTGTTATTCTAATTAAATGTTCATCCTGAGAATTTATTTAAAAGTAAAAAACTGCAGATATATATATATATATATATATATATATATATATATATATATATATATATATATATATATATATATATATATATATATATATATATATATATATATATATATATATATATATATATATATATATATATATATATATAACTATCGATATTCAATTCTTGGAATTTTCTCAAAAATTCTTCAGAAAATTATTTCTGCACGAAATAGACAGTGCATATATTCTCAGAACTTCTTTTGGTTTAAGAAATCACAATGGAATGGGCCTCTGGCGAATAACTAATCTAAAGAAAAAATTTCAAAATAAATGTTATCAAATCATTCTATGATAACCTGAAGAAAGGATTGAATCAAATGTTTTTTTTTAATTAAAAACATAATTATAATATAAAAGGTAGATTCTTTTTGGTTCAAATATTAATTAAAATGCACAAAAAATAGTAAAAATAAATAAATCCCATCGAAATAACTGTCAAACTTAATTACTAAAGGTTTGTGTGGATTTTACACTTATTAACTTTTCAATTACCTTAATTATATTTAAAATGCTATTAAATGTTGGATTGTTTAATCATTACTTGATTTTTGTGTGCGTATGTGTTTATTATATTGTGTTATATTAATTTACTAAATTAAGTAAAATTACATTAAAAAATATTAATAATTTAAGAATAGAAAATGCATAATATATTCAAAGAATATTTTCTAAAACGTAATGATGAAAACTTTTTCAAAGCGATTAATTTTTAATAATATTCTATTTTTTAAAATATTATTCTATGTTTAAAAATATTCTGTTTCTGAAAACATTTTTTTCCAATGTTCTTTTTCACAACGAAATTTTTATTTTATGAAACGAAATTCGTATTATATTTTATGAAATTCATAAATATTCTCAAATATTTTCTATTTTGTGTGTGTTTACAGCTTTTTAAATTATTTAAAAGTCGTTGTCCAATTAATTATCTTATACGATTGAACTTTATCGTAATATTTATTTTCTCGAGAGATTTCCGAAGCTAAGTGATTAAATATTACAATTTTTAGCTTATTATAACTCTTAAGAATTTGCCACATTTGGTGCGAAATCACCATTGTGTCGATAAAAACTATTATCACTATTGAAATATGAAGATTGTTGAAACTGCTGATTTTAGTGCACTTGTCCTATTTTAAAAATGCCTTTAAAAGTATTTCAGAGCATGTATGTTTGTATTACTGATGAAAAAATTGTGTTTGTTTTCTTATTAAACGAATTTACTCGAAAGCTGTAAACAAGATATGTAAAGTACTGAAACAAGATATGTAAAGTACTCAATTATTTAATAGATAGAAAAAATATACTCAAATTTTGTTCATTTTAATACACTTAGTTTTATAAGCTTAAAGCCTCAATTTCTCGCTTAAAGTAAACTAAAATATTTTAATGAATTATTTAACATTTCTAAATTACCTTATATATAATTCTATGAATAAATTTTGAAACAAAATCGTATACACAGAATGCCAAAAAAATTTAATTGAAAAGTTGATTTATTATTTAAATTTGAATCGTTATGTAGTTTTTATCCGTATATAATTTCATATATTTTCTGACACATTTATACTTTAATAAAATAAAAGTTTTATCTATTTTGTCTACAATTGTGGGTAACCATAAAGTTTCTTTAAGTTTTTCTTTGAATTTTCAGATGAACATGATTGGCTGAAATTAAGCATTTAAAAAAATTTAGGAATAAAAAATAAATTAATATAAAACATTAATTTACAACAAAATTAAAATGAAAAATAGTTCATTTATATGAAAGAACTATTTTCAATACAGCTCATTACAGTTCATTACAACTCAGTTAGAAATTATGATTTTTTACTCTGTTTAAAATTAAAAATTATTAATATACAAAAATCGTTTGATCCTAAATAAAGCTTGGAAATATTGGAAAAATGAAATTAAGTTAACACATTTTATGAAATTAAAAAATAGTTCAGGATAAAGTTACAAGCATATACCTTTAAATCAACATTACAAAAATGAAAGGTATATTTACCAACATTCTTACAAAACTTAGCTGACAATTCTTAAATAAGTTATTTATTAATTTATTTGTATCTCGTATTTGTGTGATAGTATGAAATTCTTTTTCTTAAATATAGGTGATAAAACTAAGATTATACTTAAAAATAAAACTTTTTATGAGGGGTTTATAAAAATAAACATGTAAAATAAAAGAAAAGGTTTACTAAAACTCGTTTTAAATAAAGACATTTTAATATAAAATACAATGTAAATTAATTGTATGATTTGAAAATAAGCTATTGTTATAATGAATCTCTTTTTCAAAAAAGGGCATGCTTTTCTCTAATTACATTATAAAAATTTGATTTTATTGTTTAATTGACTAAATAATTATTGCTTAAATTACAAAATAATCTCTTCTAATTTGAAACAGTTTTAAACAACAATAAAAATGGAAATATTTAAATTTTTCCATTTTATTTAATTAATTGACATTCAGTTTTAATATTTAATTCATAATCGAATTTTAAAGGGTTATTAATACTGATTTAATAAACTGAAACGCAAATTTCTGTTTAAAAAAAATACAGAATTACGTGACGAAATACCATCTTTGCAATTATTTCTACGAACTTATTTAAGATAAAGAACTTTTGAATGAAAAAATTGAGGAAACAATAAATACAAAGCTAATTTACCTTCACTCAATTAACAAGCTTTTTTAATTACACTATTAATTTTACAAAAATTAGTAATAAGATTTTTAATAATTATATATTTCATACACGCACATATTTATTTGCCGGAAGCATCTTCAAACATTAATGATTAAAAACAAAAGAAAGCAAAGAATATTATTTTTCCCAAATTTCCAAAGTTTCAAATGCTTATTGAGTATTAATACCATACGTTAAAAAGGAAATAATCTTCTGATTAAGGTAATAACTACATTTTTAAAACACTTTATGTTGCAAAATTTCATTGATTAATTTAAAAAAAAGCAATTAATTTATTCTTCAATTAAGATTTAGGAAGAAAGTATAGAAAACATCCAAATATTAATTTAGTGCGTATATATGTATATGCATTTATACATATAATTAATAACAAATTATATATGTAAAGGAAAAATGTACTCAATTTTAATAAATCATTATTTATTTAAAAAATAGAACATGCCGTAGCTTCACCCATTAAAAAAATTACGTAATTAATAAAAAAGAAAAATAAGTTTAATAAGTTCTAATACGCGTTTGTATTCTATTATTTGTGTCTAGGTGGACCATAAAGAAACATTATGTATTTTATGCATCAGTTATGTGTGCAATATAAGTATAATTTTAAGAAATTTTGTGTCTAAAATAATTTAAATCCAAAAGGATGTAAAATCAAACTTTTAAAAAGATGATGCAAATTATTGGTCTTAAAATATTCTATTCTGCTTATCCTCTTTTCTTTTATTTGTGATTATCCACATCATAGATTTTCAACTTTTTTTTGTCGTGGCACACTTTTAATGATATCAAAATTTGGCAACACAGAAAGGAAAAGATAATGTTGTTTATTTTCTGTTAATATACAGTGTGCAGTAGTTCATAATAATAATTTTGATTATGAAATAAAATAATTTGTACTGTAAAGGTAATAGTGCGTTTATTACTTTATTCATAATAAAACAAATCTTAATTATTTTACTGTCTACATTTCTAAAATTTAGCGGCACAGGAAAGTAACCCGGCACAATGATCATTGATCCACAGTGCTGAATTTCTAATGATAATATTTCTATTAAAATGATAGCAATGTGGGGTAACATATGTCTATCGAGTTTACAATTTGTTGTTAGAAAAACAGAATTATCTTGATTAAAAGGAGGAAGCTATCAAAAACCAAGACAACCATTCAACAATTTGTGTATGCAAATAATACATGACAATACAATATATACATACAGAAAAACTTAGTTTTTACATCCGTTAAGCATCGTTACACATTATATTATAAAACTGCTTCATCTTGTATTTTATAACTATTAAAATAATGATAATATAAACAGAGTATAAACTTATTCATATATATTTTCTTTTTTGACGTGTTGACCCCAGACAGCGGTCCAAATCGACCACAAGGCCGAATTGGTCCAGCCGCAAGCCGATGCTGTGTATTTTCTGGATCAGGAGAGGCCAATCTATTATGAGCTTCTTAAACCCGGCTAAACCGTTAATACTGATTGCTACAAGCAACAATTACTTAAATTTGAACGATGCTATACTCGAAAAACGCGAGCAATACAAGAAACGGCAGAACAAAATGATTTTCTTTGATGACAACGCACCTAGTCACCGTGCTAAACCGACCAAGAACATCGTTAAGGCGCTCGGCTGGGAGCTCTTTGTGCATGCGGCTTATACTCCAGACTTGGATCCTTCCGATTACCACCTATTTGCATCATTGGTTGATCAGCGCTTCACTTCTTACGAAAACGTCAAATCTTAGCTTGATGACTGGCTGGCCTCAAAAGACAGATAATTCTTTTGGCGGGGTATTCACAAATTGCCCGAAAGATGGGGAAAATGTGTAGCTAGCGATGGATAATATTTTGAATAAAGAAATTTCGCTATTTATTGTGTTTTTTTTAAAAAATCGTCTCATTTCATTTGAATACATTTGGTGTATCGAAACTCTCTTTTCATGTAAGAAAATATATAAATAAATATTTCGATAATATATTTATTTATATGTATTTTTGATGAAATGAGAAATTTTATAAATTGTTTTCTTTTCTCTTTAAACACTTTCTATGCGGAAAATATCTTAAAAAAGTATTAGTTAACTATTATATTAATTTCATAAAACAGAAGTTTTAATGAAGACATTTTCCCTTATGTCTTTTATGAACATATCTTTAGCTAATGGATATGTTTTTTATGTCTCTTTTATCAATGATTAAAGTGCACTGTTATGTTTACTTTTGATATTTTCTTCAGTGTTTTATTCTACCCGATATCGAGAATAAATTGAAAGGATTACTTGAGGTGAGATCATTCTTCCTCCTTTGAATGATGGTCACTCATAAAAATAAGAGTATGCAAGATGTTCCAATTTCCAGGCCACTCAGATCACATTATTGGTCTACTTTATTTTTGGGATTTATAAATTATAGTGCTTACATTAGGAAAATGTCAAACATTATTAACTTACAGTTTATAAATAAAACCACTGCAATTTCGGAAATACCTTCTCTTTCGGATGTGAAATTAACTATGATTTAATGTTTTTGCACGAATAAAAACATGAAAGCGACAAACCATTGAACAGGGCAATAAAACATTTTGAATCAATTTATCTATTTATGTTCAAAATTTAAATCAGTCATCATACTTTTATGAATTGTCAGATATCAAAACGTCTTATTTATTTTATAAGATCCCCATATAAAATCGAATATGTTTTGCATCTGAATTATCACTTAATTGGTTCACGCAAACAAACGTTAAATTTTGAAATGATACAAACAACAAATATTGTAAAAAATTGGTAGAAATATTTAAAGCCTTTTTTATTTTAAAAGCTTAATATTTTCAGAAAGCAACATATTTTTTTTTAAAAAATGATCACATAATATTAAAAAAACTCTCTTATTAGTAATTTTTTAAATATTGAGGCGTAAAACTTAACTGAAAATATTTTTACTACTTACAATTTTCTGTATCGTTTCACTTTCTCTAGTTACTTCCGTCCTTATTTATTTCTCTCCGGATATTTCTCCACTTCTATAATCCTTCACTGTTCCAGTTCCGTATTTTTGAATTTTGAGAAACTTTTGCTTTATTTTATGTATATTTTACTTCTGTTTTGCTTAATTAGTTTAATCCCTTGAACTTAAGAAAATAAATAAAACTGAATGCATTCTTTAAGATTCTAAAACGTTTTTGAAAGAAATAATCATCCCACATTTTTATTACAGAAAAAATAAATTACAGTTTTAAATTTAACTATTTATATACAAGATTTTGTATTTTATATATGAAATTATTTGTTTTCATTTAATAAATTACTCAAATATAATTTTAATTATTTTAAAAAATAAAATAAACAAATATGATAATATAACTTTTTTATAAATAAATTTATAAAAATTTAGAGCTTTATCTGTAGCGAATAAAACAATGGAAAAATAAAATCTTGAACATGGTTTTTGGTAATGTAATTGAATCTCATAATATTTCGCAATAAATAATATTGAAAATTACTACTAAAAGCACTTTCTCTGGCATTTGATTGAATTTCAAGTCTTATTAGAATAAAAAAATAAAAATGAATATCAAAATATATAATTTTTGGACAGTTAAGTAAATTTTAGAATATATAAAGAATAAAGCAATATGGGTAAAATTTAAATATAGAATTTTAGACAATCAATCAAGTTTCTTAATCACAAATTGATTGCGATTAAAAAATGATCAAAAGATCCTGTTCTATATTATCTTAAATAAAGTATTTTTAGTTGGCTTAAATTAAATGTAGCAATTAATCTTTAATTAAACCAATTTATGGACATAATTTTTCAATTCTCTAAATCTGTCAGAGTGATTCATTGGTATTAGGTTTTTTCTTAGTTTATTTTACAATCAAAACTTAAAAAGCTTTTTTATTAATAAATATAAACTTATTCTAGTATAAACTTCACAGATTAAAATTTCGAAACTTTTAATTGCTTAAAAAATAACATCAAGTACAACTGTACTGAGAAATGTTAAATATCAATATTTTGCGTGTTGATATTAAACTGCGTCAGCATGATTGCGAAGATCACAGGTAAGCATTTATTATCGTATTTATTTTATTATATATTTTACTTTTTACTTCGGGCGCACCGAAAAATCTAAACTGCTTCGATGGTAAGATAGCTGACTTAAAATTTAAAAGAAAATACTCAACTTCTGCTGATATTCTGAAAAGTTGTTTTTCAGCTTCAACGTTTTTCTTCTAGAAGCAAATAAATTAATTCAAAACATGCTGTGTGAATTTATTAGTGTAAGGCAAATATTTTTAGAATAACACAGGGAGGAAATTTCTGCAAACGTATTTAATGCAGATTTTTGAAAACGTAATTTCTGTAACCAAAATTGTTTTAACAAACGGAAATTATAGTTTTCACACATTTTCTGTTTTATCATATTGCAATATAAAATTTATTAAATTGATTTAACACGTCTGAAAATGAAGAATTATAATTTCTATAAAGTAAGACTATATATTTTCAAAACAATTTTCACATTTTATGTTTTATTAAATTGAAATAAAATTCATTTATCCTGTCCGCAAACGAAAACTATCAAGTTTTAAAGGTGTTTTCAATTTGTCTCTTCATTAAGCGGAAATAAAAAATCCAAACGGTATCAAAATTTTCTATTTTTATATTTTATGATGTGGAAAAAAAATTCATGGATCATGTCATGGAACAAAATATAATTTATAAAGTTTAATTCATCAAAAGAAATGTGACTGCAATTAAATTTATTATAACAATTGGTAAAAAACAAAACAATACAATAACAAAATCTATTATAACAATTTGATATTTTTTCACATTTTATATTCTATTATATTGAAATAAAATTCCTTTATTACATCTGTAACCAAATACTATACATTTTCCAAATTTCCCACATTTTTTTTCATTATATTGAAATTAAATATATTTTAATTGTTAGCAAACAAAAAACTTTAAATTATTAAAATTTTCACATTTTATGTTTCATTATTTAATAGTATAATATATTCGTTATTTAATATCAAATAATATGTTATTCATTATTTAATAATTTAATAATATTCGTTTATGATGTTTGCAAACGAAGACTATATATTATTAAAATTTTCACATATAGTGTTACATTTAATTGAAATTAAATTCATTTATTATATTTTCTAGTAAAATTTATACTTTTATGTTTTTTAATTTAGATAAGTAGTTAAAAAATTATTTCTAATTTAAGAAAGATAAGTTTTAAAATAAAAAATATTATATATAGAATAATGTATATGGGGTAATGTTAAATAAAGTGCATTACTTTATTGTACAAAATAATATGTTTATTATAAAGTGCAAAATTTTTAATATTTCTTGGATGACATTATATTGAAAATTAAAAGAAATGAGTGATCAATCATACGAAATTAAAAACTTTCTTTCAAACGTCTTCAGATCAGTTCATTTTTCCTGATTGCCATACAAAAATTTCGGTCTTTTCAATATATTCGCCGGTTTCGCTTTACATTCCTTTAAATTTAGAAAGATCTTCATTTTTGTTCTCATATTTTCCTTCAACTCTCTTAATTAGTTTAATTTTGTAAGGAAATGATATCAATAAAATTGAATCTTCTCTTTAGAACTTCGTAAATATTTTTCTTTCGTTAAAATATTATATAATTTCATTCAAGCATTTTAGAATTTTATTTAATGAAGAAAACATTGGCTTTGATTGTACACTTTTAAAATAATGTATGATTTAAAATTTGTGCAATTCCTTTTGAATAAAGATTTGAAGATTTTAATACAAGTAAAAAAATAAATTCAAATAGATTATTAGGAAGAATAAAGAAAAAAAAATCGGGTCTTTTTTCCAATAAAATTGAAATCTAGAATGAATGTGTATTAAATATTATAGAATTCTGAAAATAAATCTAATAAATGAATAAATCGGAAACACAAAATAATTATTTTTTTATCATAACAATTCATTGTTATTTAAAAGTCCTTTGATTATTGCTTTCACTTTTCTTAAGTAAAAATATTTTGCTGTAAATCCAATAAATAATAATAAGCTAACAGACTCAAAACATAAAATATTTATCTTTTGTCAAAACATTTCTTTGTTATTAGGAAATTCTTTGGATAATTGCTCTCAATTTTCAATTTAAATTCCCTACTTGGAATATATTTGTATTAAATTTATATACTTGATAAAGATTTTACAATTTTATTTCCTAAGAATTTAAAACAAATGTACTTAATTTTATAAAACATTTTGTTTTACAATGTTTATATGTTTATAAACAAGATACATGAAAAAATCTAATGAGTTGAAAAAATTAAGTCAAGTAACCACTAAAGTTTAGCCCTATTATAGATATTGAATAGAGATAAAAGTTAGCTTATAGAATATTTAAAATGCTTATCTTCGTTTATCATTTATCATCCTGATATCGAATTATTTATTTTCTATGAGGTTGTTCTATATTTTGAGTTACTTTAAATAAAGAAAAATTAAATTGTATTTTAAATACTACTGAAGAACTTATAGATGTATAACTTAATATAAACGGGAATATTTTTATAGAAAATATAGAATGAAATGTTACATGATTATGAGAATTTTACTGAGTTAAGAAATATCTGCTCTTCAAATAAGTTAAAATTAAAAAAATTAATTAATCGTATTTAAAAAAAATTCAGAAAGGATTATAATCTATTTTTCGTATTTTCTCAAATAATTTGTCTTTGTAATGAAAGACCCTCCAGAAATTTAATGCAGTGCTAGAAAATATTTAATTAAGGTAATATAATGTTTTTATGGTTTTCCAATAATAAAAACAAGAAATATCGAGTCGTTAAGTATAACATCTAGTAATTATGACCATCCTAAAGTGTAATTTTCATCAAATTGATCTCTCAAGATCTTCATTTTGGCTTATTAAGGTACAAATATCTTATGAGAAAATATGATATTAAGAAATGTATTGAACTCATAAACATGATGCATAATAAGAAAAAAAATCGATTTCATTAATATTATGTATATACTTAAGTGATTTGATCAGAAATAAATGACCAAAATAAATTAAAATCAATTTATTTAGGAAAAAACTTCCTTAAAACTTAAAGTCTATTTGTTCTTCATATGAAAAATGAATTTCATATATAAAGAAACTATGTATGTAATTTAATTCTGATACCTTGTGGGCGAAAGGACAAACGTTTTCATGTTTAGTATTTCGTTTTTTACTTTTTTACTTCTAATCCCCTGGCTACAAGATCCAACTTTTCAGCACTTTAAGGAGCAAAAATGATGGCAACTTATATAAGGGCACCTAAAATGTGTGTACTATATTTGCCCCAAAACTCATCTCACTCTCAGAAGTATCATTTCACATAGAAGACATTGTGATCATGAACGTGCCCCAAAAGACATGCTTAATATTCTGAGGTACTAATGGGTTACTTAAGAATTTTTAAGAGCTGTCAAATTAGTGTTTTTCAACATCAATGCTGTCTGGAAACGAATTTTCCAACGATTTCATTCACCAAGATTGTGTAAGTTACAGGCGGATAGTGGAGATGATAAAAAATGCGTTTTCAGTTCAAAATTTGGAATGAAAATGATGTCCAAGTAAGTTTGTTTAGAAATTAAAAAATAGTTGCATAGCTAGATCAAATGAAAAAGTGGATATTATACCACTCTGGTGCGTTTCTATTCTAGAAATCCAAATAATAGTCTTTCTGTATGAGAAATTGTATCGTGATGATAGAAAAAGGGAATGGGTTTGTTAACATTCACTCGCTAAATATGTTCTAGAAGTCATTTTGTAGTGTATCAATTAGATGTCTTTTATTATTACGTCTTAATACTTTAAGTCACACATTTCGAAACACTTTGTCTTTTTAATACTGCACTTGTGGCATCGTTTTCGAAGATGTATATTTTAATTCTTCATATGTTGCTTCTTTAAAAAATGGTTCTTATGTTTCCTCAGCAGTTGCGCTGATTTTAGAAATAATGCGGTAGCTTTATCTTAAAATCATCTACAGCCTAGTTATAGGCCAACTCTATTTGAAATGACAAATTGTATTCTATCATTCCATTCAATATTGTAGAAATGTAGATGATGAATTTTTGCATTCTTTAAGGGCGTTTTTAGGGAGTGTGCTTGAGATATTTAAAAATTTCATTTTTTTCACTCTTGATACTAATCACTATCCCTAGAAAATTTTCAAGGAAAGCAATAGCCGAAACATTTTTAACAAGGGATTTTAAATTTAACTTATTTTCCATATGGTGTCAAAGTTGTTTGGGCTAAAACACTATTAACAGTCATTTTAAATATATATATATATATATATATATATATATATATATATATATATATATATATATATATATATATATATATATATATATATATATATATATATATATATATACAAGCATCCATACATAAAATTTCAATATGACTCTAAATTGCAACCGTCAGTAACAACATAATCAGTACTTATCACCATATTAAAACAAATGATAACATTCTATAACATATAAGGGCAAGTTTGTTTTATATAACTTTTTTTGTACTCATTTGTTATCTGAATAATATGTCAGTATTAAAAGTTATATATTACTGAAAGTCAATATTTTTTCCTGTTTATTGTGCTCAAATTAGTTAACATCGACAATCTATTTCAATGAGTATTTTAGGAAAATACAGATAAATACAACAGAGTTAAAATTTCAGGAATATTTTATGAAACACACCTACCTCAAAAAGAAAATAGTAATGTTCGAAAAAATAATAGATTCTTCAGTGTCAAGTTAGCACATGAATTTGAATACAAAGAAATGTTTCCATGCCCTGAAACATTAATTTAGCATTTGGTATCGCAAATAAAAGGGTAAGTGATGTAGAATGAAAGTTTATTAGAAAATGTTACAAAATGATAAAAATAGAATTTATACGTTTTCTTTCATGAAATGTAAAATTTTCTATTTATAATGGAAAAAATATTCTGTAGTTGTGGATATTAATTGTGTTGAATTTTATTTTATTTACTTTTGTAGAATAAATTAATTGTTCTGTTGCTGCCTAAAGCTATTTCATAGTTTAGGTTATCACGTTTTATAATATTCAATAAATAAATCGATAGTTTGCTTATAGGAAATATATATTTGGCATGTAAAAGACTCAAGATTTTAATTAAATAAAATGTTACTTGCGTATACATTGAAGTCATGGTATGCTATGTTTGATATAAACACGCATTGAGTTTATTTAATTATCCCCCATTATATTTTATAACTATTTAGTGTATCGTTTTTCAAGAATGATTATCATCAAGAATGTTTAATTGATAAATATATTTAGATGGAAAAATGTACGAGATCAGAAAATTAATTTTACTAGCCTGAAATAATTTTTGAATTATATAATAACTGGTTACGAATATTTAAATTTTGAATTTTGAATGCATTATTTGAAGTAGAAATAAGTTATTTGATAAATTCTATTACTGCAGGGAATATTAGGGCAAAATAATCATTAAAACATTTAGTAAAGTGCTTATTAATAAATCTTAAACTTTTTGATTTCTAAACATTATCATAAATAAAACATTGCAAATTTCGACAAAACTAACAAAATTAAAATAATTGAATTTCTAAGCGATATCATTAGCAAATTAAAGCATAAAGTGTCTAAAAATAATAGAAATTACTATGGTTTTCATAACTTGCATCAAATAATTGATAAAAAAAATATTGCTTCAACTGAAAAATTTGTAAAATTATAATGTAAACCAATGTTAAAAAGAGATTTTTAATCCCAGAAATAAATTATTATTATTTGATTACTGAATTCTGATATATTATTTGAAATGCAGAGAAAGTGTTAAAGTAAGCATTTAATAATTTCGACTATCCTATTTATGAGAAGAATATTATGACAAAATAATCTACTAATCCATAAAGCTTAAAATATGAGTTGCAAATTCTTTATTTTCTAAACGTTATAATTAAGAACACTGCAATTTTCTACCAAACAAAAACAAATTTAATATTTTTAAATCAACGAGGTTTGTGATAAATTAAGTCTGAAATCTTAAATTTGAAATTTTAGTATTTTTATTTTAATTTTTATATTTTTAGATAATTTTAATAAGATTAATAATATATTTAATGAAGTTAAATAATATAATTTTAATAGGTATTTATATATTTTTAAATAATTATCCTTTAATATTCCTTATTTCAAATTATTGATGATTATTTAAAAATAATTTTTATAATGCCTAGCTGCACTTAGTATACAGCTATTCAGGTAGGAACCCCAGTTAAGAAGGACGAATGTAATGGCATTTTACCCAGTGGTGCACCGATTAGGTGCCGCATTTCTCCCCGAAAGTGAAGAGATAGAGAAACATACGTATAGAGAGAAAGAAACATCCATGCCCGTACCAGGATTCGAACAAGGAACCTACCGCTTTGAAGTTTGGGAAGCTAACCACTCCACCATTGGTCGGCTTATATGAAAACATTATAACACATGTAAGGAGTTCATAGCGTTGTGTAGAAAATTCATCTTGTGGCTCTAGAGCAATTAAATTTTGAATTTCAAATACATTGTTGGAAGTCAACAAAAGTTTTCAATATGCATGTATGATAACATTGACTTCTATACAAAGATATTAATTATAATAAAAAATTCATTATGACATTTTTAATATGTGAGAAAATATTTTATATTGATAGGTTTTACCAAAAAGAGTGCTTACAACTTTTCAACCAACTAAAATGGATTAAAGATTTAACTATTAATGATATGATTGATATCATTAACATTTTAAGAAAATTAAATGAAAGAATTTAAAATAAAGGACTTGAAATATTCACACATTTTGAAAATGACTTTTACAGATATTATGAAGGAAACATTTGTGCTTTCTCAAATCTCGAGAATTTCGGACTAAAATAATAAAAAAAGTAAATTATAAAATTTAGACGAGAAAGTCTTAAATAATTTCCATAAGTAATGAAATTTATATCATATTTGATGGAGTGTGATTTTAAAATAAAATTTGTGTTAAAACCTTTACAGGAATATAATTTCAAAATCTGATTTTGAAAATATTCTGGGAACTTAAATGTAAAATTTATTTGATTATAACAACAGTTTTAGGAAAATAAGACGATTTTTGAAAGAAACACTAAAAGACATATTCAAATTTTGGAATTCTTTAGAAACTACTCAAGAAGCGTAAAATTAGCTTTTGAAATTTTGCTTTTAGCTGGATCCCATGAAATAAGCCTCTAAAATACAACACGGAAAAAATAAGATCTCTCGTTTCTAGTCAAAGATATTTCTTAGAAGTGCAATTCAAATCTTATTAAGTTGGTAAATATTTTTCACACTGAAAGTAGCATTGATAGGAAGATGTGAGAGTATTCACAAATATTTAATTTCAATTCCTTATTTTACAGTATTTCAATGCATTTATACCTACATAAATTAAAATAATAATAGGTAATTTATTAAATATTATAAATACAAGTATATATGTATATGTATATATATATATATATATATATATATATATATATATATATATATATATATATATATATATATATATATATATATATATATACATATATATATTGTGAATAATTCACTCATATGTTTATTGGTGCAAAAAATTTTTAATTGTGTTAATATACTTTTCTAAGTTTAAGGGAATTCATTTTCTGGATTCCTATAAAATATTTGATTTCTGCGCACATTTATTTTGATGAAAAAATGTAGTGAGTACCAAAATGATTTTATTCAGTAATATAAAATTATAAAAATATAAATTTAAATAAGTTACAGGTTTTTATCTTTATGACAATTGGGGATGCACGCTTAATAAAATTCTAGAAATTAAATTTCGCTATTGAAATCAATTTAACCTTAAACAGCATTATTATTAATTTTCCTGTTATTTGAAACAAAATGACAAGAAAGGTAAAGTGATAGTAAAAATGAAGGTGAAAATGACATGATGATGAAGAAAAAAATATATTATAAAAGTAACGATGTATGTAAAGCTAATCAGGTAAACTAGTATTTTTTTCTTATACTAAATTACTTTATTTTATTTTTATAAAAAAAGCCAATTAACGTGTCATTTTGTTCTCTTTTAGACAACTTTATTGAGATATTTGAAAGAGTTTTTTTAAAAACTATTATCCTTTTTTAGATTTATTTCATAATATGCTTAAATCTAGCCATTAACATGAAAGACACATTGAAATAATTAAATATTACACAAAATGGTATATTCTGTAAAGTAATTATAAGTTATATTACATTATAAGGCGTTGTTATACTTAAAAATATTAAAAATGTGTCAATAAAAGTAACTCATGAAATGAAAATGTTATTTAATATTTAATTTTTTAAAAATTACTTTGTTTAAAAAGTTAAAGTTTCAATATTAATCTTTAATTTGTTTATTATTTTAATTTTAATTTTTACTTTTATCGCATTTTAAGAGCTATGGATTTACACGATATTTCATTTTAGAAATTAATATATTTTTACACTATTGATAACAAACAGCTTTGTGAAAAACTAAATAAAAAGAACATATATTCAAATTAGGTAATTTAAAAAGGAAATTTAATATGAATATTATATTTTAAAATAAAAATCATGTCATTTAGTTTAATTAACACAATTAATAACGCATATTTAAAAAAGTAAGTTTTAATGGTGTCATCATTCAATTACATTACTTCAAAAAAGTATTGTCTTAAAAGAATGACTACTTGTTACGTATAGGGTATAAAAAATGTTAAATCATAGTGTTCTTCCTTACTTTTTAAATTAAAAACTTGAAGTAATTAATGGTACTTCTATTAAATACAAGAACAAAAATACGATTATATGACCTTCAATTAAAAAAATATTTACATGTTAAGAGGAAAGTTTCACAGTTTAAAATAAAAAAAATTGTAATTAGTAAAAGGAAAAGTAAGCACATTATAGTTGAAGCGAGAGAAAAGTTATTCAAAAAAGTTTAATCCACTTATGTTTAAAATTAAGAAAAATAGAGTTTTTCACATATATGCTAACATTAGCAGTATTAATAATAGGATTAAATGGTTTTTCTTTCCTATGAATTTTTTTCACTTTTTAAATAGAATAATTAGCAAATTTTCCATATGAATGGTTTTCTAAATAATGCATAAAAAATTAACTTTTGGAGGTTTTGCATAATTATTTACATTCTAGTTCAAATGTACATTTCTAATGACATATTAATTTTGCGCCACCAATAAATTTATTCCTAACAGATTTTATGAATTAATTTTATATAATACATGGAAAACAAGTATTTTTATTTATTTTATTTAAATGCTGTAGGAAAAAATATTATAAACTATCCTCAACAAATTTTTTTGATTATATATGAATAAAAATTATCAGTGAGCAATAATTAATTACATTATTAACTGCATTCTAAATATAACTAAATATATATTTTTTAATAAATATTAATTTTCGAAAACTCAGAAATTAATTTCCGAAGGATATTATCAAAAGCTTTATAACCTTGAAACTAAGCATAAATAATTTTTCTTATTCATTTCATTTAAATGTTATAATGAAAATATGTTTTTAATTTTTTATTAATAAAAATATTTACGTTGACCTTAAGATTAAATTTTAATGTAAAGATTTAATGCTTAAATTTGTTGTAATTTTACATAATATTTTCTTTTAAACTTGTCTTAAATAATAATAAATCCATCAAAATATTTTAGTAAATATAATAATTTACAATTATCAGTTTCTAAGAATAAAATTTGTCCCAAACTCATTTTGACACATTTTTTTCCTTTTATTGCTGAAGTATTAGATTGTCTATATCAATTTATGAGGATAAATACTTTTATACTGATAAAAACTGAATAACATTCTACATTTTTCGAATAATTTTCGCAACAAATAAATTTAAGTTGCACTATATATGATTCGATGTGATAAGTTTCAATATCATTTAACATTAATAGACATAGTATATACTTTTAATATGCAAATTTATATTAAAATTACTTGCATTTTGCATTCTAAATGTATTTTGTGTAAATGTCTAATTATATATATATATATATATATATATATATATATATATATATATATATATATATATATATATATATATATATATATATATATATATATATATATATATATATATATATATATATATATATATATATATATATATATATATATATATATATATATATATATATATATATATATATATATATATAATATATATATATATATATATATATATATATATAGAGAGAGAGAGAGAGAGAGAAAGAGATTTTTTTATTTTTTATTTTTCAGTTGGTTTTGTTGTATATTAAAGAAACAGCAAACTTGTTTTTCCGCATAAAACAAAATTATCTTTTTGGAAAATCAGAAAAAAATAACACAAGCACCACTATTTTTATTTAAAAACTACATCATGGGAATTTTGACAGAAGAGGAAATATGTGATTCATATTTTTCTCTACCCACACAAAAGCGCATACAAAAATGACAGGAAAAACTATGCTACTTTCCTGAAGCAGACAATGTTCCAGAATTGTGTGTTTCAGGACATAAGCATTTTAACTGTTATTTTGATTCAGAATTAAGTATTTAAATTATTTAAAAATATTTTCATGTAAATTTCCAAGTGAACCATAACTTTTGTTTTAAATAAGCCATACTGACATATGTAAATACCAATCCATTCCAAAAAACCATTCTAGTTTCGACTCCAGGTGTCATTCATTGTACAAACAGGATAAGGATTGTATTAATATATATTTTCTGTAAAGTCATTTACCTTCTGCGATCAAAAAAACGTATTAATAAGCATCAAAGCATTCGCCTCGGATTTCCAATAATTCTTTCTAAAAGCAACGTTACATCAGCAAAAAATAAGATGAATGAGCTGATGCATCGCAGGGAATTCCTGTTATTCCAAACATTTATAAATGATCAGTGGAACTCATACTGAACCAACTAAAGTGATCAAATCTCGTGGCTAATTAAGCAAGGAACAAGTGAATCATTAACGATGGTGATTAAGATGTGACTGCACGAACCCTTCCTATTTTGAGAGAGGCGTGCCTAGATCTTAAGTATGCAGCAAGTCAAACGGGCTTAATTATAAATGAGAAAAAATGTATGTTCTTTTCAAGGAACAAAGACACACATACTTAGATCCTTATCTAGAAATAGATTCGAATGAATCAGGAACTGCAAAGAGCTTTTCTTTTATTTGGAATTAAATAAAACTTTTATTAAAAGAATTTCTAATATGAAGAATCAGTTTTATCTGGAGAATCTTGCATTTTACAGAACAAAAAAAGTTTGAAAATCTAAATTTTTCTTGCTAATAATGCATTTTATGAATCAAAAAGATTTAATAACATATCTAGATTTTTTAAAGAGATACAAAATATTTATTTACCAAAAATTTATGGATTAGGTGACATCCCTTTAGAATTGGTACAATAACAAAAATGAAAGAAAAATCACATAATCGAAAAGAAATACTATGCAGTATATTTTATGGCAACATTGAAGCTATCTTTTGAGGGGAAAAAATTTTGAACTCTATAATGGTTTTGTAACTAATTGTATTGAAATTAAACTAACATGCTTAAATAAAAGGAACAAGCTAAATGGGTTGTTTGATTAGCATACTTTATTATAATGCAATTATAAAAAGGTATTACAATACTTTTCAATAGCTTACTCTATAACTAGAAAGAAATGCGATCCAAAATAAAAATGGACTGGTTCAAAAAATCTTTGACAGTTGAAAAAGTAACTGAATATTGCAGACAAATCA
Organism: Latrodectus hesperus; assembly: GCA_037975125.1. Lineage (NCBI taxonomy): Eukaryota > Metazoa > Arthropoda > Arachnida > Araneae > Theridiidae > Latrodectus > Latrodectus hesperus. The sequence goes on from CM075858.1 coordinate 71,614,190, forward strand.
GAGGTCATTGTGGCAAGACATTCAGAGAGGAATACTGGATCTCAAGAGTACTATTTAGTAATGGTGTCTTACAAAAGCCTAAATATCGATTGTCAATCATTCACTTTCATAATATTAGCAATAGTTTTGGTTTTGCTAGTATCATTATTGTTATACAAAAATGACACTCCTATTCTAAAAGGATTAATTATATCTATCTAAAGAAAAACAAAATATAAGTAATGCCATTTGTACAGCAGCTGGCTCTCTTACGAATAATCGTGTCTTAAAATTTCATGGCATGTATATTTAGTTTTCATTGAAATAACAGGAACTAGGGCTTAAATACTTTATAATTATGAAGTGTTCATTGCTTAAAGATGTTAACATTTCAGTAGTCACATTTTAATCCCATCATGTTATGATTTAGGACAATTCCATTTGTTGTTATCAAAACTTTACCTAGTCACATTTTGAAAATAATAAATTATTTAAGTTCATTTTTGCCACAACGTTTTATTTGACCCATATTTTAACTTGACTCTTATCTTAAGATACATGGTATTTTAGTTTAAAAGACATATAAAACAAAATAACTTAAATATAGATTATTTGAGAGAAAAGTTTAAAATATGTTTTTATTCCCGATTGTGCCCGTTTATTCATTAAAAAATGCTGTTATGAATAATGAACACACACTATGTAATGGAAAATATGGTAACAACAATTTTTCACTTGAAAGTAAACTAAATTTTACTTTTGATAATAAAATAATTTGAGAATATTATTCAGCTTAGGAAGCCTTTCAGATCTTATTTTTTGTGATCCCTATAAATAAACTTACCAAATCAGAATGCAAATTAAAATCTAACTAGTCTAACTTTCCTTGTCATCACATGTATCATGCTGTACTATCATTTTATTTGAAAATATAATTTCAGGATAATTAAATCCTAATATTCTGGCAATATCTTCACCGTTTTCGGTGCTTTTGTGATCTATTCTTCAAAAGAAAGCAATATATATATATATATATATATATATATATATATATATATATATATATATATATATATATATATATATATATATATATATATATATATATATATATATATATATATATATATATATATATATATATATATATATATATATATATATATATATATATATATATATATATATATATATATATATATATATATATATTTACATATATATGTATATAAATATATATATATATATATATATATATATATATATATATATATATATATATATATATATATATATATATGTATATATATATTTATATATATATATATATATGCATTCTGTAGTGTTTTTTTGGAGGGGGCTCTGTTGCAATTCTCAATCTCAAAAAATAAATTAAAATAAGTAAATAAATGAAGCAAATGATTTTCAAGGTGGAAATCAAAAACTTAAACTAGTTCAAAGAAATCATTAAGATTACAGTGTCTCATTCTTTCCATTATGCTAATAATTTCGTTTTTGAAAAAAAGCTGAATACAAAAAAATAAATACAAAGCAGTATTTATTTATTTAGGCATCCAGATATTTATTTATGCATTTTAATAATTATTCCAAATTTTTATCAACGAAAGATCCAATATTTTAGTCCCTTTATAATTGAAAAATACGAATCATATTAGCACAAAGAGATGAAACATTATAGAAATGACCTCATTTTAAATTAAGGAAGTAAGCATTTAAGAAAGAAAATGATAAAATAATAATAATGCATGCTATTTAAGGAAAAGGGAGATTTTTTATAGAAATATCTATATAAAATAACTAAATTATTCCAAAGGACTGTATAAAGAGGTATCAGTACCGTGTATTTCTGTCTATCATAATAGCTATAGGATATAATACGATTAGCATGTTCCTTGAGCTTTTAACTCGAATAAACAGAGATCTGATAATTAGAGACGTTAGAGAATATTAATTTAGTAGTTCAACACTATATATTTGACATCCATTTGGCTTACTCTATCGAAATGATGGGAGTCTCAATACATCAGACATTTATCCTGATTTGGTCTAAATTAAAATATCCATACCTGAAAAATCTAATTTGTGAACAGTCTCGAATCAAAATCATGAAATTGAATTGTATATATAGTTTCATTGACACTGGATATATTTATTAAAAATTTTTGGATCTCACTAATTATTCAGAATTATATACGAGCTTTATACAAATATTTATGATATTTGTATAAAGCACGTGTATAATTCAGATGAAAATAAGTAGCTAAAAATAATTTTTAATTTTATTTTTGTATTAGTAAAATTCCCTGAAACAAATATTTTGCTTTTCATTTAATTCTCCCATTTTTCAAGTGCACAATACTTTTGTTCTTTTTGAGTATATTTATTATTTTAGATTTCAGTTAATTTTAAAAATTTTAAATATCAATATATAATTACAAAATTACATACTTCTTGTTATTATTTGATACTTTTTATAAAATAAAATTATATTGTTCATTCATATATTAATAAAAATGAGCTAGTTTGAAATAATTACCATATACACATATATATATATATATATATATATATATATATATATATATATATATATATATATATATATATATATATATATATATATATACTATATATATATATATATATATATATATATATATATATACTATATATATATAATAAATTTCATTATATTTACTATAGCTTCATTCTATTTTACTAAACAGTTATTCCTTAATATTAAATTATTAAATATATAGCCCTATCACAGGTTAGGGTATTTATGTATAATTGTGTTTACGGTGTTTTTAAATAAATTTGTTGAAATCTCTGTCAGAACTAATCTTAAAAAACATATGTTTTGTTGATATTAAAAATTAAAATTTTTCTTTGACTTATATCTCAATGGCTTAATCATATCTCAATATTTTAACAATTATTGGCAAATTTATATAAATATTTACATGGATACCTTTCGTTTAAAATTGTAGATCATAATGAAAAAGAATACAGTAAGAATGCCAAAGAAAGGGAACAAAATAAATAAGACTTACTTGAGGAACCACACTGTTGTGACGACTGACAACACTTAGTGTTTTCTGATAAGCTTCTTTCAGCTCGTCTCGAATATTTGTCAAGCTAGTGCATTCCTCTTTCTTATTTCCAGTTGGAAGGCTTTGTCGAGGCCGATTCAGGTTGGAATTTTTTGCATAAAATGTTTGCGACAGTTTCCTCGTTCCGCATGGTCCACCAATGCTGCCATACTTTCTGGAAAACACAGTTCTTTCGATGTCCAAATTCTGTGTTTCCACTTTCACGTGGCATGCGTCGACAACGTGTTCTTCGCCATTTTCATTCACGCAGAGAATGACGATTGACTGATCTTCTGCCACGCTAGTAGACGAGCCATGCTTTGAAACGTTTGCAGACGGGCTTATAGCAACAGGGCTTGGTAAAATTCCATCATTACTTTCTTGATCAGATAGAATTGGAACATCGTTCAGCAAAAACGTGGTGGTTGCAGTCATTTTTTAAAGGATGTAAGTGGATTATTTTCTGCACTGATCATTTGTAAGCCCATTAGAGGAAAATTATTTCAGAAATGAAATTTTTGTCAGCATTAATTAGATTTTATCAGAAAGGTATTTCCAGAAGAATAATGATCAGTTTACTAATAATTTTATAAAACATAATTTATATCTTTATAGGAAAAGCATTATAAAAATATGAAAATTTCTTCATAAAAAATTGATTTTGTTACATAAAGGATAATCCAAACGACTTATATCAATTTTTCTGTTTCTTTTTCTTATAAAATTTTCAAACTTATTTTAAAGCAATGTAAGCATTATTTGCACTAATTTAAGGCAAAAATACAACAATTTTAAAAGCATTTAATTTTAAGACAGTTTCTATTTAGGACAATGTAAAAAGTTGTTCTCACTTATTTAAGGTAAAAATGCAAAAATTATTAAAAGTATTAAGTTTTAAGGCAAAATTACCTTTCGTATAAAAATGTACAGCTCTTTAAAATTTTTTTTAAAAAGTAACGTTTTTTATATAAAGAATAACTGTTTTATTTATGAAGATTTTTGCAGGAAAAAAATTGCTCATATATTATAAAATTGTCACTAATTTATTATAATTTATTATATTTCTAGTACATCAGCTCATTTAACACAATGAATTATATTTTGAATCTTTTAAATTTTCTTAACTTTTTCCGTCACATAAATTATTGCCAAATAAAAAAATTCATTCAACTGTTTTATTGAATAAAATGGTATAAGTCAACCCAAAATTTTATAACTACGCTTTATAACTGAGTTAAATAAAGCTATTTGAAACTATTACTTCAGTAATCAGTTCATAATAATTTCAAATAACAAATTAATAAAAAAAACATAAAATGTGTACTGTTTAACTGCTTGAGATTTAAGTAAAAAAATAGGTCAGTAAATAACTAGAAAGTATTGTAGTTTTTCATTCACATTTTTTAAACAATTATACATTCAAAGTATTTTTAAAAATACCTTTTTAATTAATTTTTATAAGGATGAAGTATTATAAAACATTATACTAGGAAAGTAAACCTGTTAAGTTAAAATTCTTAAAGGAGATTTACGCATAGTGACTATTTTAACGAGATACACATATTTTATAATTAATTCACTGGAAATTAAATAAGACAATTTACTTGATAATCAAGAGACAATTTTTGTATTTGCATGCTTAGTAATCTAGTTTATTATTCTTTAAACTCTTAAGAACGAATGTAAACCGTCTTGTTTTATTTAATTATAATAGTCAATTAAGAATTAATAAAACTAATAATATAGATAAATTTTCAAGTATAGAAGAAATAAATCATGTATTTTCTATATAAAGGGTGAAACAACTGAAATCAATTGCTGTTGTTAAGAAATGAGTAAAGCTAAGGAATTTCATCAATATCTTTAAAATGCTGATTCTTGTTTCTCATTACATATCAACTTACCAAGTATTAAAATAAATAAGAAAGAGATTTCCAATGTACTTGAAATGCTTTGAAACACATGAAAATTTCACTTTAAAATCATGAACACCAGTAAAGTAACATGAACTAAGTATAAAAACAGATGCTTGTTTGTCAACAAAAAATCACTCTTCACCAATTTCTTTGTTTACATTTCACAAATAAAAGCTCAACTTCCTTGATGCAATTTTATTATTCTTATGTTCCAATTTTACTACTTCCTAATCTATATGATGTCAATTTATGAAAATAGTTCACATTTTAATTTAAAAAAATCCAGTGCATTTTAAATTCCATTTCGAAATTTTTAGATGGAATTAAATATGAAGTCATCTCATGCATTTTCTTTCCGATTTATAATTCAAATTTCACAGCCTCGGCACCACATGGAATCATTGAGAGGTATCAATCTTATTTCAGTGAACAAATGAGATAATCCAATCGAACGGAAAAATCAAATCGAAACCTCGCTCGGGTGGGAACTGCGCTTCTCTGCCACACACCCTCATCTGCACGCCTCGCCGGGAAGAACGCGATAAGGAACATCCCCCACCGAACGACAACCTTTAGATCACGTGACTGTAGGCCGACTAAACTCCCTCGTGGCCTTGCCAGACGATTTCAGCGTTTGGGGGGGGGATAGTGAAGAACGCTCGCGTTTCCTTATTCAGACGGTCTATAAAGAATCTCGTAAATCCCCGCCTCCCACAACCCAGTTCATAAACTTCGTATTTTTATTCTGTTCTTCCCCAGGAATGAAATCTTCATTAGGGAGAACAACATTCGGATGCTGTGAAGGTTATTGAAAAGAAGGAGGGATGTTTTTGAAAAGGAATCACGGTTACGGAAAAACTGGGCGGAAAAGCATTCGGGAAAGAATCGTCGGGGATTTAATGTTCAACGAACTATTTGAGGATTTTTATTGCACTTTTTGATGAGGAAGAGCTGCGCCAATAAATCACAGCAAAATAAAATCCTTTTCAAAACATCCCAAGGAAATAAAAAAAAGTGGAATCCTCATCAAAAGCGTAATCAAAATTTTCTTTGGTAAAGATAACAAAAAGTGTTGATTTTTTTGATATTGTTCATTAATAAAAATATCACATAGCATTGTCTGCATTTTAGCTGTCCAAAGAAAATAAAAATTTGTTTGTTTAGTAAGTTTATTTGAGAAAATAAAACTTTGGAAAAACTTGTTTTAGAACTATAATCCGTTTACAGAATATGTTAGTATGCTAGTAAAAATTTTAAGAATAAATATTCTGAGTATGCACAAATTTGTTTCGTATAAAATTTAGAAAAAATAATGGTAATTCTATTAAAATTGTGATTTTGTGCGTAGAATTATTTAAATATACAGCCATGATATTTGTTCTAATTTAATTTATTACAAATCACGTGATTTATTTATTATGAATTAGTTTAATTTATTAATTTATGAAATATGCTAATCTATTTAATTAACCTACTATGAAACCAATGTATATATTTTAAATCATTTTAGATATCATCTTACTATTTATTTATATATCATCTTACTTTAAATGTAAATTTTTGCAAAAACAAAATTATTCAGCAATATAATTTCATATTTTTTCATTATTTTCCTCTTAATTCTTAATATATAATTTTTTCTTGAAAATTGTATTTCATTTTTTATATAAAATTCAATTGATATGCTAATATTTTCCGAAGCAGATTGCTAAATACATTAATTTACTGAACCGATTAATATATTTCTACTAATATTTAAAAAGATTTTTTTTCATTGGTTTGTTTGTAATGTTTAATAATAAGAATATCAATAACACACTGTTTTCACAAGAAGAGTAATATAACTGGTGTTCACTATATAAATTTATTTTTGATTCAATGAAACGATTTACGTCTAAATTGTGAATGAGACTCATAAATTGCCAAATTGTTAATTTGAGTAAATTGGTAAAATGATTGGCTAATATAAAATTTAACAATATTATTACTATTACTTAAAAACATTATTACTTAAAAAAATTACTTAAAAAAAATTATTTCCTTACTTTTACTTAAAACATTATTACTTAAAAAAATTATTACATTACATTACATTACACTATTATTATTACTTAAAAAATTACACACATTATTACATTATTACTTACATTATTACTTAAAAGAAATTATTTCAGAATATAAAATTCAATTGTAATACATTTTTTCATCAAATTATTTCTGTTATATAATATAATTATAATAAATAATTTTTTGTTTGCGTAGAATATATTTGATGATATTGATTTTAATTATCAGTAAAATAAACTTTACAATGTGATAAAGTAAAGCTTTAGTGAGGTAATATTTTTCTGTATATTAAAAAATATATATTTACAAAAATGCTTAGTTTGTATTGCTTTGTTTTCTCGCTCAGTATACACATTAAAATATTATAAAAGAAAACTAAGTGATTCAGAATATTTAATTATTTAGTTTTATAATAAATAATTTAATATTCTTATAATACTTTTAGTATACAATGTATTCATATTAATAACATTCAATAGTTATGTAATAAATAAAATATTTTCCATAAAAATTTCAATAATATTTTGGAGGATTCACATTATATTAGTTGTTTTGCTTGTAAAAATAAACTATTTTCGATTTAACGTGTAAATAAAGCTTAAAATATAATAACGTGTAAATAATGCATAAAATATGATATTGTTTAAATAAAGCATCAAATATTTATTACATATTGTGTAAATAAGGCAGTCATATACCGAAATATTCAAAACGTGTTGCTTTTTGTACCATGTTGTACATTGTATAGAAATTGTATAAGCTATAAAGTTTACATAACTAATGTTGAAATGTTATCCATTATTATAGAATGCATGGATTCATAACCAAAATACTATAGAATTTAAACTCAAGATTTCTTTTTTTTTAAAAAAAAAAGAAGTTAACTTAAAATTTTAGTAACAGATGTCAAAAAATATTTTAACAGAATGACATATATGTTTCACCATTCTTTCTCCTTTCTTCATAAATATTAGAAGGAGTTACACATGAACTGAGACGCCTTTCAGAGAAGGGAAAGTATTGGAACTCTCTCCCCTCAAATACGAATTGGTAAATTCCAAACATTTCCTTGGGGTTGCAAATAAAACTGTAGAACAGGGATGACCGGGGAGAAAAGCAAATGGTATATTAAACTTTGTATCTAAAGCATAAAATCCATATTATAACGTTTTCTAAAATCTAACACCTTTATTTTCTTTCGAAAAAGAATGTTAATGTGAATAAGAAAGAGTTAGATGAGAATGAAAAAAAAACAGAGTTGAATGAGAAAATAAAAAAGCTCTTTAAAAAATTGAATTTTAAATAAAATACTTTTTTTAGTTAATTTAGAAATAACTAACTATTCATATTTATTCTAAGAAATCGCTAATGGTTACAATACAGAAACAAATGATACATATGTTTTAGAAGCAACTATTTTACTGGTTTGAGATTAAAACAAAAACATGTTTTATTCTTTTAAGAATAATTATTAATACAAACATGTTTTATCATAATTTTTAAGAATAATTATTAATACAAATAAGCAACATAAAATTTTTAAAAACTACAAGATTCTTATGAAAAAAATTAAATTTACATTTAATAAATAAATATTTTTAAGCAATATTTTAATCTACAAATTAACCAATTGAGATACTAAGTGGACAATCATAGTTTGGTTTATTTCTTATTGATTTAGATTTGATTTTTACAATTTATTAATTTTTATAATTTCATGGAAATAAGCTATAAGAAAATTAAAAATTCACTCTGAGAAACCCTAATAATATAAACCTACTATTTATCTTACACGTTTTATTGATATTTCACAGTAATTAAATGAACAGTAATGTACATCATACCAGTAAATGATTTAATAGTAATACTCAATATTGAAGACCATGTTTCATTTCTTTATTGAGTTAGAGCGTTTTTTATAATTAGGCTATTTATCCATTTACTAAGGTGATAATTCTGCTTTAATTATAGGTAGTGAATATTAGCTGAAAGCTTACTTAGTTTACAAGAAATATTTTCAGTTTTGAAATACAATGTTGCATGTCATTTTTGAAATGATATTTACTATTTACTTAGCTCCGTTCAAAAAGCTTTTGGTAACCACAAATTGATATCTCGTGTACAGGTTGTCTGAAAATAAATTGAATAAAGTGTGCGATACTTGAAAAATATACATTTCAGTTACAAAGTTATTAAACATTGAAGTCGCACTACTTTCATCCGGTTTTTAATTCATTTCCGGCATGTTGAGAAAATGGAATTGCTGTTGTGAGTGAAAATAATATTTTTTCAAAAATTAAAAGAAGAACTGTTATTTAAAAAATGTACTGTTAAAAAGAATGGGGATTTGATATCAGGCATGTTTTTCTCCATCCTCTACCTACTTACAGATAGATTACAATTTTCAAAAGGAGATAAAAAGTGAATAGTTTTCGGTTTTGAAGAAAGAAGGTTTCTGAAATGAAGTATAATTTACGCCGTAATCAAACTGCATTCAAAATTTCGAAAAAATATAATCAATTATTTAAATTAGCTATGGAATCAACATCTTGAATAAATTTCATTTTATTCTTTTTTTGCAACCTTTTTCATTTACCTTTTCAATTTCGAATAAATATTCTTCGGACACACACATTTATGTGTTTACGTATGTATTTAATGAGTATTTAGAGTGAAACATTTTGGTGTTCTAAACATCTGTTCTGAAAATCTAATAGAGGTTCTATAACAACAGCTATTGTGCAATGGAAAATGTAAAGTCACGATTTTGTTGTTGTCATGTGACAAGTGCAATAGTTTCTAGTCTACAAGTGCACGGTTCTCTTTTCTCCCTGTAAATAAATATGTAAATATTTAGATAGATTTGGATTTGTTCATATTTTGATTAGATTTAATCAGATTAATTGTTATATGATACTATTAATTAGAAATGATTTGTTGTCTGTCAACTAGTAAGCTCTCTAGATTTCATTCCACATTCTGTGTTCCAGAATAGGACCTTTGTCTCTGGTTATGTCTTTCAGATGATAATGTGCGGTGAAATATTTTTCAAATAATTTACAGCTGTTAGATTACCATCTAGTCTTATCAAAATATTTATTTATTGCGCCATAAATGCTCTTTTTTTAAGCAGAATCTCAAAACCATTAATTACAGTTTTTCCCTTACTGCTTAAAATAATTTCATTAGAAAATTCTGCATTCTTATACAATACTTAATGTATTTTTAAAATAAGTAATTCATAACATGGCATACAAGATACATTTGGGATTAGCCATAATATTTCGTTTAATGTTGTTTTAATTAATTGATAGGATACTCGCTTGGTATTTTTTTAAACCACAAATGATGTTATAATTTTTCCAAGCAATTTAATGCTACTTAGTATTAAATTTTAATTTTTTCCCAGACTGATATTATAGTACATAGTTTCATTGAAGTGATATTATAGTATATTGAAATAATATATTAAAAGTAATAATGTATTATAATATATTATACAAGAAATATAGTATTAAAAAAATATAAGATTTTAAATAAAGGTAATCATCTGATGTTTCCTATTTTTAAAGTATTAAAACAAATAAAATTGCAGGAATTAAATATTCTTTAAAGTTTAATAATTTACACATAATAGCCTATTTGAAGGATTAATTTTGCAAATTTAAATTCACTGTTGCAAACTTCCCCTATAATATTTATTTTTATGCAAAAGACGATAAAACAAGAAATATTTTCAAGAGGAATTAAGCTGTTAGGCTGTATCTTTAGTAATTGTAAAAAAATAAGAAGTCCAAAGTTTGAATGTATGTCTCCAAACAAATTAAATGGTGATTTTACTTCATGCCTGGCAAACTAATTTTCATTGTCAATAGGTTACCAAACTCTTAATTATTCTAAGACCAAAATACAGAGATCAGTATTTTCCTATTAAAAAAATCCCATTTGAGATATAATAACTGATTCCTTTCACAATCTGTAGGCAATATACAGTATGTCCACTAAAGTCCCTTGCCACCCTCTTAACTTCGGAACGGCTGCTGCTATATTCATAAAAGTGGTGTATAGGTATAGTAAAGTAGCCATGCGCTACTGAATGAAAACACATACCGCGCCACCTGGTAGAAAACTGTGGAGTTAGCATTCGTATCTCGAAAACGGAACGAGATAGGTAAAAAAGTGATTTACAAAGTTGTAGAGCATCCTCGATTTAGTACGAAAAGATACCTTGTAAGCATTAATGTGAAGAATACACCGGTAAAAACACAAATTTGCTGTTTCGTGCTGTGACGTGACTAAACGATCTAAGAAAGAAAAAAAACAATAATTATAACAATATACTTTATTTAAGATGTTCAAACTTCTTACCGTCAGCTGCAATGCACATTTGGTTCCTCGTTTGAAGATTATATTGCACACGTTGGAACACGCAACGGTAATGAGTCGTTTAAGGTCCTGCAATTTTTGTGGAGGAGTCGCATACACCTGCTGTTTCAAGTATCTCCACATGAAAATGTCCAGTGGAATCAGATAAGGAGAACGTGGAGGCCACTCTTCAAAACCGCCATAACCTAGTATTTGATTGCCAAATTCCTTAACGACGTACTGCTTCACTGGAGATGTCTAGTGAGCAGGCGCGTCGTTATGTTGAAACCATAGATTCTTATGAGTAAACATCGGCAGGCTCTTCACTAAATCGGGTATTACCAAGAAGATGTCTCTTTTATAGCTGTTTCAGGTGAACAGTCATGATGTTTTTTACGTATTTGCGTACTTCATACAAATTGTTGGAATTATTTTTAATACTTCGGTTCCTCCCATTTCGAAATAAAAGTGAAAAATGTAATCACGAAAATGTAAATCGTTTTCTTTCACGGCAAGGGGTGAAGGAAAACGATATTTTGTTTTTTCAAATATGCACACGTACGATGCGACACGTCACAACACGAAACAACAAATGCGCGTTTTAACCGTTGTATTCTTCACATTAATGCCTACAAGGTATCTTTTCGTACTAAATCGAGGATGCTCTACAACTTTGTAAATCACTTTTTTTACCTATCTCGTTCCGTTTTCGAGATACGAATGCTAATTCCACAGTTTTCCACCAGGTGGGGCGGTAGGTGATTTTTTCAGTAGCACATGGCTACTTTAACTATACCTAGACACCACTTTTATGAATATAGCAGCAGCCGTTCCGAAGTTAAGAGGGTGGCAAGGGACTTTAGTGGACATACTGTATATATATATATATATATATATATATATATATATATATATATATATATATATATATATATATATATATATATATATATATATATATATATATATATATATATATATATATATATATATAGAAGCAGTTTTAAATATTAAAATATTGAAATGTTCTATTAAAAAATTTGTGCTATTAAAAAACCGTAAAATTTATTGATATAATGGTTTTTATGAGTGTCAGCGCTAAATATTATACTTTGAAATAAAATATGCTTAGTTACCAAATAGTCATTTGACTTTTATTTTATAAACATAGTAAGATGGTCTAAACTATACATCAACGAGAAAAATTTTGAGAATGTACTATAGTTTCTGAATGACAATTTGTAAAATGTACTACAGTTTCATTGCCGTAAATATACAAATCTTACCCGAAAAAATTCTTAAATAATATTAAACATTACACGGAAATGTTGCATTAAATCAGAATTGAGAATAACTTTGCTATTAACGCCATAGTCACATGACCTAGTTATTAATATATGACGCCTAATGATATAACGTATCAGTTAATATACTACTGGCCATTAAAATTGCTACACCAGGAAAGCGGCACACCACACACGTGAAATTTGCATGACAGGTAGAACTTGCTGTGATATGCATATGATTAGATTTTCAGCGCATTCATACAAAGCAGGCGACAGTAGCGAAATCTACAATGTGTATAAAACTAGAGATTTGAAAGAAGTTTTCTCATACTCAATTTCCGTTTAAACGTTGTTTTCGGCAAAGAAAGTTGTTGTAATGCCTCGTGTAAGAAGAAGAAATGCCTATCAGCACGTGTCTGACTTTGATCGAGGAAGGATTATAGCCTACCGGGATATTGCGGTTTATCGTACCGCAATATTGCTGCTCGCGTCGGTCGAGACCCCATGACAGTTAGCAGAATATGGAATCAATGGGTTCAGGACAATCATACGGAACGTCATGCAGGATCTCAGCGACCCCCATCTTTAACAGCAGAGAAGACAGACATCTTATCCGCATGGTCACAAGGGATCGTACAGCCACGTCACGAACCCTGAGTCGAGAAATGGAGTCATTTGCAAGGCAACAAGTTTCTGCTCGAACAGTTCGACAACATTTGCAGCAGCATAGATTGTCTGCACGGTGACCATGGCTTCGGCTACCATTGACGCTGCGTCACAGACAGGAGCGCCTTCAATGGTGTGATCAGCGACGAACTTAGACGTGGGAATGACATCACGTCATCTTTACAGATGAATCTCGGTTCTGTATACAGGACCATGATGGCCGCATCCGTGTTTGGAGGCATCGTAGAGAACGCGCATTGCCAGCTTGCATTGGACATCGCCATACTGGCCCATCTGCTGGAGTGATGGTATGGGGTGCCATTGGATACACGTCTCGATCACCTCTTGTTCGCATTACTGGCACTTTGAACAGCAACCGTTACATTTCCGATGTGTTAAGGCTCGTGGCTCTGCCCTAACTTCCAGGCTTCCCTAATGCTTTGTTTCAACAGGATAATGCATGACCGCATGTTGCCCGTACTGTTCTGAACTTCCTTGATACAGAACAAGTTCGACTGTTACCCTGGCCCGCACGTTCTCCTGATCTGTCACCAATTGAGAACATGTGGTCAATGGTTGCCGAGTGATTGGCACGTCATCACTCACCATCCACTACTGTTGATGAACTGTGGTATAGTGTTGAAGCTGCATGGACTGAGATCCCCATACATGCCATACATTCTCTGTTTGACGCCATGCCTAGGCGGATAAATGCTGTTATTTCAGCCAGAGGTGGCTGCTCTGGGTACTGATTTCTCAAGATCTATACATCTTAATTTCCTGCAAACCTAATCACTTGTTCTTTCCACTATAATGTATGTGTCCAATAAATATCGTTCAATCATTTGCATTCCTTCTTGGTGTAGCAATTTTAATAGCCAGTAGATTAGAAAGCTCGAAATTGAAGCATAAAGAAAATCACGTAAGTGAAAAATGTTGAAATTATACTAATGATAAAAAATGTTCTTATATTTACACATAAAAAATCGATATAATATTTCTATTACATTATACGATACATAACAAAAATGAAGATTAAAATAAAGATCCCGATATTATTTACAGTGTTTTCAAGTATTTAAAACATATTTTCATTCGAATTTGCGAGCCACAGTAAGAAATTTTATCTTTTAAATGAACGTAAATGACATATTGGCTAAAACGGAGCAATGCTAAAACTTTTACCTTTAAATCAGCTAACGTTGGAAAGTATTTTCCGAGAGATAATTACCATTTTACTATAAAACTGTTTATTTTAAATACAATACCACTGCTTCTTCACTCTCTAGGTTCAAATCCCATAAAAAAGTAAAAATATTGATTTGAAGTGCAATTTGGTATAAGAATCCTAAATTTTCTTGGTATTTGTCCCTCAGTACTTGAAACCAATGCCCTAGTAAAATCTTATTATAATATCTAATTTTAATATTAACTTACAGACAATAGTTAGTAGATAATAAGAGTTAGACACTTATAAAAATGTTTAATTCTAATAATAATTTAATAAGAACATTTAAAAAAATTAGCTGACATATTTTTTCACTGACTATTTTCTGTTATACATTATGTTGCTGTATAAAACGGTGTAAATATTTATTATTTTTTATGTGTATATATACATATAAATACATATATACATACATACATACATACACACACACACACACATATATACATATATATATATATATATATATATATATATATATATATATATATATAATTTATAATTTCAGCCCAGGTAATTCTTAGAAAATATGTTATGAGTCGAAAGCATGATTTTAAATTCTAACTTATGTATATCTATCATAACAATATTTACATAATAATGAAAAATATTTATATAAATAAATTTTATTTGAGTTTGTGAAATTATAAAATGTAATTTATAAATTAACCATGAATTCAATACTCTTTTATAAATAAATTTGTCATTATTAAATACATTGCAATTTTTAAGAAATTCTCGTTTTATATTTGCAAGCAGTAAATTTCTTAAATAGTTAAGTCATAAAAATCCAGGAAAAGAATCAAATATTTATTCATATTTTAAAACATCTTAATAAAATAAACGCTATTTTAACAGCAAGAGAGAATTCTACATTTCAATGATAATACTATTTTTACACAAATTAGGGTAGAAAAAATTTTAACTTCCTGATTAATTTCAGAGTAGGTCATTTTTCTTAATGTGTTTATTTTATTAATCATAAATTTTTATCTTTAATATGTTTGTGTATAATAATAAATTCCTTCATTTATAATTTATAAAAATTTAAACGTGTTATTATACTAATTAGAAACCCAGATATTAATCTAAATTATAATTTACTCCCACAAAGAGAAAGTTTACTCATTTAAAAAAAACTTTAATATTCGATAAGTCTTTAAAGAAAATAGACGATTTATAATGATGATTATTGAAGTTAAAAAAATATTTAACGACACTCGTATTACGCCATTAACTATAACAATAAATTCAAATTTAAAAGTTTGTATTCTACCTGTGCATTAAATACAATCTTAAAGATCAATATACTTTTATAAATCAATTAAAAGTTTTAATTTATTCTAACTTACACAGAAAAAAATTAGAAAACCAATCAACATGAATTTGTATACATGTTGTATTACATGTTACATGATAGTTTAGCTATACAACATGATTATATACTCTCTATAGCTTTAACTATAGCTTTGAAGAAACTAATTAAAAAATTTTTTTGAATTAACTTCATTTATTTGAATAATAATCATAAGGGATATAGAACAAATGCTTAAACTTAGTTTTAATGAAATTAAAATTTGCAAAATTTAATTTTCTGCATTTAAATTAGATGCAAGAATATTTTCTTACTACAAATTTATTACTTTTTCCCAAAATAATTCCCATTTTACAAAAAATGTCTCTCTTTTCGTTATTTTATAAAAGAGGTTTTGATAATCTCATTTCTCTTTACAATGAAAGAAGATACCAAAATAATTATAATTGAAGAAGAATTTTTATGTATACATTAAGAATATTTATATATAAATTATGAAATTTAAATGGTAAATATAAAATGTATATTATAATTAAAATTGTTATTGAAGTAGAATATTATGATAATTTATAAATTAATTAAACACGTTCTAAATTTGAATTATTAGATTTATATTTCACATAAAGTACCTGAGTTGATTATTATATTGATGATTTTTTAAAACAAAATTTCTGCAAAACAATAACAATATTTTGTACATTTTATCTAATTTTGTTAGTTATGAAACACATGCAAATTTTATATCAAAAAATTCATACACGTTTTCATGCTGAATAATGGGTTATCTAACATCTTCATCCATTTAAGAGGAATAATTGAAAATATCATCATTCCATTTCGGAGATATTCGAGCTACGGATTGTTTAGTAATCTCAAAAAACCCTTTAAGATGAAAACACAACAATCTTGAAATAACTATATGTTTACCAAAATAAGAAGTATTTCAAATATCTTCTTTGATACATGAAGAAGCATACATATACATACCCACATTTATTTTATACAGACTTATATACTTAATTGAAACGCAATTATAAAATTATCAATAAATACAATAACACTCTCGAGATTACAATATTTCACATTTTGATCGACATTTATGAGAACAATTTACGTGATTATTTTGTATTATTATATTTAATAAAAATAGATAATAAGCTAACAATTAAATGATATAATCCTATTTAAAAGTTGAAAGATATCATTTCTTTTTAAAGGAATTTTTTTAAATAGTGGAGTGTATTTCATGCTTCACTGGGTGGACACATACACCATCAAACCATTCAGACGAATAAGCTAACAGTAAAAGTACACAACATCATCTCTTAATTCTCAATTGTGTCTGGTTCGAACCCGGAGCGTCTTACCACACAAGGCAAAGATGAAATAACATTGTCATAATATGTGAACATGTTATGGACTGCACAGTATGTTAAAAATGCTGTAAGCATTAGTAAATTTCCAGCTGAAGAAGTAGGCATAAATAATAAATCTTATATACTTGTCGAAAGGGGTGAAAATTGAAAAATGCACAACACTAATCTAGTTGACGTGGATGAAGAGAGTAAGAATCCAATGTTCATCTTCTGTTATTTAACAATGGCCGAAATCAATGCCGGCACATTCCATTTTAAAAATTCCGCCGCTGAGACATGATGTATCTGTGACATTGTGTTTAAAAACACTTGCGAAGAGTCTAAGAGCTGAAACTATAATAAGATATTCAAACATGTGTGCGTCAAATACATTTTCCAGGAAGAAACCTGAAATTTCAATTGCAAATAATAATATCCAATTATTATTGGTCACGGTGGCTTTGTTGGTTAGGACGTAGTTCTCACTATCGAAAGGTAGTGAATTTAAATCCCGGATTAATCGAAGATCAATCATGTTCACTAATGGCGGCTGGAGCACGTTAAAACTGGGTGTGGTAGCAATGTCCTCCAAGTGGAATGATACCTTTGGGAGATGCAGGCCAAGTATTGGGGATCTTCGGCTTGATCCCTGATTCAAAATCACGGAAACTCGACCTGGCAGCTGCCATCTAACTGATAGAACCTAACTCGGGGCTATAGGTACAGGGAACCATGCTGGTGAAACAACAATACAATCATTATACCATGATGAAATCTTGTGTTGCTCTATAAATTTTAAAATGCATAGAGGTCAATGGAATAGTCTAGAACTGTACGAAGACATTTTAATATACTTTTTCATTTCACGAAGGTTTTTTTGTAGATATAGATAGATATTCATGTGTTGCAAGGAAAACTGCAAAACACTTACCCTGTTTATACGTGAATGCAGCAAGCAGAACAACCACCTTGCATTGTTCAACAATAGACAAGATATAACGTTGTATCTTTCGCCCTAAAGCATTTAAATATAAACATGCATTCCACAAATTACTGAATTTAAAACATATACAAAGCTCGAATAATTAAATAAGAAAGGCAAGCTTTAAACCCTCAGCTCTTTCATTGCATATTTGAAATAGCTTCAAATTTGAATAGAAAACTGTCAAACTAACAACTAAATTTAATTTTGTTTGGCATATATTCACGAAGTATTAAATTTACATGGAGCGATATATATTTATTTCTCAATTTTTATTAGAATGTTAAAATTCCAATGTATATAACATCTAAATTGTAATATAATTATTTAAACTTCAGATTATTACTTTAGATTAAATTCTTAGTTTAATACAAAGAATTATTTTTTAACCTTAGAAGCAATGGAACAATTTGTATTTTTTTAGCTTTATTTAAAGAGAATCATGAAGATAAACAGCTATTTTTCTTTTCACTTCAATTCTAATCACATATTTCGTTTTAATTTTTCTTCTCGGCCACATTTTTTTATTGTCTAGTATAGGAAATGCCATGAAAAATTCCTATACAGTTTTATTCTTTTAGTTGTCTTTCTTTACTTTTAAACGCTATACAATCCTTAATTTATTTTTTACCAAGTAATTCAAATAAATTTTTCTTTTGCTGTTCATTTGTTTCTTACAAATTTAAAACTTAAAGAAACTGTACATTATTTTTATAAGAATAGACAGGAGTAAACATAAATAATTAAAACAAACTCAGAATCAATTTAATCAATAATTTTTTAAATGAGAAAAATCTAATAGAGATATTAAAAATAATATAATTTCTGAATAAATTTTACTATTTGTATTGCAATAATTAAAATAAAATAAGTGAAAAAAAATTGGCTATTGCTTGCCATTGTGCAATTACATATTTAAAAAATGTAAGAAATAATCAGTTATAAAAATTATTCATTAGAAGAGAAAATTAAATTTAAAAGGAACATAAAATTTAAAAAATAAGAAAAAATTAAGAATTGATACTCAAACTGTGTGTATTATCATTTAAAAGCTGCATTTTTGATTTAAAGAAAGTAAATAAACTAATTAAAAGTATACATAAATAAGGAATAATCTGTTATTAATATTTGTACATTACAATAATGATTGTAATTAAGAAGAAAATAAAAATGAAAATTGGTAGAACCAATAAAACCTTTTTTCCGAAATTTTTATTTTTTAATACTATTAATTTGTTTCTCAAAATTAGATCAAGCATATTATTAAAAAGAAATATAAGTAATTAAGGTTTAATCATTACTATAAAAAATTAAATATAAAAAGAGATGTAATATTTAGAAGGTTAGTCATCAATAAAAATGTTTGGACCCAACATTTTTTCTTTGAAGGTAGAAATTTTAACTCTCAAAAAGAAGTAAAAGTCATATATATTAAATCAAATATAGCTGAAGTATAATGAGTAATAAAAATGAATACCCTACAATCGATAATTCAACTTAATAGAGAATAAAAAGGAAAAATATAAGCAATCAATGAAAATATTTAGATTAAGATGAACCATTTTTCCCTGAAAATAGTATTTGCTATTTTCTCAAATTAGCTAATAGGCTCCTCCTCAAAAGCAAGTCTAAGCAAACTATAATTAGACAAATTTTAATTATGTTTATAAAAAATTTAAGTCAAAATTATTTTGGAATTTAAAAATTACAGAAATTAAGACATTTTTTTGTAAAAGTAGAATGATGAAACAATGAACATAAGCAAGAGATAATAAGGAATTAAAATACATAATATGCAATAAAATATTTAAGTAGAATAAAAATCAGACTATAAACAATAAAAACTTTTTATATTAAAGTTATTTCTCTAAAAAAATAGTTTTGATTTTCACAAAAATGTTAAGATTCCTTTATCAAAATAAATAAATAGTAAGGAATAATAAGCAAGTGTTGTTTATGCATTACAATAAAATCTGAATCAATTAATAAAATTTATATTCAAAACATTTATTTTTCATTAATAATGTAATTACTTATTAAAATATTCTATTTGAAAAAAAATATTTAATAATATATAAAAAGAAAATTTTAATATAGTTAATTTATTTTCTCTACAACGAAAAACATCGAATGCCAATTCTCAATCCAAAGAATCAAATACTTTCGCTGTTTTCATTTGTTGCCTAACAAACGCTTAAAAGTTCTTAATAAATATCAAGTATTTATAAAATGGCTTGCAGAAATGTTTTAATATTTTTAAATTAAAATCGTTATAGTAATATTTTTGATTGTATATCAAATTAGTAAAGCATTCTTATCATTAAGGAAATCAAATAAGGAATAAAATTAAATGAAAGTCTATAGAAAATTTTAATCAATAAGAAATAATTTAAAAGAAGAATATAAAAATCAACAAACTTATGTGCCGCTAAAAATATATTTATTTTTAGAATACCATACACATTAAGCATTTGATGCTAATATTATATTAACATGCTATTATGATAAAATATATTACTGTTATTATATTATTATTTGAGAGTATATTAAGAGACAACTACATAGTATTTTAATACATTTTTAAATAACTTATAAAAAATAAAAAACCGTATTTTTAAAATAATTTTTAGTATTCTAGAAATACATAAAACAAATTATATTACATTTAATGTGTTAGAATCCGTATCTAATATTTCATTATCTAGTAAAATATGTAATTACGTAAGTGTTTTTTTTTATTTGTTATCCAATTATCCAAATATAGATTAATCACATATTACTACCTTTCTATGAAATAGACATTAGTTTACTTTATAAAATCAATATTTCTTACATAAAAATCTGTGAATTAGAATGCATTACACGACTAGTGTAAAAATCTTTGTTTAAATCGATAAAAGAATTTTTAAGGCGTGAAACTTGTCTTTATTTTGCTTTAAAAAGCCTAATTCTTTCTTGCGACACGAATTTAAACTTGAACATTTAAATTTACTTTTAAAGACATTCGTAATTCCAATTGTGTAAAAATCCTTATCGAAAGTTTGGAAGAAAATTTAAAGCGAGAAATTCTTATTCTTTTTTTTTAAAAAAAATAAGTTTCCTTTTGTGATAAATAATTAAAATTGAGCACATAATTTTACGCTTATGGAAATATTTTGCAATTTTAATGGAATATATTGTGTAATAGTATAACTAATAAAATAATAATTAGCTTTGAATGTATACCAAATTTTTAATGAAATGCTAGACAAAATTTTATCACAGAATCAACTGATTTTTCTATGCTGTGAATCGTAAATTAAGATCACGATTCCTATCAAGATTGTGATTTTGAAAATGATTCTTAGAGACATGATTCTAATTAAAATAAGTATCATACGGAACCTTAAATGGAAATTAGTACAAGTCAATGAGCAGAAAGTACATTTAAACAAAATAATAAAACTGAGTTCTTTCTTTAGAAAAAAAGCATATGTTTTGCTTGATGTTTTTAATTAATGCATAAGTTGAAGACTTTTAAAGCAAAAATTGAAGACAATAATAACCAAAATACAAAGGTTTGCTTTCAATAGATAAAACAATATTATAAATTAGCTGAAGAATCTTCAAAAATTCTCCAAATCTTTCTGAAATCCCCAGATAATTGCTCGCATTTTGACATTAAGCGAACGTTAAATTATTCAGAGGGTGAGAGAGCTTTTAACGTCACATTTTGACGCTGATGTCCCTCCAGAAGCTGCCAAAACATTATTATTTGGCTTCTCTGAAGACTGGAACTTCTATTCTTGAAATCAATCCTTTGCACAATACTTGACACTCGATGTATTTTAAGAAGTTATGAATTCTGTTCTTTATTTATGGATGAAATGCGTCACAAAAAATGGAATCCAAACATTTTCTGCTGATAAAATATCTTAAATATATGAGTTTTTTTTTATTCTTACGAAGCAATGAACTGTGATATTACGTAAGAATTATGGTGTTGCTTATAGAGATATTACACATCATAAACTTTGATGTGAGAAGTATAAAATAAACAGCAGAAAAAATTTCCACAATTTTATCAAATATTTTTGCTCTTAGAGATAAAGAAATTTTCTGAAATATATATATATATATATATATATATATATATATATATATATATATATATATATATATATATTTATATATATATATTTAAATATATAGTATATTACTTACTTATGACTCTTCTATTACATTTTAGACCAGAATTGTACAATTATATGTGAATATCTGTGTGCAAATATATATGTATATAAACTATATATATATATATATATATATATATATATATATATATATATATATATATATATATATATATATATATATATATATACATTTTTCCAATGACAGGCAATTAAATGACGAACCCTATGCCAACACAATGCCAGAAACTGCTACTCATTTGTTGTTACCCAGTGGGCACCAGTGAACAAAATCATGGAGGCGAGCAGTGTTGCCCGCGTCATATCACCACAAACCCGTTTATAGGGTGGGCCACAATTATACGTCATCACAGAAGAAAGGACAGAAAAACACAGAGAGATCATAGAAAGAAAGTAACATCCATTCCCGAACCGGGATTCGAACCCGGGACCCACATCTCAGAAGTCAGGAACGCTAACCACTCAGCTATCGGTTGGCGTGTGTTTATACATACATATACCAAATCTGAAAACAGTAATTTATAGATATATTACTATATATAATAATTCTTATAATTTTTTTATTCATTTACAGGGGGATCATATAACAAGATTTTCATAAAGGATTCAGTTTTACAAAAATAAAAATGGCACTTTTGTACTGGAAAAGAAAATTTAATCTATGTCAAGCTTGGATTTTCTTATTTTTAACTTTGAATATTATTATTAGTACTTAAAATATTGTTGGGATAGACAATTTCAATATTTATTTTATTTAAATGTCGAATTAATTGTTATAATTGAATAAAGAAACTGGTAGAAGAAATTAATTCATATGAAGGCGACCTAATATATCTAATTAAATTAAATTTAGCTGACATAAAAATTATAGTTATACACCAGAAACATTTATGTGTTAATATGTAATAATGTAACTGCTAATACTTATGGTATCAATTATAATTAATCATTTATAGTACAGAAAACGTTATATATTTCCGCAGTTTGCTTAAAACGTCATCGAAATTTGCCACCAAGTGGAATAATTAAAATAAAAAAAAATATTGTATACGTATAAATTGGTAAAAAGCCCATCATCTAACCACCGATTACTTTTAAAATGAACAGTATCAAAATGAATCATTTATAACTTGTTCTTAATTCTGGATGAAATAATAATTTTTAAATTAGTGAATGCTTTTTATGGAAAAATAAATGATTCTGATATAATAAATATTTTCGTAAAAGTTTTTATTTTTCTAATCATGTAAAATAATGTAAATATATTTTCCTTAAAAATTCCTAATCTTTAGCATTCCTAATCTTTAGGTTAATGTACCATTATGTCGCCAAAAAGTTACAAATGTCAAAACCTAATTTTTATGTGTGTGTTACACTTAATTTCATTGACTTTTCATAAAAGCTTTTAATAAAGGATAATATATTATTCTTTGCGTATTGACATAAAGAATTATATAATTTTTATAGGAAAAGTCAATAATTGCAGCATTATAAATATTCTCTTGAAAAACACACACACAAATATACGAATTACATGATTCGCTCTTCTTAAAATGTAAATTCTTTCACAGTAAAGTAGTAAATATTTACTTTCTTAACGTAATATTTGACACATTTTTTGAAACAGAATGCATTATAAAAGTTCTTGAATACATTAATAAAACAATACTATAAAATGAATGCTATTTTTCATTTTCAATCATATTTTATCGTAAAAACATTAATAATAAGATTTGCAAATGATAATAAAATAAAGAATTGACACAATTCCTTTCAATAAATAATTTCTTCCAGTAAAAATTTCTTACAAATACAAATGTATCGAATGGCTTAAATAAGAATGTCTTTTCTTTAGATATTATTTTACTTTATTTCATTGTTTGAATAATTGATTAATTTCTGTAAATGGAAGTGCACTCGATGTATTTAACAAATTTCTTAGTTTGCTTCTAAGATGAAAAAAGCCAAATAAATGTTGTTTTAAATTATTTCTTAAGAAATCTTACTTTGTTTATCAATTTAATACATAAAAATGAATTTAACTTCCTTTTTTTGCGGTCTCAAATTTAAATTAATTCATATGAGCTTGGGTAACGTCGTAAATTAATCCATAATTTTGATGATAGGAAGTATTTTCCAAGTTTAATAATCTTATTTTTTTCTCATAATTGCTTATCCCCAGTTGGCAAGCTATTATGCCTTTTCTGTAAAAACCTGTAACTCGAAAAATACTTAAGTAATTTAATTATTTAAATACCAAATATGACTATTTTAATAAGAATAATGATTAAACGTTTTCAGAGTAAAAATATTTAGCTTTAGGCCTCTTTCGCACCAGACGACTTTTATCGTACGATAAAAAAATCGTCCGAAATTTTATGTGAAAAGTTATTAAAACACCACACAATAGACTGTTCTCTTTCACACTGAATGGAAAACGATATTGTGTGACCAGTCTATTGTGTGGTCTTTTAATAACTTCTCACATAAAATTTCGGACGATTTTCTATCGTACGATAGAAGTCGTCTAGTGTGAAAGAGGGCTTAGAAAATTCCTTCTGTTTTGTATCGGGTATAATTTTACAATATACTACATTATATACCTATACAAATATAATTCTCAATTTGTTTGTATTAACGTTTTTCTGACATTGAGTTGAAAATATTTGTATGAAATTTAATGACGTTTATTACAGAAGGTCCATCCCTGGTTAACCTAAAACAGAGGCTAGTTTCATTTCAAAATTTTGAATGCAGTAATTGCATTAATTGAACCTTACAAGATGAAGAAAACATAGATTGCTCGTTGTTGAATCCCCGCTTTTTTTGCATTTTCATAGCAAAAAATTTTTTGTAAAAAAATACATATTTTTTTTAGATTTTTTGAGAACATCTGCATTTTAATCATTTTTGCGATTTTTCCAGTATTTTACCGATTTAAAATGCATTAGAATACCGATAAAATGTGTCTCCTGATTTCATTATTTAACAAATACTTAACAAAAGGGAATTTTCAAACATTTTACATTTCATTTGATTAATTTCCTCTGTTAGAACTCGTTCTTTCATGCTAAGCAGCCTTCGAACAAACCTAAATAAATAGAAAATATTAATATTTTACTAAATAGTAATTTTTAGGTTTTACATGTCTCGCAGAAAACTCTATGGTTTTCTACAAAAGTAATAATAATTTTAAATATAATGAATTAGACACGTTCAATATATATATATATATATATATATATATATATATATATATATATTGAACGTGTTAATTTTAAGCAAACTAAGCAATATTTTAGAAACATTTATTTAAACGTGTTAATACGTATCACAAAACTTTCAGATTTAATGTCTTGTTATATGAATAATTTTTAAGTGATATATATATATACATACATATACATATATATATATATATATATATATATATATATATATATATATATATATATATATATATATATATATATATATATATATATATAGAGAGAGAGAGATTATGGTCTCCCTTTATTTCATTAATTCATAAGAAGATAAAAGTACTATATCGTTTCCGAAAAACAACGCAGATTGGAAACACACCAAGCTTCTCCAAATTCCGAAAATAAGTTCCCATTCTTTTTGGGAACGCGAATCAATATTTTAAGATGGAGTTTGAATAAAATAAAGCACATCGCTCAGCATATAAAAACTTCATTTCCTCGTAAAACAGGTAAAAAAGCAGAGATATTGCCGGTCATTTCAAGATATGTTTGTTGCACAAAAGAAGAAACTATCCTGATTACTTCCTTTCTATTCTTAAAGTACTTTCACTTTTTCTTTTTGTTAACATTCTTCTCTAAGAGAAATCGTAAAATATGATGAATGACATTTCTAAGAGATAGGAATTTTAGTTTTCGACGTATTTTAATTTTTAAGTAACTTTGAAAAAAAAATTGAGGTGTATTTTTTCATTTCTTTAACGTGATATATTGGGTTTTAATTTTTAAAAAATATAAGAATTATGCAGAAAAAAGAAAAATTAAAAAATTAGTTATAGAAAGTGATAAATTTCTCGGAATAAATGGATCATTCAGTGAATATCATTGAGTCATTCATATCCTCGGAAAAAAATTAAAATTTTTGTTCAACCGTAAAAAATAATTAAGAAAGGGCTAAAGTTAAACTTGTTGGTATTACAGTCTATATGGTGTGGGGAAGACCTACACAATAACTATATATGTTTTCTTGCACTGGAGAGTGAATCCTATATGTCCAGGTCAGGTGGTCAGCCAAACCCGAAAATATTCCAGTGTTTTGTTCCGAAGCATGCTTTGTACTCCGTTTTATAGCCCACTTATTATTTTTTATTTATGATAGGATAAATAGCTGAGTCCACCATCTCTATCTTGAGGAGTGAACCTCAGATCTGTACTTTGGGAGCGCAATCATACGCCATCGGACTTCGTTTAAGCAAAGGCTATCAAAATGATATTCATTTAAAAAAATCGGTTATACAGATAAAGGTTTATTCACTTTTCTACATAGTTATTATCTACATTGAAGAATTTGTCGTGTCGTAGATTGAAGAATTGATCTACTCGAACATCGGAATTCTTGTCTTACACTGTCCTGCCAGCAATTCATTGAACCAAAGCATCATTTTCAAAATCCTCATTACTCAGAAATTTTTTAACCTAGGTAAATAATAAAGATTGCTTAAATACTAGTTATAATTCCATATAATCAATTTCTATATTTCAACACTTGTCATACGTGGTCTCAAACAATCTCTTGCTATATTCCACTGCTGCCAGAAAACTGGTCATTCCATTTTTCAACTTTCTATTATTTTCAAAATGATTATTACCTATAAATTGTTTCAGCCTAGTTAAAAGATAAAATTGCTCAAAGGTTCGGGCTATACAATATTTTTCTTCCGAATTAATCAAACAATTCTTTTAGTATCAGCTACTTGAGGGCTGCAGAATATCTTGAAAAAAATCAAATTCCAGCTTTCTTCGTCTCTTATTTCAGATACATATATTATTATGGAAATATTCTGTTTTTGTTTTCCTTTAAAGACACATAGCTACAATTCGCGCCTTGATCTTAGAAGTTTTTGGGCACCAAATTTAATGATCACTTGACTTAATGAACTGTTGGCTGACAGGTAAAATGTAAGAATTTTGAAATTTGTAAGCAAATTCTGCAACTTCATAAATGTAGGTGGTGATTAAGCAGAGTCGTGAAGAATTATTTGAGAAATAGCTGTTTTTTTACCCAAATAATAAAGCTTCGTAATAATATAGTTTTTTTATTCTATATAGCTGTAGACTCTACTTTTCAGATAAGCTTCTTAGAAATGTCTCAAATTTCCACAATTCGTGTCCAGGCTAATGTATGAGGCACATTGTGGTCTGGTGATTTAAAGCATCACTCTTGTGTCAGTCACGTTACCTTCATCATTTGACCATGGTTCAAAATAAGGAGATATTTAGTTGTGTTTATAACAACTGTGTTCAGCAGATAAAGAAACACAGATACGCACTGCAAAAATTAAAATTCTTTCAAGTTAATCTAGTTGTGATTTCAAGTGAATTTATTTATGTAGAATTTAAACGAAAAATCATATGTATTTTACAGTACACATGATATATAATTTATGTTGATTATTATGCTGAAATAAATGAAATGAATTAATAATAAAATGCGTGAAAGCTATTAATAAATATTCAAACTGGTAATACTGTACTTCAAAATTGAGTTTTGAAGGGAAAGTTATATATAGAATTATAAACTATATTGGATTGCAAAATATTTTTTTTAATATTTGAAGTCAAAACAAAACATACAATAATGCTTATAAATTTCTAAAAATATGTGATACCGACTTAGAACACAGCATTAAACTAATAACGAGAATTTTTTTTAAAGTTATTCTTATGTCTAATCATACCTTTACAATGGCTTAGAGATAGGACTGTAATGAAAAATCCACTGTAGAAACCATCTGCTATTGAACTACGAGTGGTGGATGTTGAATTTACATTCCTCTTGCACATCTGTAGTTGCTTGGCAGATTTCCTGGTTTAATCCTTAGCAATACGAAGATACGATAAACTAACTAGGGAAAACTTTTGAGGGGTAATAATGTACAGTGGATGTTAACTACAACAGCCTTGACTGTCGAAATGTCTATTCATGGCGACAAATTAATTTTTGTCGTTATAGTTATTATGTGCAATTTGCTACTAAAATTACCAAATATTGAAAAATTTAGTAGCAAATTGCACATAATAACTATAACTTATTAGTGAAACATTTAACACGGTGTAAATTTTTTTTATATATTAACCACTTTGCTTTCACGCAATGCATTTTCTTCAGTTTGTTTACTATACCATACATTTAAGATTAACAGAGTACACACCATATATAATATTTCTTAATTGAAAAATTTAATCATTTGTCACCAGTTGTTCAACAGTTACAGAAACGAACCGCAAAAAAATTGAAATTATAGTCTGCTGATTACAACAAACTTCATTTAAATTTACATTAAACTACAACTAATATAATTTAATTAAAATGACAAATACTATAAAATTTATAATTAAGTGAGTGAAAAATATTTTTTGCGTGTAATGTTTTGAGAAATATTAAAATAAAGAAAAACATTCAAAATTAAAATATACATTTACTTTATCTACATTTATTTCAGTAAAAGTTTATAATTTACAAATTTTAACTTTGAACTGAAAAATTTCTAAATTTTTCTTTCTTATAATATTTTAAAAATATGTATTATACCCCTTAGTGTTTAATAAAGTGTAAACAAAAACTAAAATCCATGATATTCTCCCTTAAATACAAAAGTTTCTTTTTTTTATGAGTGAAATTGAAAATTTTAATGCTTTTTTTATAAATTCAGTATTTTTTATGGAAAAAAAGATTTGAAAAGGTTCACAAAACATGAAAAAAGTTTTTATTTAAGTTTGTAATATACACAATTAAACATTTACGTTTATCCCATGCTTTGCTATTTATGTGATTTAAAAAAGTAAATAATTTATATCAAATTTTACATACATAAAAGAATATATAATTTTCGAGCTACTTTTACTGAAAAATATATTTATTTTGTTAGAGTATTTCTCATTATTGAAAAAATTTTGTATGGTTTTTCGTAAGAACTACTGATATTTCAAGCAGAGACAGCAAATTTTAGAGAAAAATTATTTTATCATAAAAATGATTTTGTGAGCTATTTATTTCTTCTTTGATGGATTTAATTGATCTTTAAAATATAATAATAAAGTTTAAAAATTAGTTATTTTAATTTGCTATTGCTTATAATATAATAGAGAAGAAGACTGGTAAAATTATTATTCAACTTATAATTATTTACAACACAGTTTTCAATTGTTTTTATAATTTTATGAATTGCTTATTTTATCGCAAAAAACTTGTTTTTCTTCCAGAATAATATCAAAATATATTTTCTTATCTGATTTCAATAACATTCTTCACGAATTACATTTCATTATGGGATTAAAATAGTTATTTATTACATTTTTGCTTATTGTATTAAAAAATTAAATAATATTTCAAATCTTAAACGAATGTTTTTAAATGTATTTTTCAAAAACAAATTTGGATTTTTAGGAGTTTTAGGTATATATATATACGCTTCCTTAAGTTAATTCTTATGATAATATTTTTCAGATAAAGGAATAATTTTTTTCATTAAAAGTTGTTTACAATTTTTTTCATAAGAAGTAATTTGAAAATATTTCACCCATAAGTATAATTATTTATTAAAATTATATTTGGATACAGGCATATCGTGCTTGGCTTGTCCAAGTGTCATAAGTAACAACAACATATTTAGATATAATTTTATGCAGATATTGTTTCTGAATAAATATTTACAAAGAAACTATTAATGATATCAAATAAGTAAAAATATAACTATAAAAATATGTCATCTGTTTCTTCTAGTACTATGAAAAAAACTTAAAAATTAATTCATGAATAAAATATTCATTTAAATATATATTGCCAAGTAAATTTTCATTAATACATGGTTAACATGTTTTATAGTTCAGAAGGAAATACAAGTAAAATAGTATTTTAATCAAATATTAACTTTACTTTTATTAATTCAATGCATCGTTTTTTAATGAATATTTTAATTACTCTTATTTTCCTTAGAGACTACAATAAAACTTCTGAAAAAAAATTATATTATTTTGAGTAGTTCACAATATGTATAAGAAAACTAAAAAATAAATAAATAAAAAAAGAATAAAACTGAATGTTAAACACAACAAAATCATCTATTATTAAAATAAAACAATAAATTAAGAATCTGACTTAATTTTTGATTTAACATGGTTTACTAGGCTGCTATCACAGATAAAAAGAGTCTCTTTTAAAATTTGACTGTAAAAGGTGATAAAAAATATGGTATATATATATATATATATATATATATATATATATATATATATATATATATATATATATATATATATATATATATATATATATATTGAATTATGTTTTTTAAACTTTTTCAATGGAAAAACATATCAAAACACTTCCGATTTAATCATATTTTAAAAGGAATAAATTGGTATGCTTATAGTAAAATGAGTTTTTAATGTAAATATATATTTTTTCCCTAAAGTTGTATGCAAATGAAAGATTGTGAATTCAAAGAATTTTAAAAACAATTATTATTTAAAGAAAAGAAAATGAGTTAAAACTAAACAGAAGTCATTTATGTCTGAACACTACTGACCACATTATATTCAAAAATAAAAGAAAATGTTTAAATTAAGTATAGATATTATCTCATATTATATAATACCCATTATATTATATTATACTCCATTATATTATCTTAACGAGATTATTTGGAAACATAATTAGAAAAAGAATTTTCTCTAGTTTCATTTCCTCCATGTTTTCTTTATTTTATAAAAGTTTCATTTCCTCCATGTTTTCTTTATTTTATAAATTATTAAATGTTCTGAGTTTTAGTGTTTTTCTTAATTTTTTATTTTAGATTTTATTTGGATAGTGAGATTACTCTGAATTGAAAAAATAAAAAATATTATGTTCCTGCAGTGATAGGATATAGATCATTAAGAAAAAAATGGCATCGATTCATTTAGTTTCTAAAATCGGACAATATATTAAAAGAGCAGCTACATAAAGTTATTTAGCTTTAATTATATATGCTTAAAATAAATAAAAAAATTTACAATTCTTATACTGTCAATATAGTTTTTAAAATAATTATTTGATTAAAATTCCAATGATTTTTATAAGCTCTTTTTTAAAACAGCTATTGAATGTTAAATATATCTAAACGATAGTTCAATAAAGTTATTTAGAATTTTGTAATAGTATTCATTCTCATAAATTATTTTAATATTAACTAATTTAAAAATATGTATATCTACAATAATTAAAAAATTTTCTTATACCAAGAATTTAAAGAATTATTAATATTCATTGTACTAAATGAAAGAGAACTTTTTTCATAAAATCTTTTCAAAGTAGACTTTGTCCAAGAAAGTAGCGTTGTAAAGATTTATTTATTTAAATTATTTTTAATTTAATAATAATAAAATAAAATTATTATTAATTTTAATATTTTTTAAATAATCATTAGAAAAAAGAAAGATGATTTTTTAACAAATGCTTTTAATGCTCACTGCGATCAAAACACATATTAAAATGGAAAATCTTGTGTTCAATACAATCCATTGGTAAATAATGGAAGCTAAGTATTTTAATTCTGTTTTCAACATGGATGTTGGTCTTGTTGCGTAGTGGAGATTTTCCGAGTTTTCTCCCTTGCGATGCATAAATGTATTCTGGTAATATCCTACCAGAAGCGATACTGCAGCAGATAGCCATATGGCAGCAGAAATTCTCAGATGTTTCGATAAACATCTGAGAATTTCATTGGTTGGTAAGTGCTTATATCAACCAATCAGATTTTCAGATATTTATTTTTGGAACACCATAACAATTACAGCAATATGTATTATCAATTCAATATGTTTTAATTAATAATTCAATATTTGTTAAATTGGCACTTCTTAGTCTTTCACGATGAAATAGATTTTCGATGCGATCTCAAAGAATTATTAAAAACATCTCCTAATTTACAGCAATTTGTTCCCAAAAGAATTAGCAAAAACATTCTTTAGATAGAATTTCAGATAAGAAGAAGAAAAAGTCGAACATAAGCAGCGTAAAATGTTTGGCATATCAAAAAAGGAACTCCAATTATCCCCAGAGAGGTTTTATTTATTACTACTTTTTTCTCGCCAAGCAAACTCTTTTCTATTTCGCTGGAGGTGAAAATCACGATATTGATCTAGGGATGGAAGGCTTGGAATTCCTTTAAAACGTGTTATTTCTCCATTCTCTTGAGATCTCCCTCCTTCATTAAACGCCGGAGCCCGCAACAGACCACCCTCTTCATGCCACCAGTTGCCATTCGAGAAAAAGCTAGACTTTTCCGTCACCCTAGCAACCGGGTAAGAAACAAAAACTCCGCCCAACTACTGGATCAATATAGCAAGGTCCCCCACCATGATGGTAAACACGTGGTTTTTTTATTGAAAAAAGATGCTTGAATGCAATATTATCCGAAATCGACGGATGTTAGGAGAAAGTGGCAGTTAAAGCTGTTTTTTGGATGGGATGAAATAGTAGACAAACATGAGCGCAGTTTGGAAATATCGTTTTTGCCAGTCTGTTAATGGCATTTAATGGGAACTTATTTGTTCCGTCACTTACTCCATGAATCCAAATATCCATATGTTTATTTCAAGTTGTTTAATCGAAAAGTATTATTTTTCAAGAATAAGTGTTTAAATAAGAAATATATTTCATCTCTTAGAGATTTTTTCCAAGTTCTTATCAAACCTCAAGATTAATTTTTCCTCCGCTTTAAGGAAACTTATTTTATGCAAATATTTTTAAAAAGAATCTTTTCGGATATATCTGCAAATATTTGAAGAAAATATTTGTGTTATGGATTGAATATTTGAAGAAAAAAATGAATGCTGTACATTTTATCTCTTTCATATTTCTCAAAATTACTATGCATTAAATAACTGTAATTAACTTATTTTAGATTTCAATACCATCAAGAAAATTCATTACGCATAGCAAATGAATTTTACATCCCATTATTTTATTTTAGAGCAGAATATAACAAGATTAAACAAGTTCATTGATGATGAATAGAGTGTGAAATTATGTCATCAAATAAAACGTTTTGTTGTGATCAAAAATAGTAAAATTTATGAGCAAAAATTAAATCCATTATAAAAATATTATTATCGTGGCATCTTTTTTACGGTTGCAATGCTATGTGATAATCAAATACATAAAAACTCAGAGCTTAATTCGTACTGAAAATGATTAAAAAATTCAGGTTAACACTGATAATTAAATCATAACTATTAATAATTAATTTGATTTTTAATTCTGAAAATTTTTAAGTGTTCACGCACACAACAGTTATTTAAAGGAGAGAATACATTGATAACTTATATAAGAAACCTTAATATTCTTAAATATCTTAGATAATAAGAAAAATCAAAGTGTAGAAAATACTTAGAAAATAAGATTTAATAAAAACATAATGAATATACAAATAATATATGAAATTAAAAGGAAAAAATTAAAAAATTTTCACAATTTAATCTTTCAATTTTTTTTAAAAAAAATTCTTTTGTATCAGTTGAATAAAGATTATAAAAGTAAATGTTTTATTTTAATTTTTATTGCAGCTCCTTTCAATTAAAATTAAAATTCCTTCTGGAGTTAATTAACTGACTTATCACTTGTGATTTTCTCGTATACATTTATATATAGTATATAAACTTACTGAAAATTAAATATAATGAAAAGAAATTGAACTTATATAAATAAGTAATTGAAAATTAAATTATCATTCTGACACAAATATAAGATTTTCTAACAATCATAATTTGCAGCAAAAGATGCGAAATGAATTGTTTGTATTATATCTATTATAATCGATAAATCGCTTATCGAAATATTTTTATATTTTAACAAAATAATAAAGTAACAAAATCATTTAGAAATATTATCAATTCATTCTTCAAAATATGCTGGATTGTACAAAATTTCTCCAATCTTTTGAATCCTGCAAGTCTCGAATCATTTTGAAATTATTTTTGAGTCTTAAAATCAAGCATTAATATTAAATTATATTTTATATTGGAGTACAATATGTTAATATTTTGAAAGTATTTAAATAGCAAACTTCATATACAAAAACAAAGGTAAATTGATTAAAAAATAAACTTAGAATTAGATATTTAAGGATTTTTATTTACGTTAATTAATAAACGTATAAGTAAAAATTAAAATTAGTTATTAAATAATAATAATACTGAACAATTATATTATTAAACAAATTCATACAAAAATAGGCAGTTTCTGATTAATAGGATTTTTATTTTAATGTTGTTTACTAAATAAACTGATTCTTTCCTATTATCAATATATAATCTCATCAATGAATTTTTATATAATAATTTATCGAACAATAGCATAAACTAAGTTCGTTTCATAAACTCTATATATTTTGGCGAACTTACAAACAAATATAATGTAAAAAAATCGCTTTTATTCGATGGTGAATGCGAAGGTAAACTAATTAAGACGACTTAATTTAAATTTCTTCAGTTAATGAGTTTTAAATTTGCTAAGCATTAAAATATAAAGAATTATAAACAAGTTTATTAAATTCAATTAAACCAATTACTTTCCAATAAATAAATTAAAACATTTTTAATGAACTTTTCTTCGGTGATTTATAAGTTCAAAGCAAAAAGATAATTCCCTAAGTTCGTATTTTTGGAATTTTTATAGGATCTTTAGGATGTGTAAATTTCTTTTTTAGAAAAGTTACCTCACAATTAGATTAGATTATAATTATATTAGATTAGATTAGATTTTACATAAAACTAATCCATACTTTTATTGCAAATTATTTCTGATAACTTCAAATCACAAGAATCAAAGCTTTAGTATTTCAAATATTCATTTTATACAATTTATAAACATTTTATAGTGTACATAATTGATGTTTTCTTCTTATTATTGAATGAATGATAATTCATAAATCTAAATTTTTATAAAACTTCAGTTGTTACTTGTAATGAAGCAAACCTTTTCTTAAAATATACAACATCTGCACTCAAATTAAATTATAACAAATCCTTATTTTTTTAGAATAATGTGTAAAATAGTACTGTTAAATAAAAAAATATTTTGTAATCAATATACCTGACTGTCTTTATGAAGAAACGATGTCTTTATGAACAAAATCTAATCTATTTTGGGTTATATTAAATGAAACACAATTTTTTAAGCAACATAAATATTATAATAATAATAAATTTAACAAATTTTACAATATTCATCCAGTTTTGTAGTTGAATAGGTCTTAATTCAGTTGTTTCTTGGCTGAATTCAACCTTAAGCGTGCTTGTTAAGGTGATTGGTAATCTACATTAAATTGTAAGTCCTTATCGAAATAATTCATGTATACAAAAAGGAACGACAATGGAAGAATAAACAATTTTTGAAATGAAACAAATACTATTACTAAATATTTGGTTTTGACATAATTAGCTCCCAAGTGCAAAAACGGACTAAAATGAGCACCAAAAATACACTATTATTACAATTAACTGCATTAGTATTACATAATATGATTGATGAAAGTAAATAAATATTGCAAAATAATTAGTGCAAAATGTTTCTAATGGGAGAAATACACTTTTTATCATTCTGAGAGTTACCAGAATCTGATTTTAAATTATTTTAGCAGTAAACTATATAAATTAAGACACATTTGTTTATTTTACTGTAGGAAGCAAATTATGAAGAAAAACATGCATTTTTGACACATTGGAATAGGTTACAATAATTTTGAACCCAGTACGAAATTTCTCGATTAAAATTTTTTAGTACTTAAGTTGTTATTAAATCGTACGATATTCTGAAAATAGAGCTAAAGAAAACATAAATTGAAATAATTAATATTATTAAAGAGAAGAGTTGCCAAGTCTAGCTATTCTTTTCCAGTATTTGCTTTAAAATTATTGAAAACAAAATGAACTTATCGAAACCACAAGCAAAAAAATTTATTGAAGATAAAAAATAGCTTTGTTTATAATCAGATAGCAGATATTTCTTTGATCTCTTTGAATTTTAGTAACATTATAATTAATTTTATAAACATATTGAATAAATCTTATCAAATTTGATTAAATTTTACCTATAATGGACATTATTAATTAAAAACTGCGCCTTAAAGTAAGCA
The DNA here is from genome assembly GCA_037975125.1 of Latrodectus hesperus. Lineage (NCBI taxonomy): Eukaryota > Metazoa > Arthropoda > Arachnida > Araneae > Theridiidae > Latrodectus > Latrodectus hesperus. The sequence continues at coordinate 71,651,035 of CM075858.1, forward strand.
TAAAAGTCTCCAAATTTTCCTTTACTTTATCCTCTTCTTTCATGCTGTCAAATATACCACTCTACTCTGTTGCCATATTAATTTATTAATAACTTCGAAAACCACCTGACTTTTCTGACGAAAGCTGATCATCGATTATCTGTCCTCACTTGATATACGCCAGAAACAAGATAAACGATTATTACCCAAAATGCTTTGCGGTCGTTTAGCTTAAGCTATCCAATTAGCCGATAAGAGCATTTCGTATTTCTATGTACTATGCATTTTTTGCGCATTAATCAAATAATAAAGGGATTTATTCGTCGGTTTCATGTTAACTAAGTAAATTAATGCATTATCTAATTTATAATTAGATTGTTGCGCAAAAGTGCTGATAAATGAACAATTTCATAAAATCCATGTGAAACATGTTACCAATATTACCAATAATGACAATATTACCAATATATTATACATATAGGTAATATTTATAAGGAAACTTTCCCGTCAAAATTCTGATTCAAGCAAAATAGCTTTATTATATTAATTTTATATTTGTTTTTCTGATAACCATCTAAGTCTATTTTAAATATTATTGAAGTCATTTACCGAAAACTTGTGGGTATTATTTGAAACTCTTAAAATAATATAATTCCTAGTGGTTTTCCTGTCTGAATTACGAACCAGGAAAAAATTTCTTTAATTTGAAAATTTTTTTGATTTCTGAATGGTACGAAAAATAATTCTTAAACTTATTTTTAAAATGCATTTTGGGCGAAACTGTAAAAGTTTTAGTTTTGAAACAAATAATTTTAAAGCATATTTTAATCTATTAATTTATATTTTATTTCGTAATTATTGATCGTATAAATTCCTTAGATTATAAGATGTGATTCGTAATCATTTTCATATATATATAGGAATACATTTCATTCATCTCCATATATTTTCCAAACAGCTTTAAATTCATCTAGGAATTGTAATATATCCTGCACGAAGCAATTTTGAAAATGTTGATTACTTCCCAAAATTCATTTCAAATTGGTAGTCAAAATTGCTTTTAAAATGGTCGCTCAGACCGAAATAATTCATTTCTTTAATGCATTATTCAATGACACGTCGCAAATAACTATCATAATTTATTTAAAAAAGAAAACTGATTACCTTTGCTTAACAGAATTTAATGATAGTTATTTTTAAAAATCAAATGCTCTCATATTTTGTGATAAAACATATATTTCAAGCAAAATATATGAAAATAAATATAAATTTAAAAGAATTATTATGAATGCAGAATTTTTTAACCAGATAAGTGTTAATATGATATTATGTTAAGTATTGAAATTATGTAAAAAATTTATAAATGTTCAAAAAAATCTTATATTTGTTTCAAATTTTTTCTGTGTATATTTAAACTATATTTATTCATTAAATTGTATGTGAGTATGTTCAAATTTTTTCATTATTTTTTCGATAGAAGACTTTTATTTATTTTATAAATAAAAATGTTCATTATTATTTAAAATAAAGTACTTGATAAATAAACTACTAAATGTTCATATTATGTAAATTTATGTAAAATAAACATTTTCCCCAGTTATCCATTGTTATGTCTCTTAACGTAAAATAAATTAAAAAAGGTAATTTTTTGATATTGTTTAGTAAGGAATCCCACTTTCTAATTTTTATAAAATAAATGTGAATCTAAAATACTTAAAAAAATTAAAATGTGTTACCACCTAATATTTAAAATATTTAACGTTTTATATACATATTTAAATAAAAATACTTTTATTTGATTTTATAATAAAATATAAGAATGTAAAAATATAATATAGAATAAATAGTAATATATATGGTAATGTGGATTAACATATCAGTCAATTACAATTAAAATATGGCTGATAAGTGATATACTTCAGTGCATAATAATATTCTTTAAAAGTTAATTATTAAAAATCAATTATTTTTCTGAGATAATAATAATTAATTATGACTTTAGGGCAGAGAAAATATGTCTTCGGTATTTGTTGCTTTTTATAGCTACCGAAATAACAAGCAGTAATCAAAAGTCTTTCCAGCAAACTCTAATTAATATTAATTAGTTTTGTGTAAACGTGTTTTATGGAAAGAAACATTTCCCTAAAATTAATTACCGAAGAATACGATATTGAAGAGGCTATCCAAAACTTCGGAAACAATTATGAAAAGACACAATATAGAAAAATGCTGATTATTTAATTGTTTTGACACGTGTTAGATTATACTTTAGCACGTTCCAAAAAGCATGGACGAATAGTGCAGAAATATAAAAGATTCTTATTTGGAACAACAACACATTTTTATGTAGAAAATATAATTTGCTTCGAAAATAAGAAATGATATCACTATTTATTTTGTCTCAAAATGCTCTATTATATATATATATATATATATATATATATATATATATATATATATATATATATATATATATATATTATATATATATATTTCCTTTAAAGTATAAACATAAGAAAGGACATCTTCTAATCCATCCAAATTATTTTTCAAACGATTGTCTTATATATGCTAAAAAAGTGTTCTATCCATTATTTTCATTCTATTTTTCAGTAGTACTAGTGAATTTCAATTCAAAATTCTTTAATTGCTTGAATTTGTAATTACTTGGAAGCACATAATGTACTGAAAACTTTTTTTTTATGTATTAAACTAAGTTTTATTGCAACTTAATTGACATAATTACATAAACAGAGATTTTTTACATGTATTATGCTAATAAAAAGCAGTTCGAAAAATGATTGATAATGATTTCGGATCATTTAATGGACTTTTTATATGCATCAATTCTTGCAATGTTAAGAATATATAGTGTAAGGACATGAATATAGATATTAGAGAGAAGATAACAGTCTAGGGTTTCAACTATGTCGGTGAGCCATGGCTTAAAACTACCAAAACAAAGTTATTAATAAAAATTTTAATTTTGATAAACTATTGAAATTCTAAAAAGATGTTCGTTTGGCTTTTTTTGTAAGATAGTGCACAAATTTTTTGGCTTTTTTGTAAGATAGTGCACAAATTTTTGGCTTTTTTGTAGGATGGTGCATAAATTTTGGCTTTTTTGTAGGATAGTGCATAGAATTTTGGCTTTTACGTAGGATAGTGCAGAAATATTTGGCTTTTTTGTAGAATAGTGAATTAAATAGGAGATTCCAGGTTTGATTCCATTCACTCTTAAACAGTAAAAGATGGTTTATTTTTATTGCTTTGATCGAAATTAATGCCTGGAAAATTTGGAGAATTTCATCCTTGCTCTTAGCAAGGATATGCTCTGCTATGTATAAGGGGTTGTTCAGAAGACAAAAATATTACACGTGTTCAATTTCTTTAACAGAGTCTTTGCTGCTAGAATACGTATTACATAGCGAATCAAATACCCAGTCCTAAACATTGTTAGGTAGAGTTAAAACATATTTGTTGTACATTATAATTTAAATTTTAGTTTATTTCTTTTTTTTTATCACAAAAATGTCCAGAATTCAAAATATATAAAAATTATTGCAAAAGATAATTTATTCTCAAATTATATTCAACTTTTAGAAATTTATTTTTAAAAAAATTGAGAAAATTATTTTAAAAAATAATTTTTTATCAAATTATATTAAAATTTAAAAATTTTTCGAAGTTCATAAAAATTATATGATCAAAATATTGTTTTCTATAAAATCAAAAAAGTATATTATAAATTGCTATGAAAATAGATTGAAATTGAATACATTTTTTAACCTAATGTATTGATTTTAAGACCCAAATTGCAGATGTTTTGTCTCCAATGATGTAAATCTTCCGTAGTTTTCCTTTGCCACAGTAACATAGATAGAAATTAAATAATAACATATTTAGAATTGAATAATATCAAATTAATTATATTAATGCTTAAAATCTCTTGTGGCATGCTCTTTATTACAGATTATTATTTACTTAACAGAATTCACACACACACACACTCAAAACTGTTTATTCCATTCCTTGTGTAAATTTACACAACATAATTTTCAAAACTTAAACAAGAACTACCAATTTCTTAAACTGTATCAATATACCTCTTATTTTAGATTTTGATTCTTTTTGTAACTGCATAAGCTTGAAATTTATGAAGGATTATATTAAGATTTTAAATTCAGTTTAAAATTATAATCAATTCTTATTAGCCATTATGAATTCGAATTTTATTATTTCTTTTTTTGAAATGCCATGCCAGAGTATTCTTTCTTCAATTAAGAAACACAGTAGTGATAACATAATATAAATGCTCATATGACTAGAGATATAAAAAATAGAATGTATATTTCGCACGTTCATATCTTTTTCTTATTATTGTTACGCAATCAAAACACTTTCTAAGGTTTCCAATAGATGGCATTAGTATCGTCAAAACAAAATTTTATAATTCGCGAATTTACTAATGTTACCTTATTTACGCCTTTTTTATTTAATGTTTTTCGGCAAAAACAACTTTTAAAAATGGTTTTAAAAATTCTTTCTTTTATTTACATATAATTTTTGTCTCAAGAATCAGCGAGCAATTAATCAACTTCTAACTGCTAATAATTATATGCGAGTATTATGGGCAAACTGTTGTTATATATAATCGGCAAGAAGTTATTGGAAAATATACAAAGATTCTTTCATAATTTCATAAACACATCAATACTGTAATTTAAATGATTGCCTCTAAAATATTTGAAAGCATCGTTTTGAAATGATTCGAGAGAGTTCAAATTCATATTATCAATTAAAATATTCCTTGTATTGTTTATTTCTACTGAATGAAAATTTTTCTTCATTTTATAAGAAATTTTAGTAAAATGAGGAAAAAAGTTATTTTGCATTGAAAATATCAAAATTAACACCTTAATTTCATTTATATTGCTTAAAAATCAATATAAATCTCAATATTGCATTAAGTATAAGTAGACTTTCGTTAATTACGATAACCCATTTTGCTAAATTCCATTAAAAAAAATTCTTCATAAAAATATTTATATTCTTGTCACACTTGTATCCTTAAATGCATAACCTTCATTTATTACAAACTTAATACTACTATAATAGAAAATAACAGACATCGTTTGGAAACTTTTATTTTTACGACTTTTGTAAGCATCTGGAAATATATTAGAAGATTTTTTAACTTAATTGTCAGAAAATATATTAGTTTTTAATAAAAGGAAATCATATAAATAAATATTTTTGAAATGGCAAACATTATTGTGCACAAAACGTGACCAACATTTCATTTGAGAATGAAATATTTGCTACAAAAGTATTAATAAAATGCTACAAAAAGTAATTTGAAATGCTACAAAAAGTATTGAAAGACGTATATTCATCAAAATTAACAGTATGATAAAAAAAAAATCAAAGACGATAGAGAATTGCTGAAGTTATTCAGGTAAGTTAGTAGAGCCATTTCGATTAATGATCACTATATCTATTAAACCAGAAAAATAATACTTAGTGATTCTAATTTCACAATAAGCGATGTCATTAAACAGGCTCGCTCTCTATTATATATATATATATATATATATATATATATATATATATATATATATATATATATATATATATATATATATTTCTATTTAAGCATTTTAAGCGAATATTAACAAGTTTCTGCTGTGCCGCATCCTGAAATGTTCCCAAAACTCTTCATTTATTTAAACAAAAGCCCCGTGATGCTTTTACAAAACACTTATTAAGAACAACCCCACAAACACCGTAATAACATCATATGGAAGGATATAATATTTTATTATTCCATCATTAACACTGCCTCCTCTTCATCATAGTTTTAAGTCAAATATTTCTTTAAGAAATTTTTCTTTAAGAACTTTGAAAAACTTTTACTAAAAACGATTTTAAAGCATTTTGATTATTAAGAAAAAAAATACGCGTGTTAGTTTCAAATTTAGGGTTGTACTTTAAAAGAGATGAAATAAATTTTGATTAAAAAGTGATAAATTTAATTTCCTCCTAGCATTCCAATTACATTTCTTCATATTACCGTAGTAAATTAACAAAATTTAAATTTATTAAAGGTTGTTCAAGTATTGGTTACAAAAATATTTTATTATTATTTTAAGGTACTAGAAAAGTAACATTTAATAAATTACGTATAATAAATATTAAATGAGCAAAATAATAGATGTCTTATCTTATTTTATTTAGCTTTATTTTAAATTAATCATATAATTTATATTGATACAGCCATTTAAATTAAAATGTAGTAAAGACTCAATATCTTAACCAGGGCTGTCAAATAAAAGATAATTTTAAGCAAATTAATAATATCTTTATATCAAAGGATTTTAAGAGTATATTATAAAAAAGTATTTAGCATAATTTTTGTTATTTTATTTCACCTAACGATTTTTTTTAATTGCAGATTAAGCACAATTAACGTATCAATAGTCAAATGATGCAGTAAAAATTATTCTGGTCAATTTTGTAAAAATACATTTAGTACGTAATTTTTGTATTTAATATTCTTAATAATATCATTCTGTAAGGCTGAGTTTTCTGAACTTTTTCTTTTCCAAAATATCACAATTGATTTTCCTTTAATCATAAAACACTTCACCAAAGAGATTATTTATATCTTTCTTGTTCCCTAAAATTAAACAAAGGTTTCAAGATCTTTATTTTATTTAAATTTAAAGCCACGTAATTGATACATTTAACTATTTAACAACGAATCACACACATATATGTATAAGGATTTAATAACATTCTTTCTGAGGGAATATACCAAATAGTTTGTTACATTACATAAAATATTTAATATATAATTTGACTTTAAAACATAATAAAATTTGTAAGTTTTTTTATATATTTACATTAAAAAATAGAATTTATGAATTATTGAATTTAAAGCTAGAGCAACTAAAAATTAGTGATTCATTTTCATTATTAGTGAAATCATTTTATTTCTCCTTTATACAAAGTTATAAATATTTTATTATTATCACAAAATAACAAAATTCATTAATATATTTACAAATAGAACACAATATTTTATCGTAAAATAATCGAATTTTTTACTATTAATTTAATTTCTAAAATTAGTATGTGTTTCCAAATTATCATTATTTCCAGAAATGTATGAAGTAAACATTCACTCATTTCTGCTTAGAAATATATTCTGGTGCTGCCATCTATCTTAGTTAAAAATAACTTCATCAATTTTATAACTTTACATTACAATTTCTCGATTTAATGTACTTCTAACTGAAAGTGTAAGAAAAAATGTTTTAATTGTTTAAAAATATGCGATAAATGCAAACATGAATTAAGGGAACTAAATATTTTGAAAAATAAAAATTATAAAAATTAAAATTATATTTTTATTCTTTAAAATATTTAATTTAAAATTACGATATATATAACATCAATGTCATAATATTTCAATGTTTTTATAAGTATTTATTTTAATCAAAGCACAGCATATCTATAATAAGTTGAACTAAAGTAACTATGACAAACTATGCTAATATTTCAATATTAGAATGATTATAAATAATAATGAAAATATAAAATGTAGGCCAAATGTATACTAAATTTACCAAGAACTATAAACTATTATTTTGATTTTATACAACAATGCGTTAATACTAAACATTAATGAACTGCAATGATAAAACTATAGAACTAGTCACACTATACATATGTCTATATCTATTAAATTATGCACAAAACAATATAAAATTACTAGATGTACTTAATAAAACAACATGCCCAACATTTTTTAAATTGAAGAGTAAATGATACGAACTATATTTCAAGGTATTCAAACCTGTCACCCATCATGCGAAGAAAGTTAATAAAAATTATTTGTTCACACTAGTAAATTCTATAAATATTAGCATTAATCATGCTCAAATTACTTAACATTCCTTATCCATGCTATTCAATAAATCACACTTTTACTTTGAATGATATCAAGTATACTATGAAGAAAAATTAATTTTGTGAAAATAAAATTCTATATTTTATTATCTCAAAAGACAAAAAAAATGAATTGGTAGTGTCAATGAATTTCTATGTATGAATGCTCATGCAAAAGTATAAATTTTTGATGATAATGTTAAGCTGATTCAACTCAAAATTAATTTTAAGAGTAATATTCATGATTTTGTAATAATTGGGATGAAGTCATCGGTTAGGAACAAAAGTTTGAGTGATATACAATGGTTAATGTTCAGGGTTAGTTTGATTTGAATTTAATGTTTCGAGATGGTTTAAAATAAACAATTTTTTCTTTTGTATTCTAAAATGTAAACTGAGATTTAATAGTATTAAATGTTTGTATAAAGTGAGACTTAATGGCAATAAATACTTATATGAAGTGTGTTTAAATTGTGTTAGTCACAACGCTTGCTTATGATACCATCCGCCTTTGCAATGCAATTCAGCAATGTATGAATTCTATGGTGATTTATATAATTGACTTTGCTTCAAAAATAAACAAATATGAAAGTCATTGACGTATTATTTCAGTGTTTGATTTCACATTGTTTATTTTGTCACCATATTTAATCATATTATTTCTTTATTCAACGGAAATGAGCTAACGTGAATTTGACTGTTAAAGGTATGCTGAAATGGTTTACAAACAAACATATGTAGTGATATTTTGGCTGATATATCATTATCGCATACCCATTCTCATACCGGTATCTCAATAATTCCTGTGGAAAAACAAAATAGGAAATATTGATGAAGATAACAGTTCAAATGGGAGAGCAATAAATAATATGCTCCTTTTTTGTAGACGTATGATTTGAATAATTAAATTTGCGTCAGCACTGCGGTTACATGAATGCGATCGATGTACTATATTATTGTTCGATATTTCTTATAAACTTTGACACTTGGTTTAATTTCAGTGGAAATGAGTTAAAATATTTATTTTTGTGTAGAACGAAATCTAGTTGTGTTGAATGACTTTGAAAAATCAAATACCTGTTCCAATACAAACATCCCAAACGTATGCAGATAACATCAAATATCTCTCAAGATTATAATTCTATTGGGAATATATGAATAAGCAGATTCCTTTTTTGTATAGTTAAAAACATATTTTTAATTTTAAATTCACGAATACGTGTTCCGAAAGCAGTATTCGAAATATGGGAGATTTTAACATTATAACAAGTTTTCTGGATAAGAAATTATCATTGAAACAGATAAAATGGCCAATGATAAAATGTCTTTGTGTGAGGTATTACATAATATTATTTTCATTTTAAATTAACAAGTATCATGTATCTGTTCCAAGCGAAATATCCCAAGTACGGGAGAATGAAACAATATCAAATATTTTTCAAAGGAGTGATCCTCATGGGAATTGATAAGATAACAATAATCTTTCTTATTTACATTATAAAGAAATACCGATTTTTGTTAATTTAAAGTAACCAGTATCGTATTCCCGTTTTGATAACGATATCTCAAATACGGAAGAATTAAACAACTTCAGACGTGTTTAAAGAATTATGAAAGTAGAAGAAATAATAAATATTTTAGTTTATATTTATAAAGCATATAATGATTTGATAAAATAATTTACGGAGTATATAAATATACATATTACACTACATTGTGTAAATCTCTTTTTTTAGTGTGATGAGGAAATCAAATGAGCTCAATAAGTCAAATTCATTTCTTATGAATACATTAATTATAATTCAATATGTTGCACTAAATAAGTTATTAATTAACCCTTAATTTATAAAAAAAATTCTAATAAATTTATTATGTTATTATTTATAATTCTAATAAATTTATCGTGTTTTTATTTATGTTATGAATATTTTTCATTCACAGCGTTTCTAAAATAATAATCAAGCTATTAATTTAGATTTAAATTCCAAAGAATTAATAAAACTGAATTTAATTTACAAATACTCTTCATGAATTAGTTGATTTTTCAATCGTACAGTAAAATTTGTTTTTAAACTCTGTGTAATAAACAATATTAACTTCAGTTGCTAATTACTTCTCATGAATTAGTCAAATTACATTTCATTTCTCAAAATCAAATAGTAAAGATTCCTTTAAACCCCCCTAAAATAAATGGTATTGACTTTCATTCATAAATACTTTTCGTGAATGAATGTTCATTTCCTAATTTGCGCTCGTGCCCTTACGTCTCATTTTAGGTCGAAAAGTGTAGAAAAAGAAGGTGATTAAGTGCAAAGTGTTTTCTCTGCAGTGCATCGTGGTATGTGGTCAAAATAAAAAATCTAATCCCTGCTGTCGTCAAATGTGATGAAGGAAAAAAAAAAAGAAAAAAGTTGCAGTGACAAATGTGGTCTCAATCAACTTACCCATGTCGGCTCTTGGTGTAGAGGAAGAGCGACTTTCCCCAAAATCTTTAACTACAGAAAGGGAAATAAAGAATTTACATTTGAAAGACATTTCACACACATTGCAAAGTATTCTTCTATTATTTCGGAAGTGAGAGTGAAAAACAACGGGCGGAAAAATTAAGTCCTTTATTAACGATAAACAATTAAATTATTTTAAAAATTCATATCCTTGACAAATTAGGTACGTTGTTATCGATTAATAATGAGTAATTTTTAAAGTGTAAAGATTTCATACCATAATTTTTTAAATATTTTTATTATGTATTAATAAGAAAATTATTATTACATTTTTATATTATTATTATATTAAATTAATTAATTTAATATAATCATTAATAATAATTACTTAAAAAAATTTGAAAGTCGATTTATTTATTACAAATAATTATACTTATGAATCCACAAATTTAATCATTGTTCTATGGAATAAGAAATTATATTTTCAGAAATTATTTATTAAATATATTTTTTACAATAACTTATTAAATTTTATAATATTTTAGAATAACTTATTAAATATACAAATAATAATAATGATTTTCTAGAATATATTTATTTACAGTAGTTCTTATATGGAATATTATTTAAAATTTTATCTATTACTTTTTAATGATTTGCGCTCGTGCATGATCATATCATTATTTATGATCTGTGTGTATAATATCACTAATATTTCAATTTTTCTGACTTTAAATTGCTGTATTTAGAATTAATTTTTTTCAATGTAATTTCTTGGATCTTAAAAAAAAATCTCTATTCTTTGTCTTTCTTTAGAGATTTACTAATGCATTTATATATAGTAGATCTCTTATTTCATAAGCTTCTTATTACAAAATTTTATTCAATTCATAGATGTAGAGAGAAATTTTAAAAGAAATTTGGGTTAAATCCTAGTATACGTAACATGCTTTGTGATAGTTTAAAAATGTCGCCAATGGCAAAATGAGATGTTGATGTAAGTATACCCGAACTGTTGTGAACGACAAAGTGATTTCTTTTTATGACAGACGTCCAGAACTGGCACAAATAAAAAAAGGGAAAATGTTAATCTCAAAATAGTAAATGCATACAATGAAAAACAGCATATAAATCATAAATGCAAAAGGCTGTAAAAAATACAGTAAACGCAAAATGGTTACGAAGCTATAACCCACCGAATCTCGCCAGATCACAAACTTTATCGCCCTCCTAAATGTCGTTAAACATTGCTAATATCACCAAATCCATTGCGTTACGTATACTATGATTACTCCGAAATTTGCAAGCATAACATTGCGTAAATTCAAACTCACATATTCTCAAAGATTGTAAAATTGTTCTCAAATAAAAATATGGTGTAAATTCACTTAAATGATAGTATTCTAATCAAAATGTGACAGTGAAATACATTTACTTCAGCGCATATTAAGTTTTCATTAGTTTCTTGAAACTTAACATCTCCTGGACTAATAACTCTTATTTTTCTTATAAAATTATACCTCCTTTCTTAGTATTTAAAAACTCAATTGCATAATTGTATTTTTCGAAATCAAACTCACATTTTATTTCTTTCTATCGAAATATGTCTATTTTTATAACATTATTTTTCTTGTTTATTTTCCCAAAAAAGTCCCATTTTTGTATGGAGATTATCTCAGTTTCCAGAAGCTTATTTTATGTCAAATTATTTGAATCCATTATTTAAAAGCCTTGTTTTTGTAGTTCCAAACAATATACAATGTTTCCAAAATGTATATAATATAGATTATTTTTTATTCATATTTTATTCAAAGAAATATAAAGCATACATTTTTTATGGTATTTATAATCTAAAATACAAAACCCTGATAATGACAGGTGAATTTTACAAAAGTTTCATACAAATTCACATTATATTTCTCATTCTTTCTAACCTTTCATTCTTGTTCGCATTAGATATATTGCGTTACGTTATACTCCTATTTCTCATTGTTTGAGATTTTTTATTACTTTCACATAAATATAGCAACCATTAATGCTTATTAGACATTCAAAGCAACATTTCATTAATATAATTTATATTAACTTTTTATTCACATTATCAAAATTTTAAAATAAATTCCTCGATATTCTATTTTACACAGAGATACACTAAAGATTTACAAATGGTAATTGTTATTACATTATTTTTATTAAGTTATTATATTTGTAGGTATATTCACATGAACTTTTTTAAACAGTGAAAAAATTTCCTGACATTATCGTATAATGTGTCATGAATGCAGTTTATGAATATATTATTAATAATATATTTTAATAACATTTCAGCCCTATTTTAAAAATAATTTTAGTATTTTTATTAATTTACATTTATTACAGATTCCCATACATGTATTTAAATAGAATTATATTTTTACTCATTATATTTAAGAAACATATGTCTTAATTTTATAAAGGTAAGAATTATACGTTTCAGGATTTAATCAATAATAACAAATTAACGCGTAAGAAATATTAATCTTCAATGCCAATTATTATTATTCCTGTTTTTGCACATTTTTTGTTGCAAATTTGTTGCAAACACACTGGAAGGTGGGGCAGATAAATTGCAAAGCACAACTCACCTGGGCCACTTTTTCCCCCACGTGGTGCTTGCTGTGAGCCTGCATATCCCTGAGAAACTTGGACGTGGTGGAGGACTGGCTGTTATCCTTTCCCCCCGGCCGTCCCCCGATGATGCCCCCCTCTGGGGTGTCATTGCTGATGGAAGGGGACTTGTGCCGGAACCGGGGCAGGTCCGAGTCCGAAGACGCGTTTGGAAGAGACTTCACCAGATTATTAGCAGTCGCTGAGGAAGAAATTCACACAAAAATCACTTGAAGAGCACGCATTTCATTTCATATCAATGTTGATTTTAAGTTTTAGAAATCAAAACTGTTGAACTATTTAACGATAAAATTCTCGAAAAAACTTAAAATTTTTTAATTTCATTTTATCATTTAAGATATTAAAATTCTTAAAATATTTAAAGTTTCCAATTATTTTAAATTCTGAAAACTATTCATAATAATTTATTTTTGCATTTCAGAAATTAAAATTTTTCAATTATATAATGAAATAATTTCCGAAACTTTCAAATTCTGATGATTGTTCTTATAAAATTATTTTAAATTTTGGAAATAAAAATTGAACTATTTAATGAAATACTTTCTAAATTAATCAAACTCTAGTTGTGTTTATATGAAATAATTTTATAATTTATAATCAAAATTATTTATTTATTTAATGATAAAGTTTCCACAATTTTCACTTTCTGGAAAATGTTCATTTGAAATTATTTTATATTTTAGAAATAAAAGTTCTTGAAACATTTGATAAGAAAAATTTAAAAATATTTCAAATTCTGTTAATTGTTATCATGAAATCCTTTTACATTATAGAAATGTGAAATTTTTTTATATTATTTAATGTTCAAGACTGAGAATATTTAAAACTTTAATAACTTTTCATGTGAATTTATGTTGCGTTTTAAAAATCAAAATTATAAAATATTTCATAAAAACATTTCCAAATATTTCAGATTCTAATAACTGTTTCTATGAAATTATTAAATTTTATAAATGAAAACCACTGAATAATTTCATGAAAACACATTTTCTAATGTTACTTATTTTAATAAATATTTATATAAATTAATTTTATGTTTCAAAAATCAATAATGTTGAAATATTTAATGGAATTTTGTGAGAATATTTAAAATTTTATTAACTATTGTCTTAAACTCGTCTGCAGTTTTAAAAATATAAACTGATTATACTTAAAAAGTGCTTTAAAATATTTTATATATTTTTTAAGCTAAAAAATTAAACCAATGAATTGTTACTACCATAAACTTAATATTTTTTCAGTCGTAGAAACTTCAGTTTATTTAAATTCCCAGCAATTTTAATGTTATGATTTAATCGTCAATTTTTCAGAGGAAACTGTGGAGAAAATTTCTTTACACTTATATGAACTGACTTAAAAATATAAATTATTTAATAACATTTGATCTAAATGTTCAATAATTTTACGAAATTCTTTGAGAACATTTGAATTTTTAATAGTTTTATCTAAATTAATTTTATGTTTAAGAAATTAAAATTATTAAAATTATGCAATTAAAATATTGGAAAAAATATCAAGTTTAAATAACTATATTGAAAATTTGTTTTATATTTTTGAATGTAAAATTAATGAACTATTTAATACAGATGCGTTGTTCAATTTGCTTTCAATAAATTTCTTGTAACAATGTAACTACAAGCATTTTTCAGTTAGTATCAGTACATTTTTCCTTTTTATTATAAATATTATCATCACACACAATATGTGCTTAATAATATCAATAATCTGATAGAAATTTAGCAAATTTATTAGCTGTAACATTAATGTTACAATTATATTTATGTTGTTATTATTCATTCGATGCAGTTTGAATAATCATACCTAAAAAGTAAAACAGAAAATTCATCATTTGGTTTAAAAAAAAAAAAAAAAAAAAAAAAAAAAAAAAACCATTGTATTTAGATTAAGATATTGTGTCGATAGATTGAATTTGTAGCATAATAATGTTATCTTATTATTTATATTAATTTAAATTCCTTCTTTTTCATTAAAAGTATTTCAAAATTTTAAACCAGAATAAAGCAAGGAGTTCATGAAAATTAACTAACAATTTTTTTTTAATTTTAGAAAATTTTCTTAAGAAAATCAATTAAAGCACTTTAATTAAACAATTTATGAAATGATCAATTAAATTAAAAATTCCTTCATGTAAGTAATTTGCATAATAAATAAATCAAAACAATAGTTTTTAACATTTCAGCTCAATTATGATCTGAAATGTTATACATATTAACTGATGAAAATTATTATATACATTAATTAATGTTAAAATATTCTAACATTTCAAATTTTTGATGAATATATTAGTATATGTATCAATTAAATTAACAATTAATTCAAATAAGTTATTAGTATAGAAAATAAATCAAAACAATATTTTAATTATATTTCAGAAAAGTTGGCTTTTATTGATATTATTAAAATATAAAATACTTGAAATGTTTTAAATTTATTATATAAAAATATATTGTGATAATTATTAAATGAATGCAATAGTTTTCAAATATAAGTACATTGTCTTTTTAAATTAATTATTATATCTTACCAAAGTTATATAAATATATCATATTTTTAAAGGACATATTTCATATTTTTTATTTCATGTTATTTTATTGTTACAATAACTAAAATAATCCTTCAAGAAGAGTATATATGTTTATATAATAATTCTAATATAAGGGTCTGTAAAAAATATTGTTTTCTTCGTTTATATTCTTTAAGAATAAGTGTTGATTTCAATTTAAGTAGAATAAAAAACATTGAATAAAGTTCAAAATAACGAGAAAAGATACCTAGACAAATGAAATAATTAACATTTTTATTTACGATTCCTATATTTAGATAAGTGATGATTAATAATTTTTGAAGGAGAACCTCATTACAAACTTCAAATACTTGTGGTGCTGCCATCTGTGATTCTTCTACATAACTATATATCCCAAAGCTACCTCCAAATATTAAAAAATATGCATTTAATAATATATTATTCTAAAAATCTTATGTATTCCTAATACTTTTATGAATAAGCAAAAACTATAAAAATTTAGATATTTCTAGTTATTCTATTTTTATTTATTAAATTAAATGGTTCTAAATGAGTTTATATTGTTAATTTGGTGTTCTGTTATCTTCTTTCACTTATCCATACATACTTATATGTATATATATTTTCACTTTATATCTGTTTATCGTATATTTGTATCTAATTTGATGTATTAAACTCAGTAAGATAAAATGTCAGTAAGATTAAACTCAGTAAGATAAAATGTTATTCAATAATCAAATTTTAAGAAGTATGTTTTTCGAATTATGCAATTCTTTTAAAATTAAAGATTTTTTTTTTGCAGCAAAAACTACAAATTAATTTTATTTTTAAGAAAAACTAGAAAAACAAAGTTAGACGAATAAAATTTAATATTGTAACAAAAGACTTGCATTTTTGACAGCAATTTTGTTACTTATAAAATAATTTAAATTCCATTAGCTAACTTGAAGATTTAAGTTAAAAAGGAAAATTTGAAATCCTTTAAGTAAAAGATTTTGAGAGCAATAGAATCGCATAAGCAGAAAATATTTCGGCATCAAGCAAACACAATTGAATTTACCTTTTTGAGTTGCGATTGAAAATTCACAGTGCCTCTTCAGGTCAGGTTGCGAAACTGCAAAGTCGGGTTGTCGCGCTAAACACAAAACATGTTAATCATTTTCCAAAAAAGAGACTCTCAACACTTCCTCAACTATGCCAAGATTGTTTGAGAAGACGGACAAATATGTTTATTCGACAAATCATTTTCCATTTACTGGATATCATACGCTACGCTTCATTAACAAAATTAGCAAATATAAGTGTGTTCAAATGGCAAAAAATTTAAAAAAATAGCAAGCTGTGAATATTTTTCAAGTTAGCTAGCTAACTGAGTTATATTTCTAGAAAAGTTTTGAGATATATTGCCTAGAACACGGAAAAATGTTTCATTAGAATTAGTTTTTTGAAGTTTTTATTTTATTTTAAAATTATTTTGATTAGATTTAATGATAAAAAAGTTTAAATTATTCTAATTTTAAAAACATTTTTAATGATAAATATACATTTCTAAAATTTAGATATACTGTTCTAATATTCAAATTAAAATTAACTTCATTAAGCCAAATTCGTAAATATAAAAGTAAATTGTGTATTTTTTTATATCATAAGAGTAATTTTATATTGACAATATGGCATTTCCCACAATACACAGTTGCTTTTACTCTTAACATTCATAAAACATGTTTTATTTAATTAGTTTTTTAAGTTTTTAGTTAAGAATTTACTCTAGATAAAAAAAATGCATGATTTAATGTGATTGTATAAATTACAATGGCACGAAGTAAAGTTCAATTATATAACTCTAAATAACCGTATTTATTTTTTTTAAATATTAGTTATCTACTAATTTGATATAAATAAATCATTTTATCCGTCTTTAGTGATTTTAAAGTTCTATGAATTTATTGATAAATGAAATAAAACATCATGCCTTTAAACTTATTTCTGATTTTAAAACACATTTCACATCCACTATTTAAAATTGAGATTTCAAATTTATAAAAGTAATTTATTAAAAGACTACAATTAAATGTAGGAATAAATTTTTCTGAATAATAAACATATTTGCCATCTTCTACATTCAGAAAACACGTAAACATTTTAAAATTTACTTTAAAATTATTTCGCTGGAGGTATGAAAATGTTTCTCAAATATCATAGCATTAAGCGTGCTAGTGACTGCTAAACTAGATGGCATGTTCACTAAATTCAAGAAAATATGTATACTTCTATCTAAACCCCTAAGACCTACAGCTGAAAGTAAAGTGCAAAAATAGTAAAGGTGATAGTATTTTTAAAGTGCAAATTAAAAATTCCAGTTTTATGCAGATCCTATTGAGAATGTATACAAAAATATTTGAATCCTTGAGTCATTTTCCCTTTTTATAACATTAAATTTTACTCTCTGTATTTATTTTTATTATTTAAATTAGTAAAATTAACAGAAATTCTCAAAAAGCATTTAAGAGAATCTTAAAAAATCTTATTTTGTAGTTGATTTTTAACTTGACACAATTGAAATCATTCGATTTATGAAAAAAAAAACATTTTTAACAATTATCATTTTGTTTTATGAAACATGCTTTGATATTGAAATATTACATAGTATATCAAAATCAATAATGCTACATTTGAAATGTAAATAAAACACTTTGTCTTAATTTTTCAGAATGGTTTATTTTCATAATTAAAAATAAACGCTTTCATTTATTACAAATAGTTTTGAAATAATTTTTCCTATTCAGTTCTTTAACTTTCTAACAAGAATTAGCGAAACGGAAAATAGTGAATTAAGTATAATGTGACAAACCTAGAGGAAGGATAAAAAGGCAGAAATGTCAAATTTGGCACGAAATCACCAATTTGGCCAACTGATGATTCAAAATCGACCGAAACTTGGAGACAAAATTAAAGAACATTACAAAGATATTTTAAAAACATTTCGAAATTTGCCTGAAATACTCTAGATATCAGACAAAAGCCATTTACATTTCCGTGACAACTGAGGGTATCAGATTACATTGAGCTTGAACACGGTGAAATACAGTGCTCTGTTGTAAAATTGTACTTACATTAAGTCTGAATTCTCAAATTTTGCAGATTGTTTCAAAGCACAAAGTTTTTAGTATGTATTGAAATATATTTTTGAATTCCTACTTGTATTTTTAATTTATCGGAAAAAAGTTTTTATTAACTTACTACAAATACTTATTTCGAAATTATGAATCGGTTAGAATGTAGAACTGGGATTTCTTTGAGTACATGTAAACATTAAGTAAAGCTACGTATGGTAAAT
Source organism: Latrodectus hesperus (assembly GCA_037975125.1). NCBI lineage: Eukaryota > Metazoa > Arthropoda > Arachnida > Araneae > Theridiidae > Latrodectus > Latrodectus hesperus. The sequence goes on from CM075858.1 coordinate 71,669,960, forward strand.
AGATCATAACCTAGACTACTAGATTATTATAAGTTTGAAGTAAAAATCCATCGAGTTTCTGTCATTGTTTCGATTAAGGAATATTTATGAAATCTCAAATTCTTATCGTCTTGATTTTATTACCCACAAAAGCACTCAAAATGTTCCAACCGTATCTTGGAAACATTGAAAAAGATACCATCTGTAACAAACAATATTAATTGAGCTCTTACAGTATAACACATCGCTGGAAATATAAGACAAGCTATAAAATTTTAAAATTAATTCTTGAAATGAAAATTCAAAAATAAAATGCAGATCAAACTCAATTGAAATAAGAACTTATAGGAAAAAATTTAATATGTTCTATGAAGGAACATTTGATATCACTGCCGAAATTATTTTTAAATAGATAAATTTTAAGAAAATGGAACACCTACAAGATAAAAAATCTGACTAAAACGAAATCCTAGCTAAATTTGTGAAAACATTTAATTAATTAATCAAAGTAATTATTTAGTATTATTGAAATAAAAGTTATTCAGACAAATTAAAAGTCAAAGCTGCAACATATATCTGTAAAGAAATATTTTTATGCTATTCCATTTAATTAAAGTCAAATTTCCTCTCTCAAAATTATATATAACTACAACTATTAACTTTTTCTTAGGATTAAAATAAACATTTTCAGCAAATGTTTTCAGTAAAGTAAATCACTTTTTTCGTCGGTCTAGAAACTATACAAACATGTGAATACTAATTATTCCCCGGAATTTGAAAAGGTTTTTTTCACCAACATCTCACTATTCGCAGCATAAAAAAATGATTAATTTTAGATTTTATGATTAACAAAATGTGTACATCAAACTGTTTTTCGCGGATTTAAAAATCTATTACAATAGAACTCCAACTATACAAACTCCGTTTATAGGAATCGGTGATTATCCAAATCGCTTCCAGAATTTCAGAAAAAACAAATTAGAGTGAAAGAGAGAAGGAAAATGACAAAAGCTCAAAGAAAAGGAAGAGAAAAAATGAGACTGAGACGTGCCACTTGAGGTATTCATAAGCATTCTTTTGAAAACTGCTGTATCTTCAGAATTAGTGCTGAAAATATAGGAGAAGGGATTATGGGTCAGACCCTAGATTTCAAATTGCATATAATGCCATGCTAATTGAAAGTGCCAAGGAAGATGACCTTAATGCCCAAGTTGAAGTTACTATCAGCTAGTGAAGCATTTGCCAGTTTTGAAGTGGATGGAGCGTCAACCACATGCAACTTCTCACTGTCAAGCGCATGCGTAACTTGGATGCGCGTAAGCAGAAGAAGGCAGTGAAAAAATTATTTTTGACCAAGATCCTCAGCAAGCAATGACTTTCAGTTACAGCTCTGTATATACATACTTTATAAATTACAGCATTTGAAAGATGTAAAAATGTTGCTATTTCATTTAATTTATTAAAAAAGCTATTTTGCTTTAAACATTTCTTGTTTTTTTTTTACCATTTTTCAACATACAATAGTTAATTCAAATAGACTCTATTTTCGAAAAAATCCAATTATCCGAATTTTTGGTGATCCGAAGGGTTTCCAGTGCCAATTGATGAGGATAATTGGAGCTCTACTGCATTTTTTAAAATTTCAGTAAGTTGTTATTTGGAAGTAATGAATGCTTGATTTGAAGCTTTCTTGCCTTTTTAATTTTTCATTAGAATTCACCAAGGATTTGTGGTAGGATTGCACACATCAAAGTTATTAGTCGCATGTTCGATTCCAACCGCTTTTGAACAGTTTGAGATTAATCTTCCGTTTCACCTTCATACTACGCATTCTTTACTATAGGTGCTTAATATGCTTTTAAAAAACAAATCCATATGACCCAATACATATTAAATACGCTCTTAGAAGTCTTCATTCCAGGAAAGGATGTCCAACTCGGAAGAAATAACCCGTAAAATCGCCGATCTCAATTATTATGTTTCAAATCATATATAGCAGCATTACCAGAATATAAAAGTTATTTATGTTAAAAAAAGCTTTTAAAAATATCTCCCTCACAATAATAAATAAATGAATTAAACAACATTCTTTAAAAGCTAAGTTATTAGTCTCAATCAATTTTCCCAGAAATTTCAACAAATTTTGTGATCATAGTTATTTTAATTAAATTCATTTTTTACAGAAAACTATCCAGTTTGCACATTTATTTTATTAGAAATTAATTTTGATTTCATCTGTACATATTTTCAAATTTAAAGTGAGAATTTAGTATCATGATTTAAATTTAAACAAATATTATTCGTATATTTTTTAAACTTTAAGCACTTTTCTTGCACTGTTTTAAGCCTTTCAAAAAATGTTAGTTAATAGAAAAGATTTTATGCGCATAGCCGACGATATGGTTAATATTTTTCCTAACCACGTAACAAGTGGAGTCAACTTAATTATTTAATGAGGAATGAATTTAAGAGAAAAATATTTAATTAACTAAATTAGTAACAACATAAAGGCTTCTTATTTTATGTGATATATATATGTATATATATATATATATATATATATATATATATATATATATATATATATATATATATATATATATATATATATATATATATATATATATATATATATTCTCGATGTGTTATTAGTATACAGCTTCAATGTAAATTCATTTAAATTATAGCTTAATTGAATTCCATAAAATACCTAAATTGGAAATTAGTTTTCTTTACATAGTAAATTTGATTCTTAAGAAGTGTGAAGGAAACATTTTTAGTTTACTTCATTTTTGCTTCAAAATTTGTTGTCATTAGTTAAATAACTACCAAATGAAGAAAGATTTTGAGTATTAATTTTCATTTTGATTTTACTAAAAATATACCCTATAAATGTGTCATAAAATGGTGATGTGTGCATGGACATTAATCTTAAAAGTTATGCACTATTCTTTTTTCAAAAAGGTTGACATAATAGTAATAATAAAATATGTATAATAATATTGTAACTATAACAAAGGGTTCCAATGCAATCCTCATGTAATCATACATAGCGTTCCAGAACTTACAAATTAATAAATTTCCCTTTCATAAAAATTTAATATTATTTCTTGGACATAATATTTATGATTAATGTGTCAGTTAATTATAAAAAACTTCGTCATAAGTTCCGAGCATATCATAGAAATTATCTTGACGAATTTGATTTTTAGGCAAAGTTTTATTAGTAAAAATATAATAAGTCTGGGTTTGTAAACTCATCTTTTAAAATGATTTTTATGAATGAGTTTTTTATTATTAAAATAATATATCTGATATTTATTAATTTAAAAACAAATATACTGATAAATTAATGTTTAAAATAATCTTTTTATAAAAGATTAAATTTTTATTATCAAAAATTACATTTGATATTAATCAAAGTAATAATAAATATTCTTCCAATCAATTTTTCAAATGGATATTTTATAAAAAAAATTCAAATTAACTGAATAATAAAAGGAAATTAATTGAAAGGCAAGGCAAATATAATGTAATCAAAGTATTTACCAAATTAAGATTTAAGGTGCGCATATATATATCTATATAAATTAAAAAATTTATTCATAAGCATTAGTTATCTTTATAAATTATATAAATTGTTTTCTTAGTTAAAATTAAAATACATACAACACTTTATGAAATCACATTTTTAACATTTTTTTCTATTAATTGCTGTGCAAAGTCATGCAGTTTATACAAACTCATGCAATAATAATAAAAATTTTAAGCACACATATAATGCATTAACATGCCTCAAAACATGGATAAAATTCCAAACAGTAAAACAATTTAGAATTAGTTTTATTTTACGTTTAGTGTATTATTTTTTCCATGGACACACAAAATAATAAATGTAAAAGGACAATTATTACAACAGTTAAATATTTCATCATGTGTATAGTAAAAAGATTTCGTCAGATATTTTATGTATGTATAAAACATTTTATGTATGTACAGACATTTTATTTATGTATTCTATGTATGTATATGTATGTATTTTATTTATGCATGTATTATAGATGTATAGAACGTCAGACATTTTCATCAAACAATTTGAAATTATTAATTAATCAAGTTATAAATATGTTTTTTTTTCCAAAAATATCCAATACATAAAAGAATGAAAAAAACAGGCATTCTTTTTTTAAAAAAAATATTCATATAATACAAAAAGCATTCACGCTTTTTTCTGAAACCATTAAAATATATTATTTTAAATAGGAAGGAAAAATATGCTCAATTTATGTGTAGTATAGTTTTATAAATTGAATTTTGTTATAGAAAAATGTATAATGTATTTTATGTAATTCTGTTGCTAATTTATATATAAGCGATCACTGTTATCGTGTAGGCAATAATAAAAGGTTCTATGTTTTTCTAAACAAGTTTCAGACGATTAATTTCATGCAAGCTCTATAGTGCAAAATGTGCAATAAACATGCAACATATGAAACAGTTAATTGATTTTAAATTGGGAAATACATAATTTCAGGTATAACACATATGATTAAAGCACAGTTAATGTATGCAACAAACAATAAATAATTAATATTGTAAAACACATAAATACACATTAGGACACAACACATAATGGTACTAAATAAGCATATAAAATATAATACATAACAATCAGAGAATCACAATATTTATAAATGCCACAAACATCAATTACAACAATTAAATGCAAGAAAAATTTACATTAAGACATTCTAATATAAGCAATATACAGAAATTAAAACACTTAAAGCAACATTTATTTTCAAAATACATTCAATTAAAAATTTAAGTTATTATATTGTAAAAATACTCCGATGTTTTATCACTATCATTATTCATCAAAATGTATTAAAAATAATAGAATTAAACAAATTAAGTGTTTGAAACAAACAAAAAAAATTCTATATAGAATTAAAATTATTGAAAAATTTAAAATAATAAGATATACTAATTTTATTGTTGATGTTAGAATTCAGTTATGTGGTAGTTAAATATTTTTTACTCAGTTCATAATTTTTTAACAGTTATTTATGAATATTGAAAAGTAAATTTTTATTATTAATATTTAAATTTGTTTAATTTGTATGTGAATGTAAAAATAGTGCATAAATATTTTTCAGAAGAAACAATTTGTTTAAAATAACTATCGGTTACATTGTATTTAAGATATAATTGGGAAAATCCAATAATATACTTTAAAATAGGATTAATTTTAACTTTGATTTTTAAATCAATTAAGTAAGCAATATAAACTAAACATTTTACAAAAAAATTGGATAAAATTTTTGTATCAGAAGATTTGATATTTTTTTAAATGATTACTTATAAATAATTGATTAAATTAAAATATTTTTATCCAAGCTTTTTTTATCTGTTGGTATTTTAAAATGAATTTTTACTATAAAAATTAATTTTTTCAGGAATTAAATCAATAAAGATTTTAGAAAAATAATCGATAACGAATTAGGTGAAATACATAGGTACATTCCCATTAAGCTTAAACATCGAAAATGTTTTTACTGATAATTATATGGAGGAGGAATACGTTTTAGAATTTTATTTTAGATAAAATAATAACATTAAAATATTTATACTTGCGAAAATAAAATTATAGGAATTTTCAAACACCTTAATCTTAGAATAAAATTTGTGGAACTCGATAATTTACGTATCAATAAAGGAAAATTGCAAAAACTTCCTTGTGATAAAATGTGAAAATATTAGGAAAAGTAAAATATATTTAAAAGAAAATTAAATCTTCCACTCTGTATTAATAGGTTACTTCAACATCACCGAGTTCATTTTCCATTGTTACATCAAAATCACTGAACTGAATTTTTCGATTTTTTACTCTCGAAACACTCATATGCTGAAGAATTGTTTTTTAAATAAATGAATACTTTTAATCTCATTATTTAATTCTATTAATCTTACATTCATAACTATGCTATCACCTTAACAGCAGTTTCTACTCATTTTTAATATGTGTAAAAACAACCTTTAATAAATAGCATTTAAAATAATTTAGAAACTAAGATAGTTTTAATACCAAGACCAAGGATTCAAAGAATATAAAATATACCGAGGCCATATACCACATTTCAGGAAATGGATAAAACTTTAAAATTATTAATAATATTTAAATACAAATTTTATTTTTAAATAATACTAATTTTAACATAAAGTACTGAGTCATTTTTATCTTGTACATACTTAAGTTAATATTCTATATTCAATTGAGTATTTACTAATTTCTCAAATTTAACTCAATTTTTCATGAAAGACTCTTTTAAATAAAAAAATTCTCTGAATAAAGTTATGTATCTATTATTGGAATGAATAATTTTTAGTTAACTCTGTATTAATATACTGAATGAAGAATATTTAATATAAACGCTAACACCGACTTGTGAATTATTTATTCTAGAATTAACCAGAGCAGAGCACAACACATAAACAGTTACAAAATATATAAAAGGACAGAAAATCATACTTTACAATAAATTTGGAAACAGTATTTGATGGCAAATGTTACCCCCTTTTAAGTATAATTAATTAGTTTAAATTTTCTTATAATGCAAAGCTTGATTTTTAATCGTTCAATAAGGTATAAATATATATAATTCTACTCTTATTTAATTGTTTTTACCATTGTGCATTAATTTATTCATCCAACACATTTAATATCCTTGATTTATTTAAATTTTAATACTTAATTAATGCTTATTTTCACTTGCAAGCATAAAACCTTTCATATATTTATACATAATACAAATGAAAAATGTATAAATGAATGTGTAATACATGAATTAACTTAATTTATAGCTTAGAATAATATTTATTTAAATGATTCCTCTGACAAATATTTTATTTTAATTCGATTATATAAAAATTGTTTATGATTGTAATCAAGAATAAACAATTTCCCTAGGAATTCTCGAAAAAATCATCTGCAATATTGTATTATAACTAATAATTATTTAACGAATAATAATTCCCATGGTGAATATTTGTTATTTGATATTGTCTCAACTGAAAAATTACAATTCGGGATTTAGGAATTACGTTTCGCGTTCAATTAATGTATAACTTTCTTTAATCTGATAAACTAAGCTTATGTCCTTTAAATTGTAAAATATATATGTATATATAATAATTAAACATAATTCCTATATACATTAATTCTAAAAATATAATTTATAATAAATTAAAATATTAAAATTCATATCTCCTACGAGACATGAATTTTTGCAGAAAATATAAACAATTATTTCACTTTAAAAATTTTGCATGAGAATAATGTCATTTAAATATAAACTTTCTGTTTTATAACGATCATTCCAGTTTAAATATTTATTGTTATTCTAAATTAAATTTTAAAGTATGTAGCATTTTTTAAAAATAAGTTATTTTTATTTATAAAATAATCAAACTCATTATTTGTACATTTTTATCATTATATTTAAATGCTTGAAGAGTTGACAGTGGGTGAAAATATTACCCATATTTATGTTGCTATATATAAAGAATATTATGACTCTCTTACTCTTAGTACAAGTATAAGTCTCTTACTCTTATGGAACTTAGATACACCAAGAAAAGCTTAAGCATTCTTTAGAATGAAAAAATCAATGAATGTTAAAGAAAAGAAAAATAACAATGTTTGTTTATGCTTGTCAACTGGAGAAGAAACTGGCTCATATATATTGCTAGAACTTGTCGATAAGTTCGAAGAGAGGTTTTTGTTCCTTATGTCTCACTTTTTCTTTACGATAATTTGAATTACTTCGTGTTTTCTTGAACCCTGCCTATCTTCTGACATAACACTTCTTTTTATGCAAGTAAGTAAATATCGTGTTTGATCAGACCGTTCATTTCTCATATTTTTCTATTGTTTTTGGCAATACATACATGGATACTTATGTATTTTGATGATAGAGAGAGTCGTTTTCATTTTCTTATTTTCTTTAATCTTTGTTCAATCAGAAGTGGTTATTTAGCTTATTTCTTTTTGGAAAGTTTTCAATTATTCTTAAAAGTTTTTTTTCTTTTTATTTACAAAGAAAATCTCATAGGCAATGTGCTAATTAATATCATATATGCAGTCGATTTACTTTATTTTAACGTGACAAATATTATGGTCAACTTACAAATTTACACAGTTATAACATAAAATTATACCGTTTTTATTAATCTGAGTATATTTATTGATTAAATTAATTTTTACTTTAATCTTTTGAGCATTTCAGTTACTTATGAATATTCTATACATTAACTGATCAATAGTATTTTCTCTTAAAAATATCTCTTAATTAAATTCCATAATAAATAGTGCTGATTACAATTTAATACTAATAAATACTTCATGTTATGCACATTTTTAACTTTCTGAATGTTAAAAACATAGTATAAAACTCTAATTTTTTACCAACCTTGAATATAATATCTGTAACATATACTTTCATCATTATTTTGCTTAAAAATCTTTATATTTACAATAATTGCTCTTATCAAAAATAATTCTTAACAAACATTATAATTAAAAAATGATCTTATAAATATTTAATATATTTCGACAATAATTATCGACCATCTATTATTTATTTTTTTAACAAGTAAATTATATTTTTGCTTCTAGTAGAATAATCATAATTTAAAGCAATTAGTTGGAACAACAAAAGTAATTGAATATTTATAATCAATATTTCATCATAAATTATATTCAACCGTTTGTTCTATTAGATGTTTAATCGTTTGTATAATATTTTTCAGAACAATAATTTTATTTACAATAATTGTTATTCTTAAATTAATAGTGTTTATTTAACTTTAAATTATAATACTTATTAAAAAAAGATACTAAGTATAAATTAGTATCTTTTTTGTATCATTTTATTTTACTATAATTAACTCTTTTTGACAATTATTATGTGTCATCAATTCTTTAATATGCTGGTTTGTTATTAGCGATACATTTTCATAAAATTATGCAGAATTTTAATTCCTTATCTTTGTTATTATCTAAACTGTAATGAACTAATTTAGATAACATCTGTTGTTTAATCTATTACGGTCAGATTTATCATCATATATTCAATACGATCTGTATAAATTCACGTGTAAAGTGTTAGATGAAATGCTTAATCTTGCATTTAAAATTACTGGATTTTTAAAAATTATATTTTAAATTAATTAACTTAATTCCGAATTTTCGAAAATATCTTCATATATTGTTTCTTTATTTTCATAAATTTAAGGAACTTAAATTTTAATATATAATAAATTTACGTGCCTTTTTAGCATTACTGAAGTTATCTTAGTACAAGTTGCTAAATGTATTTCATTAAAATAGTAATTATTATTTCACATTTTGTGGTAAAAGTAAATTTACTTAAATGGTTTGCTTCAATGTCACTTAATTTTATTATAATATAAAGGCAAAAATATTGTGATTGGTTTTATTCATAAATTTAACTGATTTATACTTTGTAAAGACGATTTCTATTTAAATAAAATCATTTTATTTTTCGTTTTTTCCCTGGCCATAGAAAAGCAAAAGCATAATTTTTCATAAAAATTCTAATTTCAGTATTTAGTCCAGTTTCATTATTTATAAGGATTATATGAATCCTCGAAAATTTAATTTAATAAATATTTGTGTACCAAAGACAATTTAGCTTATTAAGACCACTTGCATAACAGTTTTAATATCATTCCTATTTATATGTAACATTTGAATCTTGATTTAAATTACGAAAATTAATTTTTATGGTAGTATTAAGAGGATATGTTTTGCTTTAATATCCTTATATAAAATTAAACATGAGAATATATTTGAGAAGTTTTATTTGCTTTGCATAGTTAATAAACTTTGATTAATGAATAATCCACGTCTAGGCAGTGGATTATTCTTAAATAACAAATGCAGATTGGATAGCATGCAGGTAATTTTTTAATTCCAATTAATTATTTTTATAAGGTATTATAATTTTGCACCTTTTAACTCTGGGTGTGTAATAAATTCGAAGTAAAATAATAAAATAATTTCCACAAATCTAATAAGATCAGAATACAAAATATTAAAATTTAATTAAAAGAAATTAAAGTTGCTGTGAGGTGTTAGTTCAATTTCATCATTTTTTAATTATTTATAGCAAATTTTAAGTCATTTCAAACTCATAAAATTTGTGGTCTGCAGTTGCTGATTTGGCAAGATTCAATGCATTATTGCTTTTTAGCCCTTGTGCATTTTCCATACTGCTTTTTATCATTTTGCATTTATAATACATAGCATTTTCCAAAGTATATTTATAATTTTGCATATGGAAATAACATTTTCGCTTGCTTTTGATTATACCATTCCTTGGCAACAATTGTAAAAACATCATTTTACCGTTTGCAACAACTGTCAACATATTATTTCTCCTTTCGCAATGTTTTTGAAAATCGTATTAAGCGTGTTACATATACCAGGTTTTTACCTTGCAACTTTAAATCCTTCAAAATTTGATATTTACTTCGAAAATTATTTCTTCATTCATTCGTATAAATATATTTAAGAAAGTTATTTCCATTAAGTATTTTATGAGCTTAACTTTACATGTGTAATTTTATTATTAAAATAGAATTTAAGTTACGCATATTTTACGATTTCAGATGCTTTCGCACAATATGTGCATAAAAAATATATGTGTGCATTCATTGTTGCAGTTGATATCTAAATTTTTTCCAATATTAAAAATAAAAATAATCAATATGTTTACAATACATAAACTTATATATTTCTTAAAATTCAATGTCATTTGCGTAATTACGCATTTTATTTACATAGCTTTAAGAAGAAAATTTAGTTTCATTCAATGAAATTCAATGACATATATTTTATGAAATGTTCTGTTTTTACATATTATTAATATCAATGATGAGCTCGCTCCTATTTACCGACATCATTGAACTTTCCTTAATTTTTCTAAATTTAAAATAAATTAATTTGGATTCACTTCATCTTAAATTCTTATGGACAATTTTATTGATAGTTATTTTGATTAAGCATTTTATTTGTATAATTTTATTGACAGAATTTTATTTGATACAAAGCAATTGATTTTTTCTTGCATTTCATGAAATATACTGTTGCCAATAAATATTTACAATGTTGGATATTTTCCTTCCATTTACCATTTGTGTCATACATTTTTCATAGTTTCAAAATAAAATTAGTTTGATATTCTTCCTTTTATGTGTCGAAACTCTTGCAAAAGTGTTCTATTAAACAATATACATGTATACAATTAAAAAATGTTATTTTTTAAACCTGTACATAATTACAGTACATAATTTAAACGCATGACCATTTTGATGTTTAGTTTTCACAAAAGTAAAAGCTTAAAAACGGGATGGTAAATGTTTGCAGTATACCATCCCATTTTTTAGTTTTACCTCATTCTGCTTAAATTCGGTAGCAACATTGATGAATTTTATCACTCACACTGACAAAATTGAATTGTATCGTTAATTTTTATTCTATTCCTAGCTAACTCCTATACATTATTTTACTGCCAAATATTTATATTCATTATACAGATTAAGTTTTACTTAATATGAGGAATTCTAATTATTCAAGCCTTACAAAATGATCCGTTTTAATACATCAATAAATAATGTGATTTCATTTTTGTGATTGTGTTGTCAAGTCTTTACTTTTTTCTGAAGTTTAAAATAAAATTTCAGTTGAGAACTGTGTGGCACAACTCGTTCACGAAATGCTACTTACTGGAGAACTGCTTGGCACGCGAGCTATCATGATCCAGAGCTGTGGTGAAGGGGCCCCTAGGGGCCGCATAGTCCCCCTTGGTCGATTGAGAATCCGCTTCTTTACCGGATGGTCCTCCGATGTTAACCACGTGGCTTTTGACTTGCCGATGAGTAGATTCGGGTGACTCGGGGGTCAGCTCTTGGTCCTCTGCTTGGGCAGCACCACGTCCCCGGGACAGTTTCATCTGTATCTTCTTCCATCGGTCTGCGCAATATGAAGAAGAATTATAGAATAATGAGTGTATCAAATGCATAGAAATTGAGTTTGGGTTTCCACAACCGGCTATTCATATAAGCTTCATTTTTTTAAAAAATCCAGCTCAATCATGAATTATTTAGCAATTAAATCTTATTATTATTATAGTGGGCATTGGTTAAAGAACATAATCCTGTTACAAAACTATGTTCGTTATTCGAAATGTACGTTAACCGATCATCGATTTACCATAGATTTTTTTGTGAAATTGATTAATTCGTTCTCTGTAGAGAACCTAAAAATTAAACTAAAAAAGAATGTATTATTTCTTAGTAAATTTATTTTAAAAAAATTAATACATACGTATAGACTTTCATAGTAATCAGTTCTTTTAATTTTTTTTTGGGGGTGCATTAAAGATTATGTCCAATGTCCATTGCTTTTCTCTCTTTTTTGAAATTTTCCGCGTGATTAATAGCACTTTTATTGTAAAGATCCATAATAGTACTCATATCAGCTTAGTTTAGTTGGAATTCTAAGACCATTGCTCAGACATCCTTCCACTTCTTCAACGAATGAACGAGGGAGGCGTGTTCAAAAAGAAATCAGTTTCAATTTCAGTCCACTTTGGCTGTAAATATTCTATTAGAAAAAATATTTTCCAGTATAGAACTTTAAAGTTTAATATGCAACCAACATAATTCAATGGAGATGAAAAACGAAAGTTAAGTGACATAATCTTTTAAAATTTAAATTTGCAAATGTGATATAATTTCATAGAGACATAAACGGCTGTTAGGTTAACGAAATGCACTTTTCTGTTCTTCGTAAAAACATTTTCTTAAATTTAAAAAAAAATTAAATTCGGATTTTCTTAGTGCTTTAAGAATACTTAACGATTGTAAATAAAGAGATTAATTTAATGAATATCACATTTTTGAAAAATTAAAAGAAAATTTTTTATGAAGAAAAAAGAATCATCATTTCATAAAAATTCCAATTTAAGGAGATTTTTTTTTACTTTAAGCATTAGTAAATATTCCTTTTCTTCTAACGGTTTTTTCATGAACTGCCATTAAATTTTAAAGATACTTTCAAATTTTACAAAATTTAAAATATTAGAATTTATTTTATTTAAAAATAGAATAATAATTGAATTAAAAAGAATTATTTTAAGGGAAAAGTTTTTAATTAAATTGAGATTAAATATTGTATTAAAATAAAAGAAAATGACTTAAGCAACTATTGTAGAACATAGGTTCTACAACGTAGAATTGTAAAGAGAAACAAGCTAAATTCTAAAATTCTAAAATCTTAAATTATTCATATCTTTACGAATCATAAAAGAAAATAAAACGATTTTAAGAAATTATAGGTTTCATGTTCTAAAATTCAAAATACTAATGTGAAATAATTTAGATTATAAAAATTTAAAATTTTATTTGCACTTCTAAATGACGTAAAAGAAAAGAAAAACTTAAATAACATAAAAAAAGAAAAATGATTTTTGTATAAAATTTTTCTTGTTCTATGATTAAAAAGTGTAAAGTGCATTAAATTGTGAATAAATTGTACTTATTCGTATCTGTAACTGAAAACTTTATTTTTGAAGAAAAGTATAAAAGTTTTTATAACTTATAATTTTTTTATTCTAAGTGTATTAAACATCATTTCATTTTTTTTGAAAAAGCACTTAGGAGTTAAAAAATTTTGATAAAATCAAAATTTTAAAATAGTCAATCGGTTAGCTGATCATTATTTGCACATCGATTATAATTTTTTGACATTCGTGAAATAAAAGCGTATTGCAAACCATTAATAGCATCGCGTTGAGATAGAATTCATCTCACGAGCCTTAAAAGTATTATAGCATATTTGTATAAAAGTATTATAGCATAAAATAGAAAACAATAGAACTGAAAGCAGTAGTTAAAACTTTTTGAAATGAAATTAAAATAAAAATAAAATTTACATTCTTTTAACAAATATATGAAAATTTTTAAATCAATTTTATTTTATTTACTTATTTATTTGCACTTTGATTTAGGAAAATCTAATGAAGATTTCATTTAAATAATTATATATAATAGCTTAAGAGTTGTAACAATATTCGTAAATAATTTCTTACTAATTATAGCAAAACATGTAATTAATTTACTAAAATACATTTACTTTTTTAATATTTCAGAATTCTTTATCTATATGGTGATTAAAAATGGTTTCTTTCAAAGTTGGCTTATTTTTTTTTATAAATTTTAGGTGCATTTTAATAAAAAATGACAAGGCAAATTTGTTAGCTTTAAAAAGTAAAAAATACATGCATTCACCCGTTCAATAAAGGAAAAATAAAATACAGTTTTTAAATGAATATCTACATACTTTGTTCATAAAAATTTAAACTTATCGGGTATTATTTTATAATGACATACCAAAGTTTTTAAAAAAATGTATGATAAAAATTCGTTTGAAAGTTTCATATTTTTTAAGAAATAAAATTTAATTAATATTCAAAGTTGTTTGATAAAAATTTAACAATATTTTGATGATAAATTTTTCAAGTTTATCATAAAAATATTATTTTGTAAAAAAAATGAAGATTATTTTTAAGATTATGACGTTGAAATTTTTAAATTTCCAAAGTTATTAAGCATATTTATGTTCTAATATATAGCCGAAAAGAATTCTTTTTATGAATGAAAAATAATAATTTTAGAAATTTTATTATATTATTTTTATTCTCTTTTAGCAATCACAAAACTATTATAACAATGATATAAAAAAGTATTTTATCGAAATATTTAAAATAAACTGTGAACCGAATGCAGCAAATTTAAGAGAATAATCTGAAATATTTTACCTAAAAGCCAGCAAATATTAAAAATATTAATTAAAAATAAAATTATAAACTTTTCTGAAGTTTGTTTTTCACAAAAAATAAAAATTATGACACATTTTCGATTAAATTGTGAAATTAAAAGCATGATTTTGAGATAAGCTTAAAACGATAACTTCATTCAATAGTGATTTTAATTAAAATATGTGTTTTTTGAAAATAATAAATCGATCTAACTTATTTATGGAATGAAATTTAATATGTTCTAAATTTTGTTCTATTTTTTCGATTAAAGTATGCAAAAAGTAACATTTCGTTAACTAGGTAATTAAGAATTTTAAGATTCTATTTATTTGACAATTTTTTAATTAAAAATTAATATTTATGTCTAAAAATCAAAAGAATTTATATTAATATTCTCTCAAAATGTTAAAAAGTTCGTTTAATATATTTCATTTACTTCCTTCTCAGTTATCTAAATTCATTTCATCATTCAATTTAAAGGAGCTTATTTAAATATCTTTGAAATATGTTTGATGTAATTTATTAAATATTTTAATGCTAACTTAAAACAATATTGTGAAATTGCAAATGATGTTGCAACACTATTTTAAATTACATAGCTTATAATAAACTGAAGTACTTGCACATTTGAAATTCTTTGCAATACAAAAAAATGATTTTTCGCTGTTATTAATTTTATTTAATTTATTCGTAAATTATTTCCTTTATAAACAAGAAATAACTGCATAAATCTAATATAGACATATATATTAAGCAGAATTAAATTTCCAAAGTATATTTCGTAGTTAAAATTTTTTATATTTTTCTTTTTTTGAAGTATTTTGGTGTTTTTTATTTCAATTTTCTATTAAATTTCTGAATTCTTGAGCAAAACAAAATGTGAATTTATTTTTTAAGTTTTGATAACATTTTAGTTTTGTTAGCATTTCAGTATGATAATCGTTTCAAATTCATTTGCTATTTCTGATAAATATATTTTATTGCCACTGCAAATAATGAACTAATATACATAACTGATAGCCAGATTTTATTTAAGGAAGCATAAGTTTTTATTAATACTTTACCCGAAAAATTGCATTATCTTAGGCAGCATATTTTCATTTAAAATTTTAAGTATCGAAAGTTGCAAATTCCACAAAGAAATTATAATAATGAATCCAGTCTTTTCTCCATGATATTAATTTTTTTCATCGATTATTAAAGTTTTGACGATTCAAAATATAGGAACAAAAACAATTATAGCCATTATTTACACATACTATACTTAACTGATGCTTCTTAAAAATATGTAATGATTTTCCTGAGTTTTTAAAAGTGATTGTCTTTATAACTAACTAGATTTTAACTTCCTGATTTTTTTAAAATTTTGTTTAAGTGTATGCAAATATATAAAAAATTATTTCTTTCTTAATGTCTTTTAAAAAGTTTAATATATAGTTATTCATATCATTATTATAACTTCTTATATAAATTAACTTTTATTACATGTATATAATGTTATCTATATAATTTTGTTCTTGGAATGTTAAAACTTCAAATATGTTTAGTATGTGCCATTGGAATTTATGTCCTAATTACAGTTATAAAACTAGTACTGAATCTCAAATTATGAATGATTTGAGTTACTTTAAAAAATATTAAATTTAACTTAGTTCTATCCATTTTTAACTGTCAAAACATAAAAAATCTCGTTTTTTTTCAAGTTCAACAAGTGTAAGGTAATTTAAAGCAATTGTAATTAACATAACATGCACTTTCCTTACTGTTTCATTATTAAAATATATCCTTTTGATGTTTAACATTTAATAAACTTAAAATCAATGCTAAATTAAGCACTTGATAAATTAATTATTCATTAAATAATAAACTTTTTCATGTTATAATAATTTATTTACAACACTTCCAGGTACATTTTATATTTATAATATAATAATGGAGGATTAAAATTATAAATTATAATAATAATGAATAAAAATGATTCATAAAACAGAAAACATAAAAAAATGAAATGTTAGGTATTAATTTTTAATTATTTTATTACATTTTAATTTATTTATATTTGTTCTATGTTAGGTTTATAATTATATTGTAAGTATTTATATGCAAAATACTTGAAAATTTAAAATGTAAATATAAATGCAATTAAATAACATTCAATAGCTAAAAACAAAAGGGTTTTGATGGAAAATAAACTAATTGGCAAAAATTAGTAGGAAATATACATGAGAGAGAGAGAGAGGGATAAATTAAAGAATATTCGTTTCTCATTTACAAATGTTCGACATCGTTTCAAACGTAATTGGCTTTCATGGCAGATGTTTCCGAAGTTTTCAAACGAAACTTCAATTGTTTACTTTTGTGAAGCGCCAGTAAAGTACAATGTTAAATGATATTTTGTTAGAATCATTATAAAATCTTTCATTTAATAGATTCATTTAGCTTTCTAAATGACATTTCGAGATTTCTGGCAATTTTTCGTTGAGAGCAGCAGGACTATTAATAATTATTGGTGTTTCTGATTAAAATTTATATGCCAAGTTGCATCATAATCGTTTGCGTTTGCTTCAGTCCTCATTCGTATTTGTCATTATTGCAATGGAACATGCAAAAAATATTAACTAAATGACTTAACATTTCGTTTCCTATAGTCATCTTGAAAAATATATTTTACATTGATAAATACATAGAAAATAGTTAATGGTATAATTATAATTGCAAGAAATATATTTCGTTTGATTTGATTTGCTAATCACTCTATTGTGGATTTTTCGTTACTAGGATTAATATAACGTAACTTGTAGTTTAAAGGGAAATCTGAACCACTACTAGTAACCACAATTGAGGTGGGAATTGAACCTACAAATTAATAAACCTACAGGCCAAAGTGCTAACCATTCATCTGCCAGCCAAAAAAGTAAGAACACCTTAAACTCTACAACATTTCGTTATCATTGTTTTTTCGCAGCAACGATAAAAGTTGCATAAATGAAATTTTTAAAAAGGTTAAAATGTTCGATCTTTACTTTTAACAAAGTCCGAAAAAAACTTCTAACAAACCAAGGATACTTTCGGGCATTTTTAAAAATTTTATATTATAATTTATTATTTATTATGTGTAAGATGTTTGAAACATAACATATAATGCCTTTACAAATATAGATGTTTATATTAAGACCTACACTTTATCTTATAATAAATTCTGTGACTCTTTTTCTTCTTTCCAAAGATTATTTTGTAACATTAAATAACTTAATAATAAATTTTATCGTCTTTGTAACATGCTTTGGAATTAGAAAGAAAATGAACAATATTTTGATATATTCAATAATAAATAGCAATAACCATATTTCAATAATATATATATTCAGATTATTCATAATTTTGTATAAACCCAAAAATATTTTATGGAAAGTTGCATTTTAAAATCAGATGTATATTAAAAATATAGTATTTATTTTTCTATTTCCTGCTTTTTCTAATTATATTTAGTTTTTAAACTGGATTTTCAAGGTTATGCATCTATAACAGGTTACAGTGGTAAGAAATAAGTTACTAATAATTCTTCTATTAAAAGAGAATTTTTTTAGGAAACCTCTGCAAAACTACGGAAAGGATGTTTCCATGGTTACAGACGCTAAAATCGTAGACTTTGAAATGCCCTTGATGAGAAATAAAATATATACTACAGTCATAGACATATATGTGATATGATTTGTTAGTTCTGTGATTAGCTATTATTTCACATTAGTAATTAACAATTGTGGAATATAAGGTTCCAACGAGACAAAGAAAACCCTTAATAAAAAATTTTGATTAAAAAATAATTTGGATGTATGAAACGCTTACATTCTTTGAAATTATCTTTTATGTAAATGAGAATAACATTAAATTATGTTTAAACAGATATACGACTCTACTGGCCTTCAAAATATACATTAACTTAAGTATATTCAGTGCAATATAAATACTTTGTCAATATATAAAAAGATTCTAATTCTAAGTGCCAGTTAATAAGATTAGTAAATTAAGTGCTAAAATAGAATGATTTAGTTTAAAATAGCTGTAAAACTACGGCAGAAGGAAAGGTTAAAAGGCAACTATAAAATGTCTTCTAACGGTTGCTGCTTTAAAGAAGCTATTAAAGTTGATAAAAATGATTTTGTATGCAAATTAGTGCCGGTAGAGATCGTCAGACCAGTGTGAGAAGCAATGCTTAAGAAAGAGAGAATGCACGTGTTATTTTGCAGAAGAAACTAGGAAATCATTCTAGCAGTGTCAGTTGCCTAAAAGCATGAGTTGGAACAGACTGTTAGTCCAGTTGCGGGACTCGAACCGCCAGACTTCGTTAGGAAAGACCTTGTCTGCCAGCGTGCTATTGGAGTGCAGAAAGAGCCGTAGCTCGTAGCTTTTCCAGTGTTAAGGCAGCTAAAGATCTTTCTAGAAAGATTATGTTAAAAGAAAGCAAGTGGGTGTGGCTCTCCAGTGGCAACGTGCTGGCTGAGAGCGGATGTTAGTTTAGAATTTGTTTTTAGATAAAATTGAACCTTGGTAAGCTTTTCGTGGTAAATCTCTGCCATACCCGGGCTTCAGGCTTCTCGGGACCAGACGCCACAGAGCTGGAAATCTGTTCAGGACTGGAATATGAATAAAGGTTAATGCAACAAACATCTTATGTACCCACTTTGCACACGTGGAGCATTTTCATAAATACTTTAAAAGTGCATTTTTATGTACCACAGAAATTCGCAATGTTTCCAAGCTTATTAAACATTCTTAAAAGAAATAATTCTTTATTTACCAAGATATAGATTTTTTTAATAATGCTGTATGTGTAACATTGTTTCAAGATTGGGAAAATTTGATCCAATGCAAACAAATAACAAACTAACTTACATATTATTATGGAAGTTCGTTTTTATGACAATCAGTGTTACTTAATTGTTTTAAAGATCTTAAAATGACTGCCAAAGATCTCATTTATCATCAAATGACCGAATATCTTATTTTATCTTATATTGATTTAAATTTTTTTTAAAAAGTAATTCAAAACAAAAAAACAAACGAATTAGTTTATAAGTGCTATATCACACAGCATTTAGAAATTCAATCATTATTAACACACCTGTAATATTATTTTTGATAGAACTAATTCTTCTTTTTGGTAAAATTTTTTCATTAATTTTCTAATGCTGTATAACACCATAATTTTATGTAGACTATTATTGTTTTAAATTAGTTTATTTTACTTGTTTTGAATATCACTGGAATCATAATCCAGTACAAACAAAATAAACTAATAAATTTCCATCTGCATTTTCAAGCACCATTTAAATATTTAATGACTATTAATATTCTTAAAATAATTTATTCCATTTACATAGAAATTTATTCTGTTAAAGTAATTATATTTAAGCTTACAGTTTTTTAAATTTGGAATAAAATAATTAATTTAAGGAACAGAAATTAATTGCTTTCCTTGTGAACTTTCACGCAAAACAATCATTTTATCGCCATCAATGCATAACTTTTAATATTTTTGAAAGAATTTATTATTTATTATAATTTATTATAGCAGTTATTTATTATCTCTTTTTTCTCTGAATATTTAAATTTTTTTCACATGGTGGTTATTTGTAAGTTAAAACTGTTTTATTTAAAAAAAATATTATTCAAATTATTTAGGTAGATATAAATAGGAAAATATCTTTGTGATTTTGTTTTAATATTTTAGTTCCATTTCTATTTTTACTTTTAAAAATTTAAAATTGAATTTTTCTAAAATCATATATCTCGATGTATGTATCGATATCTATCGGATATGTATCAGTATACTTCGTAACGATAATGATACGATAATTTCTACAAACATAATATGCATAAATAGAATTTATAACAAGTTAAATTTTTCCAAATTAAATACTATAAATTAGAATACACAAAATATTTTAAACAATAAACTGTTTCTTTTTTATTTTTTATTTCAATCAAAATTCATAAACTAGGAGAAGTAATTTATAAAATTTAAAAAACTCAATTTTCTTACAATCAGAGTTGTCACACACACAATTTAAATTCTATGTTTTGTAAAAAAAAATAAACAATTAATTAGTTTATTTATTCAAAAGTAAATGAACAAATAAATAATTTACTAATAAAGAAATGTTTGGTTTCATTTACAAAATATACTGTTCACTATGCAATGTTGTTGTTAAGTAGGAACATTAACTCATTTATTCCGATCTGTATTAATTTCCGGAAACATAAATCTTTAGAAACAGATATCTCAGAAAGAAAGAAATAAAGAGAAGTTGCGATTACTCACGGATTCTGGCAGGTCGTGGAAGAGGTGATACCACCGCATCCCGGTAGGGGGCGTTTGTAATGTCTTCGAAGTTGACGATGAACATGCATATCTGTCCGTCCTCGTTGCGAATGGGTGCTGTCACCTGACTGCATAGGAACCTAGTTCCTGCAGGACAAAACATTATTGTGAGTAGATAATTAATTACTCAAGTCCACCATGACGGACGATTCAGAGAAATGCCATTGAAAACGTCGCAGAAAAAATAACCACTTTCTTTCTCATGTAAGTAAATTAAATGTGAAAGAACTATCACTTAAAAGTAATTGTTTCTTGGTGAGACTATTAGGAACTTTATTTAACTTCTAAATACAAATAGTGATTCTTTTTCTGAAATATAGGGTAGTTTCTAAATAAATTGAAACATTTTAAAGACAGATAACAAAGTTATTTCGAACAAAAAATAGAACTATAAATTAAAGAATGTTTTCTTTTGCCAGGGTGAAATGAATAGCATAATTGAATATATATATATATATATATATATATATATATATATATATATATATATATATATATATATATATATATATATATATATATATATATATATATAAAATTCGTAAGTTAATTTCCGCTGAAATTTTAAGCCATAATGGTTAAAGGCTCTAACTTAAGTATTATTCTGAGAGTTGGATAATTTTATGTATTTATATTGTATTATATGACATTGTGTACAAATAACATGATTACTGTGAACAAAACACACTACTAGTTAATTAGCTTTTCACATCTGTAAAGCAAATAAAATAAAAATATTTTTAGCTGATAAAAGATTACAAATTGAAATTCTCTATTACAAAGTATAAAATAATTTTTAAAAAAATCATTAAGAAAGTCTAATTAAATTATTGATTGCCACAATGTGTAATTAACACGCTTGTGTGACAAAATGATTTTAATCAGCAATACAACTTACAATTTATTTACTTTCATTTGAGGGGAGGAATAAAACAAAAACACTGCAGATAGAAATATTTTACTAAAAAAATTAAATGATTTCAAATATAGATTATAAGTTAAATAATGTCGTCTGGGTTGATTTACTCTACTTCAGTATGGAGGACGGACGTAATTGATAATATTACTATTGCAGAAACATTCCTTAATATCCAACTAAATTTCTCACATTATGATTGTCTTGAGTAAGATTGAATTCTATGATTATGTGTTTGACATAATCACACAAGTCAATATTTGACACAATGAATTCTCTAGCGGTTCCTGCCATTTTATTGTTTTTATGCCCAAAATACACGATACTTCGGGTGATGATAAATTTTAGACATTGTTTTGAAGTCTATATTTCAAGAAGTAGACAGTTTTTATATTGGATACGAAATTACAAGAAATTATCATATCTATTTTAAACTCCTGTTCAAGCTAATTTTTATCTTCAAATACCCTTCTAGATAAAGAGGCAAATAACTGTGTACAGAGATTGGATTTGGCAACCGGAAACATGCCGCAATAACATAACTTTATCTGTAACTAATTTAGTTATTTTAACCATACGAATGTGACAAATTTTAAATATCACTCACAGTTTTTCTCCATAATATACTTATTATTTAATAGAAAAATTAGTATAAACCTATTTTGAGACACAAAATATGTGATATTTAATTTTAAATTTCTTGTTAAAATTATTGGCAACCTTGAAGTTATTGGCAACTAATTTTCGTGATCAAATTGGAAACCGTGATTACGCACACAAGCTGATTTAATAGTCATGTGCTTCGTGCCATATTTGTTCTTTTATCACCTTTCTAAATTCATCTGTTGGTTAATATGGTAAGTTCGAAATCTAAAATACCAGCCTGATATTTAACGAATTTTAAAAAAGATGCCGTTACATATGAAGATGCTCTCTCGCATTGCGTGGTGACAAATTTTAGGAAACAAAGATAAAATGATTGGATTCTCTATTCTAAAATCAATTTCTTCGTATATCTTACCAAAACATAGTTGACACATTGTTAAATAAAAAAGAGAGATCTCAGATAAAAACTACATATTGTTTTTTCTTATTGATCGCTATTTATTTATAATTACTTCTTTTATTTACATTTTTTTAAACTATGTGTTCCATATTACTGTCAACGAATTCCATTTTCGGAATTGATGCAATTTCATTCAATGTCGCCGGTTTTTTGACAATATTTAAGTACCAAATTATGTAATATAGACATTAAAGTATCAAATACTTCTATACAGGAATAAAATTAATTTTGTGACTTCTCATTAATTTTATCATTTAAGTGTGTTTTTGTAAATTAAGTTTTAATATTAAATATCTCTTATCTGTCTTTAAGTACTGCTTGAAAATAATGAAAACAGTTACAAATCAAACTTTCTTGATAAAAATTTTTACTTATTTACATGTCTTAGTGGACAAATGAAATAAAGGTGCAATGTCGAATTTTAATGCAATGCGAAGATTATAGTCAAATTCTGTAATGATAATTATTAAACACTATTTTATTTGCAGCATATGAAATTATGAAATTGAAGCCTTGGAATTGAGAACATGAAATTAAAACATTGTGTAATTGAGGATATAAAATTGAGGCATTGGAACTGAGAATATGAAAATAAGGGATTTGAATTGAGAATATGAAATTAAGGGATTGGAATTGAGAATATATGAAATTGAGGGATTGAAATTGAGGCGTTGTCACTACGAATAGGAAATTGAGTCATTGGAATTAAGAATATAAAATTCAGGAATTGGAATCGAGAATTTGAAATTGAGGCATTGGAATTGAGAATTTGAAATTGAGGTACGACAGCCCTTTGGGGAGATGGCCTTCCTCAGAAGATTTCCCCATTCTTCCCTTCTCTTAGCTATTTATTTCCAGTTCTTTACATTTAAGAGGGCAAAATCCTCGTTTACACAGCCCAGTCTCTTTTTCATTCTTCCTCTTAGTCCTTTTACAAAGGGGATTGCATTAAAGACTCTTAATGCTGTTTCTTTTAGGCACATTCTTACTACATGCCCTTCTCCTCTCCTTCTGCCTAGTTTTGTGGATATGATTATGTTATTGCTTTTAAAAATAACACATATTTCAAAATTATATCCTTTTCTCCAAATATTATCGATAACAGTGCCAAGATAGTTCACAGTACCTTATATAAGGTCGATAAGATTTTCTTTTCTTTTTATTAAGGTCCATGTCTCAGAAGCATAAGTCAAAACTGGTTGGATCAATGCCTCATTTAGCAATATCTTTGTTTTCCTTTTCGTTAAGCGAAATTTCAGTAGTCATCATGAACCGAAGAAGCAGCGACTGATAATTCTTTTTCTGATTTCAGGATTTATTTCATTTCGGTAGTTGATTACTGATCTCAAATAGTAAAACGTTTTACAGTTTCAAATTGAAAAGAATCTATTTCAAACAATTTAGGGGTGATTTCTACCTTACCACAGTGTATGCATTTCGTTTTCTCCACATTCACTCTAAGGTTCATTTTTCTAGCTGATTTCTTCTATAACAAACAATTTTCACCAGTGCTGCTCTAGATCTTGCAATAATGTCAACATTATTGTGTCAACAAATATGCTACTAGTTCATTTAAAAATTAATTTGCTAGTTTAGAAATTAATCTGCTGTAGGTGATTCATTTCTAAATGCCAATTTCCGCTAATCAAATTTACTAAACGTAATCAACCTCCTCGAAGTTAGTAACAGGATACGTAAAAAGATACCATGCAAGCTGACATCTTTTTCTCTACATTACATTAAAGTTACTGGAAGAATAACTATCCTTAAGAAACTTATAACATTTTAAATATTTTCCGGTAAGATTGTATTTGGTTGGCTCCAGTATTGAATCCATTACCTTGAGGACGACTTTTTAAATTATCGTGCTACTGAAGTTACCTGGTACACATCATTTATTCATAACTGAAAATATCAGTAATCTAATTCATGAATTAAACATAAAGGGAATATATAAATTGAGTCAAAATTTATAGAGTTTTTGACATGTAAACATATATTTAAATTTTTATTAACATATAAACTTATTTCGAAAAAGTATTTTAAATGAAAAAGATTTTATTGCTTATACAATTTTAGCAATTTAATTTAAAAAAAAATTATTTCATATATTATTTTATAAAAATTACTGTCATGCCACACCTTAATATTTAATTTTATAAATTAAATAATTATAGATCACATGTAACATTAATTTCGTGTTCATACATTTCTCATTACTATAATTTTATTTTGTAAAAATATCAAATACCCTAAATGAAGAAAAACGAGTTTAATTTGTAAAAAAACGAATTAAAATTGTTTTTCTCACAAAAGTGATTCATAAAAGAAATGCAGTCACATTAATAAAGCATTTATCGCTATCTAAAATTCTGCTTAAATAATTTATTTATTTTTTTTTTAATCCGGTACAACGAGCTTTCGACATCTGAATAAGCTATATTGCATTGACGTCACAATTTGTGACGTAAATTTATCATTTGTTTTTTTCTCGTCTTAAGTATAGATGATTCTAGAATAGATCTCTTTCTAAGAAGTCTTTATTCTAAACTTGAAAGGATGATGTTTGTTAGGAATTTATTCGCTTTCAAATTCTATTTTTGGAGTATTAACTAGAGAATTTATCTAAGAGGTATAAAATCGCAAAAATTGCATACATATATATATTGCTTGCGGTGATAATATTCTAATTTTGTAAAAGACAAATTTTATGAAGAGAAAATATCTATATGAATTGTATTTTTTAGCAGAATTTAGCATCGTGTAAATATAATAAATCTTTGATAAAGCACATGATTATATTTTCCGTATGTTATCAAAAATTAAATTTTAACATAATTTTAAACTCTGATAATATTTAAATTATTTGAAACATTTTTAATAGTTTGAAATATATTTTATTGATCATTAAAATTACCACACCAAGAAGAATTCAAATAACAAAGTGATATTTATTTGATAAGTTTATTATAGGGAAAATAAAAAATGAAGTGTAATACAAGGGGAAAAATTTCGGAGGCAAATGTCCTGAGAAGTTAGTATACAGAAAATATGCATAGTGAATCGTATTCACATGTCGCAAGGGAAGAAACCTGTAACACTCCCGAGCACTCACCCCGAAAGGTATGCATGCAAAAGCACAATATCCATCTCTCATTGTTCAACAGTGCTGGGGAGTAAACCCGAGACCCTGTGCATCGAAGAGCGATTTTCAACCACTAAGCCACACTGTTGGCATTTAAAATAATAACTACAATAGTAACAAAGTCTGGGCATTGACTTAAACAGGAATTGGTGGCCATACTGATTCAAAATACTACCGTAGTTACTGTAGTGATCCATGGACCATCATGATCCATGAAATCCATGGATCATAGTGATTGTAATGAGGAGTCACTTTTTCATTACTTTTTCATATTTTTCATTTATTGAGTCGTTTTATATTAATATTTTGCAGACTTTAATATTTGTGAGAGATCTGGATAGCGTGCTGACCAGGACGGAAGAATAATTTATGTATGAAAAAAGTTGTTACGATAGTATATTAGCCTAATGATACGCAGCCTTTTCAGAGCTTCAATAAAAAATTGAACCATGAGGGTTTAAATAACATAAATGTAGCAAACGTGTTCAGAGTACTATAAATGTGAATAAGACTTGACAGCGATGCGCATCCGATGTCACCCCATACCAAGGTTATTATGAGTTAACGAATGTATACTTGAATCCATGTTCGCTGTCCTAGGAGCCACCACCTGTGGATGCGATTATCACGATAATGTAAACATAACCGGTATTCACATCAGATAATGCAACTTTCCATTCTACTTGGTTCCAGATTCGTTATTGTTCTGAAATACAGTATCACGGATATCCAAAGCAATGGCCATCAAGCTAACAGTTCATGCTGCAGCAAATGTCATCAAACTGTTCGCTCAAATGGCTGTCTAGAAAATGACTCTCTTTCTGAGCTTCAGGCCTTATGTGGATTAGTTGTACGATCTATTAAGATCTTGCGGATAACAAAATCTTCAATCTTCTTGGTCGTTGGGGACCACGGGCTGTTAAGATGCAGCATGAAATCCCGCAATGGGCCATTATGATCTATTCCATACCATATTCGTTAGAAAGTCATGGATTTCAACCGATGAGAGAAGAAATATTGCGGTATATATATATGACAAGAAAAAAGGATGACATGCTTCAAAAGGGAAATTTATGGAACAAAGTATTGTGATATGTGCTTATGATTCACTTTACAATGTTCTTAAATGTCTTTAAATTAGAAAATTGTATATAGTAAGTTTTCATACGCAGACAGTATTTGTATATTGTTGCTTTGTGAAGCATTACTATCATGTCACGTGTAAAGAAAAGAAATCTTTACCAGTATAGACTTGACAAAAGTCAAATTACAATCTACAGGGATATATATATATATATATATATATATATATATATATATATATATATATATATATATACACGTGACATGATAGTAATGCTTCACAAAGCAACAATATACAAATACTGTCTGCGTATGAGAACTTACTATATACAATTTTCTAATTTAAAGACATTTAAGAACATTGTAAAGTGAATCATAAGCACATATCACAAAACTTTGTTCCATAAATTTCCCTTTTGAAGCATGTCATCCTTTTTTTAACAATCAGAATGTTTCACTCTGGGAATTAAAGTTAGAAACTGAAATTTTATTTTTCAAACATTATGCTACGTTTACGCACTAATACTAGCATTTTGACTAGAGATTTTGAATGTTTAAAATTATATTCTAGGTCAAACCAGAATCATAATTGAAAAGAAGGTAAAAACTATATTCTAAGCCTTTATCATGAAAGAATTATAAGGTATTAATCATTAATGATAGAACTGATTGAAAATTTGCGAGAAAATAAGGAGTGATATTTTGTTCTTTTTCGAGGTAATATATGTTTCTGTAAACATAAAAAAGTATAAGTTGTCTATCATCTCGTAGTTGGTTCTAGATTCATTTCTTAACTCTATTGATAACCGGAAGTGGGGTGTTGGACATCTATTTTTGTGTGACATCTATCGGGGTGTGTACTTGGAAGTTTTCAAAATATTCTATAAAATATATAAAGATATCAATTAATTGATGAAAGGCCCTTAAGAAGACAAATGAAATACCATATCAAAGTTCTTACGTCATCTGTTGGGAATAGTAACAAAAGACAGTAACAATAAAATGCTCAATATTTGAAAGCATTTATTTTTAAAAGGGGTTTCAAAATGCAAGCAGAATCTAATATATAAGTTAAGTTTGTGAAGCTTAATTTTTTATCCATAATAAAAACATAACTAAAATTAAAATTTAATGAAATTTTAGAATATTAATCTATGCATATATCAATTTTAATAAACAAATAAATTTTAGAGGAAAACAATTTGAGCCAGCGAAGTTTTATTATTGAATATATTAATTTTATTTTTCTAAGCAATAAAACAGACTTTTTGTACTGTTACGCTAATTTTAGTTTTACATTCACACGTTATTCCTACTTTCCAAACAATTATCGCACCACATAATGGATAACTTGGTAGTTCAAAACTATTGTAAATTTATCTCTAAGAAACTCTGTTTAATGCTTTGAAAAATAATTTTTCATAAGGGGCAGGCCGTATTTATGTATCGCAAGGGAGAAAACCAAGAAATTTCCCAAGCAACCGTCCAACATATGGGAATTCAAAGAACAGAAACACGTCTCTCATTCAATAGCCACTTTTATCGAGCTCCAAACATTCCAACATTAAAAGACAATTTCTTTTAGATACTAAAACTAATTTATATTGATTAGAATCCATTAAAATACAAAACTATTCAATGAATAATTAAATTATATTAAAATATAATTAGTTTTAAATATCATTAAACTGGTATTATCTTCCTTATGGCATTAAAATTGCCAAAATGAATAAAACTGAGTTGAATTCTTAAAATGTTAAATGCAACGATTGCTAAAGTTTAAAAAAATTGTCAGTGACATTAATTAAATTTTGTGTTATTCTTCAGTGGTTTATTTATTTATGATTTGAAGAGCTGCAAAAAGCATTAGACACGTGAATAAATTATATTCCATTGACGTCATAATCTGTGACGTAAGTTTAACATTTTTTTCTTGCATTCCTATTCTAGATTGTTCTCGAGAAAATCTTTTGTATGAGCTTCTATTTCATAAAGTGAAAGCTTCATATGTTTTGTGTGCATTTACTTTTTTTTCGTAAATAAACTTTCCCTTACATTTAAAACCATAAAAAACATTCAAAATATATATGGTACATTTTTCTGTGAAATTAATATTCTAAGTATCATTTACTTAATTAAAAGAATTACGATAACTTATCAATAGCAATACATATATTAATTAATATTTAAGAATAATTTTTTTTGAATTTCCAACAATTATTTTTATTTATTTTAAATTTCATTCCAAAATAATAAAAGTAAAATAATAAAACTTTGTTTAAAAGTTTTAGTACTATGAATAGATGTCAATGAAAATTACAATCAATTTGGTAATTTTTTTAAAGAAGATTCTTCAGAGTGAAAGGTCATAGATTCGATAATAGGCACTGTTGAACAGTGGGATGTAGAAGTTGCTCTTCTTTTTACATGCACGTGTGTCTTTGTTAATGCTTGAGAATTTTTCAAATTCATCCTACGACTATAGGCTATGAGCCTATAATACATAATGAGCTCAAGATGATGGATAGTGAATATGGGATATTTGCAACATGAGAATACGCTCTAATATCTATGAAAAGTTTTGGAAGACAATATGCAACTCGTATCGTACTAAAGTATTTTGATATTAATTAAACTACATCACGAATATTTGTAATTAATTTTAACAGACATAAAATTTTGATGCACAATCATATCTAATAAATATAATTCCCTCCTTACGGCATTATTTAGAATGAATTAAGAAATTATAATTTTCTGCTTAGATATAAAAATAATTATTAAATTCAAAATTTTTGAGTAAGTACAAATGATATTTTTTTGCAGTTTTATCTTTTACTTCTTTTATCAAAAAATTAAGACGATTCCATAAAAGTTATAAAAATTTAAATATATAAAAATAAAAGTATGAAATAAAAAAGTATAAAAATACTTGATGCTTATTATAATTTGTGACATACAGTCTATAGTGAATGAGTAGGGAAACACTTCAATGCAAATATAGTAATATGCCAAAAGTTTTATTATTTTCCAAGAATCATTATAAATGTGATTTCTTTCACCCAATCAGATTCTGTGATAAAACTCGCCACTAAATCATTAAGTGGGATCGGTTATTATACTGGCTATATAGATTATAGTATCGTGTGTGTCTAGTTATTCATGTGATGTATGTGATATACCAATTTAATTTTATGAAATAAATATTTATATAATAAAATGTGCAGCATTTACTAGTAAGTTTAAATACTAATTAAAAATATTTTAATTATTTTCTTTGAATGCATTACTTAAAAACAACTTTTCTAAAGGTACTAAATATGCTACTATGATTTCAATTCTTCCACAGAAATTCATATTCTATTTCAGAGGTATTCTAAATTGTATCTTCTAATGAGATAAATTTATTTCCAAATCTCTTATATGGGAAATAAATTTATATTTTAACACACAAGTCACAGAACATAATAAATTATCCACACTGAAAAAAAAAAATAACAACTATGAGTACATATTTTACCACAGGCAAGCAAAGGATTGTTTTATTTTTTATTATAAATCCTAAAATGCGTTTTTACGGGGCTTCTTATCTTGTTGGAGGGACTCTTTTGTCTTTTTCGAATAATCACTTGGCACGAGTTAACTGGCTTGTGGTCAGAGATCGAATATTAGAATTTGTTTCACAAAATAATAAAAACGCATTAGAATTCAATTATAATAATAAATATATTTTTCCAAAGAAAACATATCTGTACAGAATTATGAACAGGAATTTATGCTTTGTTTCAGTTTTAGTTAAAGATAAATCTGGAATTTCCTGGATAATAAAGAAAGATCATTTCTTTCATGAAGAAATTATAATACTCATAAGTGTATTTCTAACTACAATCTACTGCAAGGTATATTAATTTCAGATTTTTATGAATATTGACTTTGAGAGCACCATTGTTTCATCGCTTTTAATAAGCTTTCATTTAAAATTTTGAAAACAAGAATGTTTGGATAGATAAGAATCTTCATAACTCTCTTATTTTTCTTAATGTATTTGTCACATTAAAAAAAACAATTGAAATAATGCTTAGAAATGATCTTTTCTTTAATAAGCATGCTAAAAATTCTCAAATTGAGCAATGGAAATGTGAACTCATGAAATGTATGCTATGAATATGAAACTAAGACTATCTTCGTATAAAAATTGTGAGTTGGAGGAACAAATTTTGTAGATTTCGAAAAAAAAATGGTTGTTAAATATAATTTATTTTTTATATATAATATGTATACCTTACAGAATTAAAGTACTGATTTTAATAATTTTATAACAATATTTAATTAGATATTGTTTACTGCCTCTAAGCAGTTTCAGTATATAAAAACAATTACATACAAAGATTTATGAGTATGATATTGAAAAATGACTACTGCTGCTCTAAGTTCTGTATAAATCGTAAGTAATAATGTATAATTAATAATAATAAATTATAATTTTTAAATTAAAATTTCCAATTAAAAAAATTATAATTATTCTATAATAAAATAGTATTATTAAGTGATAAATATTTTATTCTATCTCATTTTTCAACAAAATTAAATATTTAAATTAAAAAAATAATGTATTAACTTCTAGAACATTATTAAATAAATCTTTCCCAGAAAACAAAATTTCTAAATGAGCAAATCATATTAAGTTTTCAATCACTAAGAATCAAAGAAGCCTTGTGTAGCCTTGTGACCTGGGAGTAAGAATTATCTCAGCGTAACTTATACGTATCGTAAAAGGTAACTGTTATCGGTACCCAGCCTCAGGGGTATAGCAGGGTACCCTGTCCCTGGGGATTATATCAGGGAACTGGTCTTCAGATTCGGGGTTGAGCGTGAGATAGACTATCTCATCTTGTAAAACTACTCCAGTTTTGAAAGCTACACAAGGGAATCCAGGGCAGACCCAAAGAAAACGACTTGAATAGAAATAGTAATAATTTTGACTTCCGGATCGGGACATGAATATCAATGATGAGGCAGAACAACTTACCCATTATAAAATAAATATCCCTACACAGCAAGAAATTAGATAGAAAAACAGTGGTGTAATTAAGTAAAAAGAAGTTAATCTTTACTTCAATCAAACTGAGAAACTGGATCCAATTGGTGTGGAATTTATTAATTGTTAAAAAAACTTGACTTAGTTTTGGGTTTCATTTTAATTAATGAAAGAATATACAAACTCGGGAACAAAGGATGATTTTTATAATATTACTTTGATCAATATTTATGCTTTTACAAATGAGATAGATAAATTGATAAATGAACAATTTTATAAAGAGGCTCAACTGCACTGTATCAGCAGATTTCTCATACTTATAAATATGAATGCCAGAAAATTATTTTCAAAGGTGTTATTGAAACACACACAGCATGTACAAAAGCACCAACAACTTCTTATTATTATCTTGCATGTTTGCTTAAGCTAAATTGAATACCCTGATGTTAAATTGCATATCTTGTAATTTCCATTGTGCCAATGTTTTATTGCAATGTATTTTGTGTTAGATGTTCCCTAAATTTGTCAATTGGGGACAGCCAGAGGCAGCAAGGTGCCCTACAGATGTATCTGGAACTGTTGCAGGAACGGTGCCCCCGGTGGTGCCACTTTCTTTTATTCTTCCTAGCAACTCCCATCTAAACTGGTAGAACCCTTCTTGGGTTAGGTACAGGGGAGTTGGCTGGTGTATACAAAAGCACCAACGAAAATGGAGGACTTGGTATTCAGATAGCTTTGATGAACAACCTGAAAGGCATGACTACATGCTTCCTCCATTGGGCAACTAACAGGAGACATAGATTATACCATGAACAGAACTGCAATCAAACTGACCCTATTTTTATTTCAAAAAAATAGGCTACATCAATCAAAGATACTAGTTTTTAGGACAGATAATTGCGACTCGGACTATTTTCTGATCATTGCGATATTTCGACATATAAGACTCGTGGTCAAGAGTTCTCCTACCAGAAAAAAATTTTCCATTGAAAAATTTAATGAAAAAATCACACAAAACAGAAATACAAATCTAAAATTTAAGAAAGGATATTGAACTCAAACATAAATGTAAATATAGAGACGGAGTAGAATTTTCTGCTTTTGGAAAAAAAACTGTTTTTGAAAGAAAAAGAAAACTGTTTTGGATACTGCTGATGCAATATGGAAAAGGGATGGAAGACAAGTTAAAGAATTGTTTCATGATGAGTTTAAAAGGGTTATAGACTTGAAAAATAGTGTTAGAGGAAGAATGCTTCAAAATTACAACATAGCAAAAAAGAAAGATTATGAAAGTAAACGAAATATCGCAAAAAAGATATACAGAAAGAAGAAAAAAAACCTATTTCTAAATAATAAGATTGAAGAACTTATTGAAAGTAACATAAAAAAGCAAATTCAGAAAATTTTACTGAGAGACTAAAAGGCGAGTAAATGAGTTTCAACCGCATGTTCTTAATTGCAAAGGAATTGATGGAACAACTATTACCAAATTTTAAATAGAGATATGAAAGGATTTCCTCCAGACTCTGATCAAGTCAGGCAATAAAACAATATGGAATAAAAATTTTAAAAATGCTAACCAGAAAAATACTACAGGGCAATCTTTTGAAAAGATCAAATTAATTATTCAAAAAAAATGGAAAATAATAAATCTCCAGGAAGGCGCAAGATTAGAGTTGAATTTATAAAACATACAAAAGAAATACTGTGATATGAAATTTATCAACTGGTTCCCCATATTTAAAATCAGGAAGAAATGCTGGCAGAATAGAGCTTAGGAATTATTGTAACGATATATAAAAAGGATAACAAGATGAACAGTAATTACTCTATAGAAGTGTTACACACATTATTAAATGTCAACTATAAAATTTTGACTGCATTGCAGAAAATTTATACCAAAAGCGAAACAAAAAGAAGGGATAATTACTAATGGGGTTTTAGATAATACTGCTCGATTATTGACCAAATAAAAAAGAAAATATATCTTTCAGAAATTCATTGAATATAATCTGTCTGCCTTATTTGTGTTGGTTTTAAACAGGATTTGATAAGATAAATAGAGTCAAAATGATTATAGAATTTTAGCTGAACTAAAGATACTAACGAAATTAGTTAAACTAATCCAAATTTCTCTGAAAGATTCTCAAAACATTGCGTTTTGATATAAAATGACTTCTCGGGGGTCTTTGAAATAATGTAGATGTTCCACTATGAGATGCATTATCCCCTATATTGATTAATTTAGTTCTTGAACACGTCCTCCGAAAGTTGGATATTAAAGGTTAAGTATCCAGTAAAACAAATCTATTATCATCAAGTTTGTGCATTTGCTCATGATGTGTTGGCATTTTGAGCAAAAACAGGTATGCATTGGCTGCAACGGCAAGAAAATTAATAAAATGTGTAAGCGATGTCCTTTTCTCACTTAATGAAAATAAAAGAAAATACATGAAGAAAACTAAATTCGCCAGTGACTATAGAGATTGTCTGATTATTAATCATTATAGATTCGAAACTGTTAATAGTTTTACAGATCTAGTGAAGTGTCATTAACGCTTCAAATGCAACTTCAGAAGAGATTACAATTTTAAAGCGTAACAATTGTTTTTTTTTTTCCTTATCGACGACTCAAAATTGAAAGTGAGGATCCTCTGGTGGTGCCATCTATCGAAAGAACCTTAGATCAAAGATGTACTTTAATGTTCGTAGTGCTCTGGTTAAAAGAAAGACGCATCCATCTGACTTAATTTCGCATAGCCCTCGGATGGCGAGCTTGGCTTGTCCAAGTGTCATGAATAACAACAACAACAAAACAATTAAAGTTATAAAAAGCAATTATCCGGCCTGTGGTGACATATGGTTGTGAGACTTGAACTCTGACGTTAAAAGATATTAATAACTTTAAAATTTTTTAACTAAGAATGATATATATGATAGACAGAAATGTGAACCAACTCAGGTAAACAGTAATCTATGGAAAATAATAACACTCATTAAAGGAAAAACATTGTGAAAATTATTAAGGCGCAACGTTTATCTAAGCTAGACCACATCGAGAGACGAACTGATAATCATATAACAAAATTCTTTCACTGGAAGCCAATCTGCAACAGACCAAAAAGGAGACGACAAGATGATGTGCTGAATGATCTAAAATGCTTGAAAATGACAAACTTAAAGAGTAAGACCAGAGACAGAGTCTTGATTGTGCGGCAGGCTAACGCACATCTCAGGTTTTAAATTCAATCAAAAAGAAGAATTTTAAAAAAATCAATGAATTAATATATAATAAACTGAGAGAAGCTAGAGAGTAATATAAAAAGGAAACAAAAACGCAAATGTAAGTTACAACTTATATCGGCTGCCTCAAGACTTATTAGTGGGCATCCGAAAAGCGCTGACATTCGAATATGGACCCAAGGTCTTTTCAACCTGAAGCCTGATCACATCCTGGATTGTTTGGGGGTTCGCTGTGGCGGATGTTTACGCATGTCCACTACTGGAACTTGACTCCGCTAGGTTTCATGGAATCATGGATCTGATCTAGCTGACGCCAGATCTCTGAAGGATTGGAAGCAACAACAACATACATGAATATAAGGTAGGAAATAACGTGAAAGAACGAAAAAATGAGATAAATTGAACATTAATGTAAAAATAAACATAAATGGACAAAATAATTTTACAAAATTTAAATTGTGCTACTGTGCATTCTAAACTTGTATATATATATATATATATATATATATATATATATATATATATATATATATATATAAAGCTTTTATTTATAAGTAGTTGCCGCCCAACTTGTATAGTGGTCAGCTTGCCTGACTGCAGATAGGGAGGTGCTGGGTTTGAATCCCAGTTCGGGCATGGATGTATTTTCTTTATCTATGCTGTCTTTGTCCTTTCCTTGTATGAATGGGTCGTGAATGGTTGTGATTAGCCTATAGATTGGTACCTATGGCATGTGTGTACTGAGGAAGTCAAGTCGGACTCCACACAAAAATATGATTCATTTGGAAAAGTGGAGCAGCGCACCCCATAATACCAGCCCAGCTGGCACACGACAACATCTATAAATTGTTAATTAAAATCCAAAGCGCAATATTTTTAATATTTTTTTTATTTTGTCATTTTTGACCTTGTGTTTGTATAGTTCTCAAAATAATTACGTAAATTTAATTCGAATACTTCTGATCATATGAAATAATCCTTGTTTACTTTAATAAAGTTGATCAATAATTAAATAAATAAAATCAAGTACAAATAGAATAAAATTCAATCATTTTTACAATAAACGAAAAATTTCATTTTCAATCTCCTTTTTTTTTAACATGCAACTTAAGCTCTGCTTTACGTTTTCAAATGCTAGTGATTAATTATCCAGTCTCCTTAACACATACTTATTTTAATTAGAAGTAGAAATTTACAGAAATTAAAAAATTTAATTTAGCAATTCTGGAAAATTAAAATTTCGTTGTTTAAAATGAATTGTTTGCTAACAGAATGTCTTAGTTTGCAAACAAAACTACTTTTAAGAACTTATTATATCTCTGTTTTTCAAACGGAAGTCAAAGATTTATTTTTAAAATAAGTCATTGACAACAACTTTTGTCTGGCAAAAAATTTTAAAGCGTTCCTTTCATCCATTTTTCTAAGAATACTCAATTTATTTTACTTCCTTTAAATGTGCAATTATCCTCAAAATTAAAATAATAAAGGTTCTCAAGTTTTATGCTTATGAAAACAAACTTCGCTCTGTAAGTTCAAAATGTTTCTGCAATTTCAACTTTAAAATGCCTTAAAGAAAGATAAGTATAAAATCGTAGAATCTTATTTCTTTAAATAAAAAAACTTACTAATACTTTATTTAAGTGATGTGAAAACCAATAAAAAGTAATTATGTATTCTTTATTTTTATTAAAAATATCATTAAAGTTTACTTTGTTAATGAAGTAGGAAGTTAAAAATGTTTATACGACGAGGAGAAAATTATAAAAATTTAGGAAAATGTCTTTAGAGCATGTAAATGAAAACTGGAATTTGCATTTTTGAATAATAAATAATAAGTAACATTAATTCTTTGATAATTTTGTAAAGCTTTTTTGAGAAAAGCCATTATATACCTCATAAAATCATAAAATATACTGTTATTGTAAAATTTTATGATATTATTGTAAACATTTTGTAAATATTTCTTAGAAATATGGAAGATTTTTAAGCAAATTATTAAAAAACAATTTAAACACTATTACAACTAATTAATCTTTTCCAGAAAAAATGTTCTGCTTGAATTTACGCAAAAAATAACTATTTTTCTTGTTCTCATTTGCTGCTAGATGAGCTTTTAATATTTCTTTTAATTTGTAATCATTTGCTAACATGGTTTAATGTTATTTTAAATTAAAACTGTTATAATGCTTATATATATTTTTTGAAACGCATAACTCTTAAATTTAAATTTTTTAAAATTAAAATTCAGTACTTCAAAATTTAAGCATTTTTTGCAAAGACTACGAAATACTCTTAGAAAATAAATACATTTAATGAATTAAATCTTACTCAGCTAATGTAAAATATTTGATTGACCAAATTAATCCTGCATAATACATTCTTTTCTAAAAAGGCATATTAAGAAATATTCAGTTATAAAATCTCAAATAGGAAATAAAGATGTTCTATGTATTTAATGTAACTCTACCATTTAAAAAATGCTTGATGTTTTACATTTTTAATTTCATTATAAACACAACACACACACAATTCACTTTATCCCTAAAACATATTCAAAATGTATAAACAATAAATCTGTAAATTGTAATGTAAAAATGTTTAAAATCAAATTTATTGCAAAAGGAATTTTATAATGCTTCATTTTAAAATAATTAATTTAAATATTAAAATCCATCACTAAAATGTATTCAAACATACTAAATTTTATGCATAAATGTAAACTTGGGAAAAAATGCTTAAATTTTTAACTGAATGACTGTTTTAACTGATATTATTATCCTAAAGTTGAGCGTAGATTCATTCTAAGTAAAAAAGTTTGTGAAAAGCTTATTGAAAACGTTATTTTGAATATAATGTACACTCAGTCAAAAAAGTATTGGGACACAATATAAGTTCATGAAATTTTATCATAATATGTAACTTAAATACACAAATGAAACAAAAAAGACGTATATGACATTTTGTTAAATTCAGATCACAGTGACTGAAACAAAACTCAAATATTAATGTAATTATTGTTATAATTTAAAGACAAAAAAGTCAAGACAAAAAATGAGCTCAAAAAAGTATTGGGACACTGCCCAATAAATAAAAAAACAGCAAAACATTTATAGTTAATACCTTGTTGGACCACCTTTGTACTTTATGTCCTCTAACAATCGCGATTTGGCATGAATTTGACCAGTTTTGCACGAAAGAACCCGTCGATTTTGGCCCACTCTTCAACCAGATGCTTTCTTAACTCCTGCTTGTTAGAAATGTGGTGTTCATTGAGTTTTTGCTGCAAATAATCCCATACATGTTCTATGGGATTAAGGTCTGGACTCTGTGCAGGAGTTTTAATCATACCAGGACAGTGGTAAAGGGCCCATAGCTTGCAAATGGGAGCAGTATGTTTTGGGTAGTTATCCTAGTACAAATTAAAATGGCTTTCTATTCCCAACTTTCTCACCTTTTGCTTTAAATTTCGCTTGAGAATGTCAAGATAGACATATTTATTCATTATACCATCTATGAAATCTAAGTTTCCAACACCAAAGCTTGTCATGCAGCCCCAGATTAATTGGTTGCGGCCTCCATACTTAACAGTAGGCAGCAAGTTTTTGACATGCAATTACGTATTAGATGTCCGCCAGACTTTTTGCTTCCCATCTGATCTGAAAATGTTATATTTGCTTTCGTCTACGAAAATTACATTTTCCCAAAATTCTAGTGGCTGCTTTACATACATTTTAGCAAATGCCAGTCTATCCTGTCGGTTCACTTCGAAATGTAGGGCTTTCTTCGAAATACTCTACCATGATACCTAAGTTTTTTTTAAAACATTTCTGACAGTTTCAGGATTTACAAATTACCCGAACATACGTTTACATCTCAGAGTCATTTTTACTGCGCTGGTTCTTGGATTAATGAGAACTTGTCTTACAATCCACCTTTCTTCACGTTCAGTAAATATCCTAGGGCACCGTGATCTCTGCTTTTTTCTCAACACTATTTGTTTTCGTGAACCCGTGAATAACGTTAAAAACAATAGACTTACTCAACTCCAAGATTTGTCCTATACAGCGAACTGATTTTCCATTTTTTCCAATGTCTTATTACAAGATTTCGCACATCCATAAAATCTCTTTGTTTTTCGCCATTGCTCTACATGTAACCGATTTCATTGACAACTTATGTTGAAAAGTATTGTCTAAAAAAAGTGGTAGCTAACTAAATTTTATTTTGTGTGACATATTTATTGTTTTACTTGCTCATTTCAAAAGTGTCCCAATGCTTTTTTGACCCTTGTTTGCCTTTAAATTATGTTCAAAAAGCTATATCAAATTATAAAGCTAAAATATTAGCAAAATTTTAATTATATAGTGTATATTAAATGATAAAGCATCTCTTGATTACTTTTGCTTTTATTTTAATGTGATAAATATTTTTATAAATAGCTTTACATGTTACGCAAGTGTCCCAATACTTTTTTGACTGACTGTATATATTGTGTGTTAATATATAATGCAAAAGTGTAAAAATGCTGATTTTTAAAAAAAGTATTTCACGGAAAAAAAATTATTTCGAAGAGGGAATGTCTTTTAATTATTTATAAATATTTCTTATAAAAATAAATTAAAAAGAAAACCTAATAATTGATTTCCATTTTGTACTTAATAATTTCCATTGAATTAACCCTTTCACTTCTATTTGGACCACCATCCAGATATTTCTTACAACTTGAATTTCCTTTTTCATTTATACATTTTAATCCACTTATCGAAAAAAAATTTTTCTATTATTTTTCAGTAAAATTTTTTCGTTTGAAATCTTTTTCCGCTTTCGATTGCGTTTAATAGAGAACGATTTTACGGATTTAATGATTTTCACTACTGCCATTTTGAGGAATTTAAAGTATAAATCGATTTTAATTTCAGTAAAAAATTCACTTAGGTTTATCTACAATATTAAATACAAGAAATGAATTGTAATATAAGATTTTGAGACAAACTCTTAAAATACAGCTATTATAAAAAGAAAAAGGTGTCGAAAAAAATTCAAAGCCTTAAAAAGTAAAAATATTTTTCGTTTGCTAACCACTTATCAGCAAATGAACGATATTTTTTCATTTGTGTTTAAAAAACGTTTGCGTAAATTAAATATTTTCAAAATCATTTTTTTTCATCTTTGCAAATAAAAAATACATCTATTTGTCGAAATTAAAAATTGATTTTTGTTGATTGTTTTTCAGTTGTATTTCATTCTATTCTCAAAAATGAACTTTTCATTTTGGTTTTGTGCAGAATTTTATTCAATCATAAATTATTTGCTTAGGTGTTCGAATACTTCAAACAATTTTTGCATAACACTGTAAATTGTACTTATTGAAAACTACTACAACTTACTAAAAAAATTAAAATTTGTTCAGATTATTTATAAAGAAAGTACACACACACAGTTTTTTACAAAAGTATTTCTCATTATCTTTGTAAGTATTTATGTATTCAATTATGAATTATGTGTTTAAGTACCCAAAATTGCAACGCAATTTATAAATATTTTATTTTGTACAGTTGTATTATATACAAGTTATTTACAAAAAATAAAAGTTTAGCTTTAAAAATTTTGAATTTTCATAAATAATTTGCATATATTTCATATTTAGATGAATTATGTGCTTAAGATTTTGAATGATTGAAATAATTTTCAAACTACTTTCATGAATTATTAATTTTTTTAATTATTTTTAAATTATTTCTTACATTTTATTTAATATATCTTAAAAAATAAAATAACCTTTTCAAAAGTGGATTTTTTAATTTTTTAAAATTATTTGTGTTCAGTATTTTGATCGATTACTTATTATGTGGTTTAGTATTTCTTGGAGTAAAATAATTTATAACTTGTTTATACTATCTATAATTATTTATACTGTATACGAATTATTTACAAAGGAAGTAAAAAGTTATTCTATACATAGTTTATATAAAAATAACTTATGTTTTAGAGCAATTTTTTATTACATTTTCTTATGAAAGCGAATTCGTGTATTTAATTTCATATTAAACTAATTACATTTAATACTTTATATTATTTTATTGTTTCTATTCAGTGCAAAATGTTTCTGTGCTTTGATTTCGAAATATTTCACCTTTATCCACGAATTCCCAGTTTCTATAAGTTGTGCAAATTTTTTATAAATTTTATTCTACCTATTCAACAATCATATTTTTAACATGAGAAGAGAATGTAAATTCTTCTATACTTCTTTGATCTTACGACTCTAAAATGTAATAACTTGTGTTGATGTACAGGACTTGCGCACAACATTATATTAGAAACATTTCATTCTTAAATTTTATACATCGAAGAGTATGAGAAACTGCTAGGTTTTTGTTCTCGCTTTCAATTCAAGTTATATTCCAACCTATATTTGATTATTTGTAATGTTTCAGACAACTTTTCAAAAATAATTTAAAATATAATTGTCTGGAACATAAAATAATCAGATTCGATTTTGGAATCGAATTTCGAACTTTTGAACTGAAAACCAGATTATAAACTACTCAGCCTACCTTAATAGCTTTCTAGAAAATTGATTTTCGAATGCAAATAAGAATGATAAAGCGATGTAAAAACAAAACATAAAATGCAAATTTGTTTTTTCTATGCATGTTCACGTTTTTAACTCATCGTAAATATTTTCTTCATATTTCTCACTTTCAAGAAAAGAATTACCTTTTCAAAGTACTTCAGTGCAACAAATTTTTCCCTTATCAGAATATTTCTTATGCAAAAAAATTCCTCACACTGTGTTTGTGCCACAGTGAAAGTCAAATATTGAACTTTCTGGAAAATTCCTCGTCATTCGCCCTTATCTCAATTTCAAACTATTCTTTAGCATTTCATTGTTGAAGTTTTCGTCACTATATTCAAATTCTGTTGTAGTGAGTGTTAGTTAATTTGAAAAATAATGGTTAAAATTAATATTTATGCACTCTACCATACTTATGTTTCTTTGCTTTTAAAAAATATCATTGAATTTAAAAGCTGGTCATTATAAGGGAAATTTCGTCATGATATTAAAAAATTTTGTGAAATTATTAGATGAATAGGTATGGAAGATTATTTTAAAATATGGGAAATAGTTCTCAAGATATGAAAAATTTATTTATACGCAAATATCCTTAAAATATATTAACAATTTTTCATTAAAACATTCTCATGGAATAATTAAAAAAAAATAAAATCTACACTCATATATATTATATTGATATTACTGTTTGTTTCATTTTATTATCAAAACGTTTCTTCAAAGCCTTGGAATCGTGAGAATATAGTGAAGAAGAGTATCATTCTTATGTCTGGATGGTTACGAGTTCGATACTTAATTCAGAAAAGTCCATTTTTCAGATAGCACTTATGGATATTAAAAGCTCTGCATGGCTTAATGTCTACTTTGCTGGTGTAATAAAGCATAAGGACTACAGTACTAGCATAGATATCAATCACGTCATTTGACTGTTGCTCAAAAACAGAAGTGATTAAGTCAGTGACTTTTGTCAGGGAAAAACAAATAGCTGGAAACGTATTTTAATTACTTAACCTTACTTAAATAAAACATGTAACGAAATAAAACAAAATTTTAGCTTGCCAATAAAAACATAATAAATAAACATATTTACCTAAATATGTTCGCATACAGTTTTTCAACTTTGGGGAAAGATTTGCATATTAAAAAAAACATTTTTTTATCCAAGTATCATATGATGCTTTGATATGTCATGTAACACTTACTATACTTTCAGGTACTTTATTATCATACCGAGTATACAATCATGATATGAAATTAGCGATATAAAATAAATGACTTCCTGTCTTGAATGAATATGAAATGTGTAAATAATTCATAAATTAATGAATTTTTGCATAACATCTGCTATTTTATGACCAAAGAACTAAATTTGTTCTAAATATTTTTGCCCAAGGAATAAATAAATATATATATTTGCGTGTGCGAGTAGAATATCGCTTAGTCAAGTGAGAAGAAGATAGATATTGTGTACCTGTTCTTTAATCGCTTTCCACACAATTTTCTTTGAAAACTTTTCGGGTAGAAAATGGCACTTCTTTGATTTGC
This sequence comes from Latrodectus hesperus, assembly GCA_037975125.1. NCBI lineage: Eukaryota > Metazoa > Arthropoda > Arachnida > Araneae > Theridiidae > Latrodectus > Latrodectus hesperus. The sequence continues at coordinate 71,713,840 of CM075858.1, forward strand.
CCAAGTGGTACTCGAAAGTAACACTTTTTACTGCAAAAAAACACGTATTTGCTGTTTTATTTGCCTGTTCATTGCGCAATGTTCTTTTTAGAAGTTTCATGTAACACATTTCTATCTACTTCAAAAATAGCTCTCACTTAACAGTTTGGTTATTGGCGGTTGCTATGACAACAAAGCTGTTAAATTCAAATAGGACTTAAATCGGTATCAATCACCGATATTTGCGAGATGACCTCATATTATTTTCAAGCATCCAGTAATCCAATATTGGTGCCTTACTTCTGTCTTCTCCTGTTGAAAACGGAACGTGTCTAGTTTCTATGACAACTGACGAATTGGTTGGAGCTGTACTTGTGTAGGGTATGTATTAAAGTTAGGATTGTAAAATATTTATAGTCTTACGATACACAGTCTGGTGATGGTTGAAGGTAGTCTAACAGGGAAATGCTTGTACAGAAACCAAATGTATTTAGGACTACAATAATACCATTGGAAGTGTAGATAGATAAAGTCAGCATCTCATTCACTGCCAAATCACAGAAAAGTGAGGGAAGATGTATTTTAAAAAAGTATTCCTTTAACTTTTAAATACATTGAAATGCTTTGATTTTATATCAGAGACATGGAAGAAAGTATCCTCATTTGAATTTTAGATGAAATGTAATAGATCTTAGTCACGTGATTAAAAGACATGTGACAGTAAGTGAGAAGTTATGGAGAACTAGGAATTTTGCCAAATCCTTTACGACAGATTTAAAGATGCATTTTAGAAGTGCATGTTCCGCTTGACAAAAACTTGAGAACAAAGAAATTTTTTCTGCGTTCCTTGGGGGTGAGAGATTTTGGACAAAGGGGTGCGAAAAGAAACGCGCTGTTTTGTCCCGGTTACAATATTAGACCATGTTATGTCCCTGTTTTAATGTTTACTACACAAAGACTGAATTTTAAGATTATTCATGTACATACAATAATATATTCGCATTTGTAGGATCCGTTTTAGTAAAATGTGATTTCTATTTAATTTATTTCTTCGGAGAAGAGTTAACTTTAAGGAAAAATGAGCTTTTTCTCATGGAAATAAAATTTACATAATTACATAAAAGCAATACTTGCACTAATTCTGTGACTGCTGATATTAATCTATATTGTCAGTTCCATAATAAAATTATTTATGAAAAAATGCATAATTTTTCACAAAATATAACGCAATAGAAATTATCAAGTGATAAAATATACATACATACATACATATATATATATATACATATATATATATATATATATATATATATATATATATATATATATATATATATATATGTATATATATACATATATATATATATATATATATATATATATCTTCAAAAATGCTCATAATATTTCACTGATTACATTAATTGATAGATTTTTATATTGTATAAAAAAGGCTGCATTCTTAATTCCTTCTATGTATTCTGTTGAGCAAGCTAAATTTCAAGAAAACACAAATGTATTCATTTTTAAACTATTAATTTAAATAACGTTCTTAATTAGTTTAATGGAAATTGGTAAAAATATATTTTGTAATTATAAAATAAATTAAGAGATAAAATCTCTTAGATAAAGAAATAAAAAAAAATTGGGCTTAAAACTGTTTTTAAAATCCAGCTCACACACACAAAATTAATGCATTCTTTTAAATGGAAATATTTAAATTTTGGATTGCAAAACTACTAAAATGTCCTTTCAAAATATTATAAACCTATAAACTAATTATTATGCTTTGTTGAAGAAACTTAACAAAAGCCAAATCTAATTATTGAATTTATTTACGAAGAGATTATAACTTTATCATGATATTTTGCGTCACTAAGCTTTAATTTAATTATGTTATAATTTCCCATGATATTTTAAAATCTTATTTTATTTGTTTAAATTAAGCCTATGAGATCATTTACAATTTTAAATAAAAGAAAGTATAAAATTCTTTATAATGTATCTTAAATAGAAGTTGACAATTATAGTCTCTTTATTATCCGAAACCCTAAAAGTATTTTGTAATTTTTCTAATTCTTAAAATTATATTAAATAGTTAATTCAATATTAAATTAACAAAACAAAATTACTCAGGTTATAACATTTTAATTTTTGTTATAAAAACTATGAATATTTGAAGATTTATGTATATCTAATTACACTACTTTTGATGAAATAAAATTTGTAAAGCATTATTTCAAAATGGTTAGAATGTCTCTGTTGTCCAAAATCATTTAAAAAGATAATAAACTTCAGGTATTTGACAGTACAAAAAGGAAAAAATATATGATTTCAGAATTTAAAAAAAAATGTATAACAGATTTTTGTTTAAAAAGATTATAGTAATATACAATTTCTGAAATAATTAAACATATTTGCAGTATACAAATTACTTCCTTCTCAAGGGATGGATCTATATATGAAAATACATCATATATGTTTTCATGTAAACATTATACATATTAGATTTCATATGAAGCATTTATATTTATGTTGAACCATATGAAATCCAATATATATATAATGATTAATATACCCTCAAACAAAAGATCTTACTTAATTAGATGACTAATACTATTAGGTGACTAATCTTTTTCTTTCAGTGTCAAGGTTTAACTACTGAATTCTATATCTTTTAAAATCTAGTCTATGAATTTGGTATTTATTAATTAAATTTGCACGTGCTTCAAAGCGTTGCAAGCGTTAAGGGAGTTCCCTTACGACTAACATTTGGGATAGCACATTAAAAAGTTCTCCATGAAACTTGTAAGTTCCTTCAAGATACACATCTGAACCAAGTTGCATAAAGTACCGAATAATAGAACACATCCGAAAAAGAGAGTGAGATATTAATTCATAAAGAGTATAAGCACCAAATTAGAGAAAAATGTTAAGGATAAAATATTTAGATATCACATATTTTGTGTTTAGCATTTTTGATATTTACGTATTATTCTGTCGACCATTTTCTCCTTACAAAATAAATCACCAAATGTTACAAGTTACACTGCTGGCCTCCTAAATTGCAACACCAAGAAAGATAAGAGATGTCACAACAAAATTTATTTTTCAGATAACATGTTGACATAGTATCAAATGATTAAATTTATAGACTTCTGTGAAGTGTAGTTCCCGCCAAAATCAGTAGCCAGAGTAGCCGCCATTGTTGGTTACGTCTTGGAATTAATTTAAAGAGACTTTGGGGTACAGCAGACCAAGCAGCTTCCGCACGTTGCCAAAGTTGGTCCTGTGTGGCAGCTGGGGATATAATCTGGTTCAATCGTTGAGTAACCACGAACAACCTATCGGCGAAAGTTCGGGAGAGCGAGCCGGCCAGGGAAGCTATTCAATCAGGTGATTGATGAAATACCCTTGGACAATGCGTGCCATGTGTGATCAGGTATTAATCTGTTTAAATATGGCTGTGGGCAAGGCCTGAAAATAAGGAAGGACAACTGGTTCCAACACCTCGGAGATGTAGTAAAGGTTGTTTAAAGTACTGGCATTGCAATTGCATACTAGAAGAATGCGAGAATGATTATCACATATCCAAATACTAGAAGAATGCGAGAATGATTACCAATACCACCCCATACCATGGTACTCGGTGCAGGACCAGTGTGGCGTTGCATAACGCATCTTTTCAGCATCCTCTATATACGGTGTCTCCAGACTCGAATACGACCATCGCAGTGTTGTAGACAGAACCGTAACTCGTCAGTAAAGACAGTTTCCTTGCATTCTGCCGTCCACATCCTTCTTTTAACGCACCATTCACGGCAGAGACGATCTGTGGTTCTGTGTCTAGGATAGATGAAGCAATAGATATCTTGCAGACAGACTACTTTGGTGTAAGCGGCGTTGAATGGTTCGCGTACACACTGGATGATGCGTTACACACTGAATATGTTGTGCTATGGTTCGTAACGTAGCTGAGCGATCCGTCACTGCCATGCGCACAATTTGCTTGTGATCACGTGAAGTGATGCACTGAGGTGGATTCGATCGAACAAGTCGGTCCATCGTACCCTCCTACATCCAACTATCACATATCCGCATTACAGCTGTTTGGTTTCGTCCAACACGACTACTGATTTCCTAGAAAGATAATTCACAATCTCGGTAGGGCGCTATCCTTCCTCAGTCGAACTTAGATACTTGATCAAAAAATGATCGCTGTTTTCTGCGAGGCATAAATGATCGTTTTATTGAAAAAAAACCACAGGAAAAACACGATTGCCGAACTTGAAATCGTTGAAATCTGAAAGCCTTAAATCGCGATTTGAAATGATACCGCAGGCGCCCGTGATGTGCGTCTGCACTGAAATTTTAATCATTTGCATATCTTACCTCCATTAATGCATATTGCAAATTTCATTAAAAATTCAAGCCCAATAACTGCTGAAGTACACACGATACATTCTGCTTTCTGCTGTCTTACGTTCTGCCTGATGTCACTGCTTGTATGTTTCGGAGTTTTCTCCTTTGCGATGTATCCATGAAAAATCTTCTGAGTGTAGAACAACATGTGTGATAAAAGCTATAAAGTTAAATTTCAGCTGTTTGGTTGCCTACTAAACTATGTCACTAAAAATCCCTATTTTTGCATTTACAAGGTTGTAAAATAAATCAGCAATAATTTGAAATCTCTGATATTATAAATCTTAAAATTAAATTCCTTCGTTTGCGTTTTGTTCATTTAAATAAATTCTTATTATGGAAAGTTTTAATGTACAAAGTTATGCTGCATTCAGTTTTTAATCAGATTTAGGTGATGAAGATCAAAACAGAATTGAACTTTAAAATGCAAAAGATGAATTCTATTACTATATGCAGAAAAAAGCTAAAAAAGAATTGCTAATTAATGTTTTTTAATTTTTGCATAATAATATATTTTCATAATCAGTTACGCAATTGTAGCTTAAATAATCAAAATATAATTATTTTAAAAATAAAGTCTCTTAATATTCTTAAAATATAAATTACCTCTTATTATATCATAAAACAATCATTTTCATAAAAAAGAGGATTTATGATATATTTTTTAACTGTATTAAATAAATTTTGATAGTTTTCTTGTTAACATTTGAGTACATAAAAATCCAGTAACATATGCCTTTTCTTCTCCTTTTAATATCAATATAATCATTACTAGTCAGTGTTTGATTCATAAAAATTCTATACATTTCCTTTATCATGACCGAATGCGTCACCAAATATTTTGTTAAAATCGTTAAAATGTTCATGTAAAGTTATTTTAATTATGTACCTGAATAACATATTTTATACTATGTAATGCACTGCCTAACAGTCAAAAACCATCTTAAATGATGTTTATTTAATATGCAAAGCATAAATTTACAGCTAGGAAAATTTTCCCTATATAGATAGCGATATTCACTTGTTACAAGGGAGAAAACATGGAAAAACATTGTCCTTGGATCAAACCCGGGAATTTATGTTGAATAGAGCGTTGTCCTACCACTAAAGTGACTGTGAACCCGAAGTGACACGTTACTAATTCCACTTGAAATCTTCAAAAACATTTGAAAATCGTAGATATTTTGGTGATTATTTTTATGCTTCTCTCGAATTTTTTGCGAGAAAGTCATTAATTTGAGATATCTGAATTGAATCCCGATAATAGTAATACGCCATAAGTTCACATTACGAGAGAAAATATCTATTAAATTAAAATAACATTATTTTAAATCTTCTTAAGGCGATGTTGCACGAAAATATTCAATTATTTAGTTAAAAATAGTGCATCAAAATAATAAAAATGTGAATTACTATAAAAACAATTATCATCATACATCTGCAAACTACAAGTTTTCTTTCTTTTACATACTAAATGTATTTAACTCTGTCAAAAATCAACGGTGCTAGCGACAATATCATTCATTCAACCAAAATCGACAGAAAAAAAGTTGTAAAACCAGACTTCGATCCGTAATAACAAAACTTTGAAAAGAAGTTCTGAACGCTAACTTTAACATGATTTTGTATGAAAAAAGTAATCCATAAGCGTTGCGTTCTTCAAAACTGGTTAAATTCAATTGTGAAACTTTCCCCGCCAGTAAAACACTTTCCTTTTACCCTCCGGCATGTTTAAACATTTAGTTTGCATATGTTTATGTATGAAACTTAAAGTTTAGAATATTCAAAATGTTTAGTTTAAAAAATAAAATAAATCTATTTTTGAGCATTTTTTTAAATACTGGAATAACTTAGTTCCAATATTTAAATAGAGAATTGCATATAATTTTACAAAATTTTTAGTTCAAACTCTACTATTCTGTTAGTGTAGAGAATATGTTATTAAATGAAAAATTTTAGATAAAAAATATTTTTTTTATAATATTTTAATCTAAAGTTTTTATTTTTCAATGGTAAAATTTATTATTTCAACTATCGTCATACGTATATATATATATATATATATATATATATATATATATATATATATATATATATATATATATATATATATATATATATATATGTCGCCCATGTGGGCCAAGGCTTACAGTCCCCACTCTGTTTTATTGACTAAGAGCACTTGAGGTGCAAAGTGTATGTCGCGATTAGGTGGTCCCCTAATGCGAAACCCCCAGTGTTTAGTTCCCAAGCATGTTTGGTACTCAGTTTATCGACCCACTGAAGGGATGAAAGGCTGAGTCGACAATACCCAGTCAAAGGATCGAATCTCAGAGGCCTGTATCTTTGGAGCGTGAAACGCTACCATTATGCCAGTAGAATATAAATATATGCATATGTATATGTATGTAGATAGATAGACAGACAGACAGATAGATAGATATAAGGTCACTGTATAGATATGTAGATATTATGTATATATACAGAGAGAGATGTATATGTATACATAGAGATTGATAGATATAAGGGCACTGCACTGAATATATTAAAGTTGTGGGAGATCTCCAAATTTTACTTCGGATTTCTTTTTCACCGGCGATGAGCAACAATTCGATATGGTATGAACTCAGCAAATCACTAAAAATCTCTTGAAGAAATAGTTAGCCATACTATAACTTAATAGACAAATATATTTGCGAAAGCGTAACTGATACGAGTTGATTTCTCGATTATATACCATAAATTTTCGATGGATTCATGTAGGGCTACCTAAGAATTCAAAGCACATGACGGAATTTTTCATATGGCTTGCCCACTAGATATGTCCAGGAATTAACATTGGACATTCTGTGCTAATTTGAGACTCGATAGCAAGTTGCTTTGCCATCTGTAAAATATGCCTCGATATTATGGTACATGAAAATTATGTATGGCTGGCTCCAAGTAGTCACTAAATTGCTGAACCTAGCCATACCTTGTCAATGATCAGTTACTCTGGAGCAGGAGACATGATTTCAATCCATGTAAAAATAGCTCATACTATTCCGGATTTACCACTTGCTACTTTCACAATCCCTTTTAAAAACTGGTACCTATAATCTTTTTAAGTCTGCATCTTCCAGTAATTTATAACGAATGAAAAACTGACTAATTTAAACCATATTTTCCCAGTCGTTTGTGGCAAAACCAATATAATCACAAACCCATAAAACTCTCTTTAGCAATGTCATGCATTTTAGAGTCTCGAGCGAGTCTCTGCTGCTAAAGCACAACAGAGCCTGACTTTGACGTAATGTTCCAACGAACATATCCGTTACTGCTTTCTTTGGGTATATTTAAGGCTACTGGCAATTTGCCGGTTTTTATCACCACATTGTCTTTTATGAGAAATTATGGATGAAATAGTGATTCATGCTAATGGCACTTAACATAATTTTATAACTTTGCATATTTTCTGTATTTATTCCTTCTTATATTTGTTGGTTATCGCTTGATAAATGTTGACTTGACTTACATTTTTTGAAAGCGCATAAAATACATGTAATCCTTGTTTAAAAAAAGTAACATATTTTGTGAATATAAGACACTGTTTTCTCGAACTGTTGGATTTCTTAACATTTGAAATATCCAATTAGTTGAGTTCTACCTACTATTTCAAGTTCGAAGATGGATGACGTTGTGTTGTCAGGATCATATCTGACACTTTTACACATCGATTTCTTGAATACAAATGAACATGTTGTCAATGCACACCTCTTTTACATGTTTATCACGTGATAATACTTCCATTTATATATATTTACATATTGCTTTCCTATGACTTTGGTATCCTCAATATATATATTTATATTATATACTATTTACATATATATTCCGTTTACTTGTTTATTATTTGACCTTACATATTCAAACTCATTGTCTCTCTTGATTTTCGTATGAAAAAGGACAAAGTTTTATTTTATCCATTTTCCCTATTTTTTTTCTACTTGAATTTTTTTGTTAACTTTTAACTTAAATCATTTTTACATAATTTTACTTCGTAGTATTGTGAATGTTTTGTTTTGATTTCCTGAATTATCTAATTGAGTATCTTATTATGAGAATGAAATTTTTCTAAGTTTTTGTATGTTTCTTACTTACTTAGAGAGAGAGATTTAAAGATAGAGATAATATTAGAATACTTTTTTTGTTCGGTAGATAAGGGGTTTCTAAAAATATCCTCACACAAACAATTCAGAAATTTCATGAATACTTATGACAAAGAATCTTCTACAACCATATTAGACAAACAAGATTTTTTGCAATTTGGGTATTGACAACATCAAAAAAGATTGTATTTCAAAATAGATAAATTATAGTCAAAGATTTACAAAATCTTTGACTATAATTTATCTATTTTGTTTAAATATCTACATAATCTATAATATAATATCTATATATCTATATAATCTATAAAATCTATATAATTTATCTATTATGCTATAATTTAAAAATAGAGAGGAATCGCTTCGTTGCAAGATACATAGCTAAATTACGCATAAAATGTGCTATTTTACGCCTGAAGAAATTTTCAAAATGCACATACGTATATAATTCAAATAATTAGTTTACCTGTAATTGCATTTTGAAAAGAATCCGTGTAGTCCGTAAATATTTAATTATTGTACCTTTTTGAAACTTTTATTAATACTTGATAATCTATCAAATATTTCTCCTATATATATGTTCACAAAAATTATGATAATTTAAATATTTATCTTCCTAATGATTTCTTACCTTTGGAAAACAAGATCGGGTACAAAAATAGCGACGGAATGCAGACCCTCATAAACGTGCAGAAAAGGAAACCATCTTTCATAAAAAAAAGAAAAAAGCAACATCCCACTTATTTTAGAACAGACTATTCTATGGTCATTATGTGAGGCCAAAACTATTTCCAAAGCCATTGCTGTTTCTTTCTTTTTTAAGTTTTTCTTTGACTTTTGCTCGAATCGTACAAGATGGAGAACGGCTATTTTTTTTGTCTCATTTTCTGAATTGGAGAACTTTTCTGGTCCACGTAGTCGAGTCTATCACTTCTAAATAAATCAATATCTCTTCTTTTCCCCATGCATGATATATTTTATAATGGGTTTTGTGGTTGAATTCTGTTTTTCTTAAGCACATGTTTAGGTGCCCAATTTGGAGAAAAAATGAGATTGAATTCCGAGGAATTGCAATAACTTTGCCGGGAATATGATTCCTCAATTTTATATGTATGCAAAGTAAAAAGGCAGTTTTTTTTATTTATTTCTATTTAAGTTCGTTGGCCATTTCTTGATAAATGTTGATTTACATTTGTTGAATGCACAAAATATATTTTATTCTTACAAATAAAAGTAACATTTTTTATAGGTATAATAATAAAAATTAAAAATTTTTAAATTTGACATATGAGTTATTTTTGTCATAATATGGTCATACACTCATTAAGTTAAATAATGTTAAAAATCCTTAAAAGGTAGTATTGTCTTATATGTTTATTTCTCAATAGCTATGTATGCAAAAACCTCCAGAAAATGTTTCATAAATTTTAATTTAGCCATTATAAATAATAGTCTTTTATAATTTCCGAAAACCAAAATTTAATTTATAATAATGCTAATAAAAACTATTTATTTTTTAATGCGTAGATTTACAGAGCTTGCTCAACAATGATTAGATATAAATTTTTAATCACAAATTCAATAAAAGGTATTTTTTGGTTAAAAAATCTAGATTAAATAACCACTATTGTATACATGCATGCATACATTAGTATAAGAGGTTACTTTTATGTTAAAAGGAAGTAAATAACATTTTATTTGATAATATTGTAACTAAATAAATTTATTAAATTTTTTGTGTTAGTTATGTAAATTTTGGAATGTCATTGAAAATTGATATTAAATGTAATCTGTTTATTACACGTACTAAGAGCTCTGCTTACTTTGTTTTTTCAGTTTTTCATTATGATTTCATATTAATGCAGAAAAGTAAGAATAGCAAATTGTATGATATTTCAAATACTCTGTTACCATTCATTTCTTATCAATACTAAACTTTTATAATTTCCTTTGGACAGAGTTCATCATTTTTATTTCAGCGATAGCATTATACAAGATCATTATATAATAAGATGAACAAGTAAGGGAGAATAGTAGTTTTTTTGAAAATTTATCCAGAAAGAGAGAATTATTAGATTTAAGATATTTGCACATAAAATATGCTAAGACATGTGTGTTAAGAAAAATTGCTAATCTGCAAACAGTTCTTTTAAGGGAACGTTGAAATATTCAATTATTTTTAGTATAAAACAATGCTAGAAGTAGTTCCAGAACTAAAAAAAGAAAATCCATAGCATTATGTACTAAGATTCTATTGTAAGTACTCCTCAGAGAGTTCTTTCGAAGCATCGTAGAACTGTCGGGGATTTTGGTATAAAACAATACTAGAAATAGTTCCAGAATAAAAAAAAGAAGATCCATAGCACATTCTGAACTAAGACTCTATTGTAAGTACTCAGACAGTTCTTTCGAAGCATTAGAGAACTGTCGGTAATTTTTTTATAAAACAATGTTGGAAATACTTCCAAATAAAAAAGAAAAATCATCGCACGCACGCACACATACATACACACACATTTTGTTCTAAGATTCTATTGTAACCTCTGAGACAGTTCTTTCGAATCATCGTAAAACTGCCGGTGATTCTGGTATAAAACAATGCTGGAAATAGTTCTAGAATAAGAAAGAGGAAATTTCATACCATTCTGTATTAAGATCCAATTGTAAACAACCAAATAGTTATTTCAAAGAATTGCAGAATTGTCGGTGATTTTTAGTATAAAACATTAAGGAAAGTAGTTGCAAAACTAAAAGATTAAAATTCAAACCATTTTGTACTAAGACCCAATTGTAAGTACTTAGACAGTTCTTTAGAAGGATTGGGGAATATTGCTAGAAAACAATGCAGGAAGTATAGTTCCAGAACTAAAAAAAGAAAATTCATTGGAGATTCTATACTATGATACTATTGTAAGTACTCAGACAGTTATACAAGACCATTATATCTTTCAAAGCAACGTAGAACTGTCGCTGATTTTGGCTTAAAACAATGATGGAAATAGTTCCAGAATAAAAATATTTATAATACACATTCTGTACTAAGACCCAACTGTAAGCACTCAGAAAAGTTTTCTGAAGGACCATAGAACGGTCGGTGATTTTTGGTGTAAAACATTGAGGAAAGTAATTGCAAAGCTTATATATATACTGAAAAATCCAACCATTCTCAATCAAGACTGCACTGCACCAATTCATAATCTTCGTTGGTAATAATTTTTTAAATGCTGAGACTTAGGATCAATTATCATTTTTATTCAGTTTTACCAAAAAAAAAATCTTAAAATATTCTTTTAAAAAACATCAAAAAGCGGTGAAGCTTATTTTCACCCTTTTTCTGCTATTCCACCTTTATTATAACATAATTTTTTCATAAGTGATATATTTTAATCCCAAGAAAGTGTGTGTTGATGCAGCAGATGAATATATTGTGAAGCTGTAAAATATATATTTTATTTTTTTAATGACAAAAAACTATTTCTCATATAATATTTTCTAAAAATATTTCTCACGTTCCAAAACTACCCCTCGCTTTATTTTCTTCTTATAGTTAAAAATATTCAAATGTGTTTATCTTCGCATATGTATGTGTTGTGGTGTATATCTGCATTGAGTGAATCTATTTTTTGTACATTTGTTTTTTGTGTTTATGTAAGATAAGAATGGATAAAACTCGGAAAGAAAAATAAGAAGAAAAGAAAAACAAATAATAAAAAAGAATATTTGAATGGAAAATGGAGAATACCACCTAAAAGAACAGCTATCCAAATAGTATTATTTGTTAACAGACACGATAACCTAAGTAACAACTATATCTTCAAATATACAAGAAAAAAGCAAAAGAGAGAAAAAAACAAGCTTTAAAGAAGGATAAAAATCGATGAAAATATCAACTAATAATTTTAAGCTGATACAGCGAGATGAAAAAATATATTATAACCAATTGTCATTGGTAAATTATAATGATATTTCTAAGCAGTGATTCAAAAATGGTAAACTTGATTTCATATTTGATTTGTAAAATTAAGCTTGCCATAAAAATCGTGTTCGATGTTCAGTTGTTATTTATTGGTTGTGAAATAAATTTTACAAAATACATATTTTTGGAGCTCTTAAGAAATCTAGTATCTATTAAACATTTTCATTTGGATTTTTATGATTTAATGATCAAATTACTAATTAAAATCATTTTATGTTTTTGAAAAACATTACCCAAATTGTTTCCAACATCTTCAAATTTTAGGAAAATTAACCAAATTTCCAATAACGAGAATTAGATTTCCTATTCTTAATAATACATATAAAATGATTATTAACTAAAAAATAATAATTCTGTAAAAGATAAGTAATTACCGAATATCTTGTTAACTATTTAATTTGAAATTTTCTAATCATCTAAATTGTCTTAAGTAATCAAAAATTTGTTTTTAGTAAAATTAGCAATTTTTTTAAATTTTAATTTCAATTTGTTTAAGCAAATTGCTTACATTTTCTATGGCGATTTAGTTCCACATTTTTAAAGAAATTAATAGAATTGTGTTTCATATTTCAAATGATTTCGCTTAAAATTTGAAGCAAAAAATAAGCAATGGCATGACATGAAAAGAATTTAGTTTCATATTCTTAAAAAATTATATGCAATCAAATTGTTTGTTAACATTTTAATTTCAAATTTTTAAATTATCGAAATTGTCTATCATGAATTAAGTTTTATATTCTGAAAAATTTTCCAGATTGTTCATTGTTTGTTGAAAATGTTCAATGGAATGATTCAAGGTATATCTAACAATTTATAATTTCTTAGTCTTAAATAAATTAACCAAACTGCATGATGTTAGTTTTATATTTTTAACGAGATTACCGAAATTGCCTATAAAGAATTTTTTTCCTATTGTTAAAGAAATTATTCAATTTACTTGTTTTTATGTTCAAATTTTTAAAAAATATGTTTAATTATCTGTAACGATTTAGTTTCGCATTCTTAATGCGAAATATGCAGGAAAGAGTTACTGTTTGTTTCGGAGCTCAATATAAATTTATGTTTTCCTGGAAAATCAACACCATTGAAATGTGTTGAGAAAACGAACATATCTTATTTCTAATGCACTGCATAACGTCACAGTGTTTCAATTAGCTCAGAAATCAATATGTAACTGTAACCATTCTTTACATCACATTTCTGTAATAAGGCGTCATGTGATATACTTGTGCTGTTATATAATGTTGTCGCTGGCATTCTTAGCAATATATCGCTTAGTTTTCCCGATATAAATATGCTCTAATTTTCTAATTTTATCTCTAATATCGCTGCATTTTACCTCTTCAGGTATCAAATAGTTATTTTCCTATATTATGACAGTCGACAATCAAAAACTGTAATTGTTAGTAATTTAGCTTTCAATTAATGCGTACAAAATTGAAAAAATATAGCTGTCAATCTATATTCGCATTTAGCACACTACTAGAAATTATTGTTTGATGTAAATTCTGAACTATTACAGTAAACGCGTTCGTTTTTATGAAACTCTAAATTACAAACACTCACCAGTTGTTGTTGTACCAGTTGTACCAGTAGTTGTTTGCTAACACGATCCCACAATAATTTTATTCTATGAGCTAAACTTTTTAAAATTCTCTTTATAACGAATTCATTTTCGTGCCTCTTTCGTATTTATTTTTACTATTTCTTTTTTTCAAATATTTTCATTCGTTTTTTTATATTTTATTGTTGAGAAACTGTACGGGTTTGTGGTGGTATGGCGCGGGTAACGCTACTCGCCTCCGTGACTTGGTTCACAGATGCGCGCTGGGTAACGATAAATGAGTAGCAGTTTCGTGGCCTTGTTGTGGCATAGGGTTCAGTCATCCCTTGTGTGCCCGCCATTGGATAAAAAAATTGTTGAGAAACTCTTGAACAACTTTTATGTTGGAGAGTCGTAACCGGTTTGAATTGTGGATATAACTACAACCATCTCAAAATCGCGAACTTTTTGAAGAAACTCGTGTGAATTTTTCCTTAAATTAAATCTTATTCACGTCTTACTGCTGATGCATCAGTGAATAACCGATGGCTTCAAGTGCAAATATCAGAATGTAGTTTCATAAAGATTCATGACTTAAAATCACCTTATGAAATTGACGTTTCAGATTCGTCAATCTGTGCTTGAAATGATCATGCTGAAAAAAATGATTATCTGAATAATTTTAACTAGCAGGCATTATTGATTACCTGACAATTATCTGACGACTAGGTTGAATACGACGATTACCTGACAGTTATCTGACGACTTAGGTGAAGATGATGATTATCTGTCAGTTATCTGACGACCTAGGTGAAGACGATGACTATCTGAAAATTATCTTACGACTTGGTTTAATATGACGATTATCTGACAGTTACCTGATAACTTGGATGAATATGATGATTATCTAACAATTATCTGACGACTTAGTGAAGGTGAGATAATTATGGACTTGATAAACAATCCTGTTGTAGTCCAAAATTTCATTTCGGGATTTTTTGAATGTGGTATAATATGGTGTAATTTGTACGTAAAAACCATCGGATTATGAAATAACTCAGAACTTTATAAATAAAAATACAATAGAACTTCCATGTATCAAACAAAAACGAAATATCACGATGCTGCGGACATCAGCAAAACAAGCGGATAAATGACAAATAAAATTGAGTTATTTTTTGAGAAAAAACAACAGTGAAATGCAAAAAAATGTCTTTTTAAAAATGTACCTTTGGAACAAAATAAAGTAAATGCTGGATTAGTCATCGATAAAAGGAAAATTAGAATGGTTTTTTAAGTATGAATTTGAATTCGCACGTTTCTGTTTAAACACATACCAAAATTTTCTTTAATAGTATTTTATTTACAGAATGAGCATTTTGGTAAAAAAAATTATATAATTTTGTGAGAGCTAAAATATAATCATTTTTCTATTTCACAAACTACGGATTATTTTAGTAGTGCCTACTAATTTCCAAAAACGAGCGTCTACAATACTAACATAGTCAGTAGAGATGAGAATTGAATTCAAAAATCGTAGACATGTACACCAGAGTAGTTATCATTCTGCTACTACTATCATGGTAAAGAAACTGAATGAATTCACTAGAAATACATCTTGTTTTCTTACCGAAAAAACAACAACTCTAAAAATATTCCAGAAGCAAAAAACTGTATTTCATTCTGTAGCTCAGCAAGTTTTTATGATTCGAAACACCATAATTCGCTAGTTTGTCACCCCATTTACACAGATCCAAAATACTTCCTCCGTTGATTCGGCAGCTCTCCCGGTTGTGTGAAACTAACGAGTGGCACTTCCGCCGTTAGCGACTATATAATATTATTTAAGACGTTTCCGGTTTTCTTTTCTTTTTGGGGAGAATGTCAAATTGGAAGGCTTCCCATAACAACCGCAGTCGAAAGAAAATATCACCTTACGTTAACGACAAGAACCTCACACCTGCCAATGTTTTGGTTTCTTTTCTTGTGAGGCGTACTTATTTTGCTTTCATCATTTATTTATTGACACGGAAATGTATGTTTTCACCCATCAAACGCCTTGTAGGTTATTGCCTTGGGGAATTTTTTTCCTACATCATAAAAACAATAATGATGACTACATATAGGAAAAATATGCCGAGAAATACATTACCAATGGAATACGTATCTTTTGTCTATCAAAAATATGACTGACGTAGGAGCTTAAATAAATTATTACCTTCCAAATTACATAGCTGTACATCGGGAATATTTTTAATGGTGTAAGATTTTAAGGACTCAATTTCCTAGATGTTTTGTTATCCCACGAATAGGAAAATGATAAGAACAACTTTGAAAATAAATATTTTTTAAAAAGTTAATTAATTAACATAATTTTTAAAAGCGCATTTGTTTTATGAAGATAAAATTAAGTATTGTTAATTTTTAACGCATTTTTAAAAATGACCATTAAAACATTTAAAATTTGTTTTTGATTTATTTGCGACGAAACTTCAATGTTATTCAAAATTTTTTTATAACTGATGCTTCAAAAATTTCATTAGTAAATGTGTCATACGTTTGTTGCAATTTATATATATATATATATATATATATATATATATATATATATATATATATATATATATATACCGGGTGATCCAAAAGTCAGGACGAACTTTAAAAATGAATAATTCGAAAACGAATCACGATACAAAGATGCGGTTTGCACCAAACGGATGGAAAAGAAACCGGGTTTTGTGTGGCAATGAAAAAAAATAGTTCTGTTGGCGACCAACAGATGGCGCTATAGTGTTTTATTGCAACAAAAGATGTTTTACAAATGAAACAATGATTAATGAAATCAGATTAATTACAGTTAATTAGTACTTACTACAGTAAATGTTCAATGTGCTGTCCATCATTCAGAAGTAAAGCTGTGAGGCGAGTCCCCACACCTTTCACAACATTTAATAGCATTTCTTGCGTTATGGCAGACACATTTTGCCGGATGGCATCTTTCAGTGCCACTAGTGATACCGGTTGGTCGCTGTACACTTTTGACTTCAAGAAGCCCCACAGCCAAAAGTAACAGAGTGTGAGATCGGGAGATCTTGGAGGCTATGCGCGATTAAAGTAGCGACTGATAATACGATCCTCCCCAAATGTTGAGCGTAGCAGGGGTTGCACAGGCAGAGCAATATGAGGTGGTACTCCATCATGCATAAAGGTGACTGTTTGGAGTGTCGCGCTTGCAGTTCAGGAATAATGCTGTTCTGTAACAGTGCTAGATATTGCTTACCGGTGACAGAAACTGTTTGGAAACCTGTCTGTGTGACTTCCTCGAAAAAAATGGACTAATTATGTAATCAGCAGTGAAGCCACACCAGACTGTCACTTTAGGCTGTTGCAAAGGTACCTCAACAAATGCAATTGGATTTTCTGTGGTCCACACTCGACAATTGTGGGTGTTAACAGCGCCAGAGAGGTGTGAAATATGCTTCATCTGTCCAAAGCACAGTGTGAAGCCAGTCGTGCTGCTCTTCCATCTTATTGAAGACCAAATTCGCAAAATGTCGGCGAGAGTCGAAGTCAGGAGGTTTCAGTTTTTAGTTATGTTGCAACTTGTAGGGATACCGTTGCAAAGTTACTCGCAGCGCTCTCCAGACACTTCCGTACGACACTCCTGTCTGCCTCGAAACTTCTCGAGCACTGCACTCCCCATGTGCAGCAACCGCCGACATGGCTTGCACCGTCTGCTCCACTGTCGTGGCAACAGCAGCTGCAGTTGAGGAACGTCAACTTCTTTGACGTGATGCCAAAGAACCTGTAGCTTCAATTTTTTTCACAATTTTGTTCAATGCAGAAGACGTTATTGGTCCTTTGCTATCTCGCATACCCTTCATGTAGCGATATGCTCGCAATGCCGCAATGGCATTTTCCAAATTCTTATAAAACAGTTTAACTAAGAGGGCTTTCTCAACTATGGACAGCATTGCGATGCATACCAGCTTCGACTACCATTACCTGCTGCAGTTGCTTCTTTTTATATCGTTTGTTGCTTTGCATAATCCTACATCAGAAATCCGACAGCGCCATCTGTTGGTCGCCAACAGAACTATTTTTTTTCATTGCCACACAAAACCCGGTTTCTTTTCTATCCGTTTGGTGCAAACCGCATCTTTGTATCGTGATTCGTTTTCGAATTATTCATTTTTAAAGTTCGTCCTGACTTTTGGATCACCCTGTATATATATATATATATATATATATATATATATATATATATATATATATATATATATATATATATATATATATATATATATATATATAAAGGGATAGGCTGTATTTCATTTCGAAATTTTGATTGTATTATTTTCAAGTAATTTAAATTGTTATAAACATTGATTTCAATTTAATATGCAGTCATTTATGGAATAGTGCTCACTATTCCGGAAATCTGCGCGCTTCAGGAACGGAGTGAATGATTGTTTTCCCACTTTCAAAATTATCAGTTTCGTGTAATTACTGGAGAAAGAGAAAAATACCTAACACACATCGAATTCTTCATTCATTCTACATTCTTAATTTGTAATTTATTTTAAAAAATTATTTATCAATTTTTAAAAAAATCGTTTTTTTCTAACGAGTGTGTTTTCGAGTTTTCCAGTGCGCAACCTACGGAAAGGCTACAAAACCAGTATGAAAGGAATCTTTATTTTTATTTTTTAAAATTTCATTTCTATGTTAAAGCATTTTTAAAAAGGTATATATATATATATATATATAAAATATTTTATTTCTGCTATTCAATTATCATTATGAAAAGTATTGTTATGGTAATATTTAGACCTCGATGTGTACAAAATGTATAATTCATTAAATTATTCTTAAAAATAACTATTATTCAATGTGAACAAAAAAATTGCAAAGTAAAATTATTTTTCAGCTACATATAAAATAAACCTGTAAAGAAATTTAATCAAATATATATATAACCAAAATATACAGCTCTAAAATTTTCAGTGCTGACGGGAATGACGGGATGTTAATTTGTGTGAACTTCAAAAACTGAATATAGGAGATGGAAGCAGAGTTATGTTCAATTCTTTACATATATTCAGCACTAATCTTTCATACATACCGACAGAACTTATTTAATGGGATGCATTATGGTTGTAAGAGATGTCCAGGAAAGTGTTATTGTAATCCCTTAAGTTTTGACACCACGTAGTGGACAGCCTTGTTAGTCATTTTTACCGCATAAATTGTCTTTCGGGAGTGCTTTTCATAGAGAGTGGGCCATATTCACGTGCGTGTCGCTAGGGAGGAAAACTTGAGAACCCCCAAGCACTTCCTCCGAGAGACGTAATGTCTTAGTTTTTGACATCGAGTAGTGGACAGCCTTGTTAGTCGTTTCTACCGCATAAATTACCTTTCGGGAGTGCGTTTCATAGAGAGTGGGCCATATTCACGTGTCACTAGGGAGAAAACCTGGAGAATCCCCAAGCACTTCCTCCGAGAGACGTAAAGCCTTAGTTTTTCACATCGCGTATTGGGCAGCCTTGTTAGTCGTTTCTGCCGTATAAATTGATTTCCGGGAGTGCTTTTCATAGAGAGTGGGCCATATTCATGTGTCGCTAGGGAGAAAACCTGGAGAATCCCCAAGCACTTCCTCCGACAGACATGCATGTAGAAGATAGACGTGCAATTTATTTAATGTATTCAAGAGCGGCTGTCTATACTCAACAGCAACTCGTACTTTATGTTCCAGAAAGTGCTCTCCTACCAAAAGGCCTGGTTGAGACGTACTTTAAATCAGAGACATCATATTTTAGGTCATGAAAAGACGTAGAAGCATAAGATATGGCCAAGGTGTTACGAGACGGAAACGTTTACCGTGCCTCTTAATGGTAAAATTTGAAAATTAGACGTCCTTTCTCAATAACTGTTCCAAATACGAAAAAATAAATAAATAAATAAAATAAAAAGCAGAGTTATAATGGATTTGTGATTTTTAATCACATAACATTTTGCGCATAGACATAAGATGAATATGGTCTGGGGAGGAAATTGGTTTGTATATACGTTAAACAAATCCTCAGAAAAGGGCCCTCATTGAACATAAGAAACCGATATTAGCAGGATGAATGTACACGGTTTAAGCAGCACTGATAATAAATGTGCATAAATACGATAACTGCGCATGCACATTGTAAGTTCTTTTTGTTTATCCTGCCCGTAGAAACAGTTGTTAATCATTTGACTTTAAACTGCTACTCTTCTACAGTTTTTATAAATGTTTTTTTCTATTATTTCATTTGGTTATAAGACCATAGGCACTCAAAATTTACAGATGCGGTCATTTTAAGTTATCTCTTCTTAAAATATGTAATCAATTTTCTATATCTCATCCTTTTTACGATGAGATATATTTCCTATATCCTACTGTTGTTGACATTCCTATAGTTAAGAGGTAAAATAGGATTTTGCCGGACACTGTGGTATTTAAACATAATACAATTTCCATTTATTCATGTCGTCATTTTGTCAAAGTTCCTCTAAACTAGCCTAGCTTTTCATTCAAATGAATCGATAAATATAGTAATGATTGCTGAATGTGCAATAATAGGACTACAATTGAAGTTTAAACAAATGAAATAAATTAATTTTACCAGTACACTCGTTTATTTCTTTTACACCATTCAATTAATATCTTTTCGATGAAACAAGTGAACCTAGTATTTTTCTTTATTTTTATCAACCATATTTGTAGCATTCAAAATACTTCTAATCACGCACCAAAAGCTGAAACAAATTGCAAACAGTGTAAACGGATAATTAGCACTATTATATAACACAAGAAGACCAATCATCCGGGGAAACAAACAACAATCTCTCCGACAAATTCGATTTCTATAAATCTCCGATTCCTTTAATTTTTTTTAACAGACTTAACTGAATTTATTTAGTCGCGTTAGGACAAGTTTATTTCGGGGGGCTAATAGCGCAAATTCCATTTACCATCCGCTATTTAAGGAATATCATTAAATGCGAGTTTCTGATTTTTGTGTCGACGTAAAAGATGAGGGAGGGTGAGGAAAGGGGAAAGAAGGAATGACAAAACACTGATGGTTTTTTTTCTTCTTTTTTTTGTTGTTGCGTCGTATGCTCTGAAAAGTAATTGTCCCTTAATGGAACGTAGAAAATGTTCGAAGTCATCCCCTTCGGCGTAAATTTAAGACGATAATGGCTACTCCAAAACGGGTATTTTCTCATTAAAGTTACCGAAAAGGCGAAAAAGAAAAAAAAAGTCGCATGCTAATGCACAGTATTTTTTTAGTTATGTTTCAAAACGTGAGGGTTACCTGATACTTGGACAGACCCTTTCGTTTAAAAATAGGTAATTATGTTACCGAAACATGTACTTGGAATATCGTCTTAAGTAGGTACTGCATGTTCAGATGAAATACTTTTTTCCTACTTTTCAGTAATTACTGATTTATGAGTATATTGAATTTTTTTCTTATTTTTTATACAACCATTGTTTTGTATAATGCAGTGGAATAGAAGCAATAACTTCATTTTCATCAATAAGTCATTATTACAGTTTAATGGGTAACTGCAAACTTTTATAAATAAATAAATATATTTAATTACCTTTTCTAATAATCACACACACACAGTATATTATTTTAAATTGTCAAACTTACAATCATTTGTGTTATAATGAAGTTTTAATATAAAAATTATACTATTCTTAAAAGTCAATGCTGTTTCAGATATGTAATTTTGGCAGCACAAATTATAGACCCATATAATTATAGGCACACACATAGAAATTTTCAATATTCTATTGGAGAGAGACATTGAAAATTTCTATGGATATATCACTCATCTTTATGCATAAGATGACATATAAATTGCACAAATCATACCGCACTGGCTTAAATGCTTTCATAATTTTATTTTTAGTTTAATGCTTTATAAGTTCGAATCCCAGCTCAAATATTGAAGTTTGTAGTCATTTTGAACCTATTTTAAAATGTAGGGCCTGGACAAATATGCTCTCGTGCGTAAATAGTAATCACGGTACGACAAAGCAAGCTTAAGATAAGCATTCACAAATGATTTGTGCATCTCATCTTGGCCATTCATAAATACTTGAAATAATATGAAGGCTGTATCAATAACTTTCGGGTCCTCAATCGAAAATACGTAATATATATATATATATATATATATATATATATATATATATATATATATATATATATATATATATATATATATAGATAGATAGATAGATAGATAGATAGATAGATAGATAGATAGATAGATAAAAATGAGATAAAAATGGATATTGGTCCTATATGGTAGCTTTCTAAGCTCCCAATCTTAATCTTGGTCACTCTTAAGTAACGAGAGATGAAAGGATGGATAGGCTTTCTGCATAAGCATATGTCAACATAGAGTTAAAATTTAGAGTTTTCTTTTTCACACAGTGTGAATAACCCAGTACCTTTAAATATTTCTCCAGAAAAGCAATAGATGACATCTTAAATTCTTACAAATACTATTCACTTTTATGATACAGCCGCATGGTGTCTACCTGTTATGTACAAAATATACCAATATCACAATTTTCAAAAGTGTATACATATAGAAATGTTTTCTTTTAAAAATACATTTTAGGATTAAAATTAAAGTATTAAATAAAAAGTACTTAAATTAAAGAATAATTAGAATAAGGACTGAAATATGAATTCCCCAAAGAAAGCACTAAAATTAAAGCATAAATCAATTCTAGTCCTTTTTTGAAAAATAGTGATGGTATAATTTAAAATGTTATTAAATTAAATTAATGAATTATAATATATATATATATATATATATATATATATATATATATATATATATATATATATATATACAGTAATTAAAATTCAAATAATATCTGGAAAAATAGGATTACATATCCTTATAATTTATGAACAACTGTAGCATGATTTAGGAGGACTTCAAATAGAACGGTAAAATATTTAATTGTTTGATAGCAACTTTGGCTTAAACGAGATTATTTAGAATAAATAAAAATTTATATAACTACAATTATACTGATGAAATCCTTATTTCATACATATTAATAAATTCCATACTATACATTTCTCAAATTTTAATAATATTGCAAGTTTTCATAACACGAGCGGAAATAAAGAAAACTTCTTTTATATTTGAATACTAACGAAATAAAATCGGAAAAACCAATCATCAAAAGAAATGCAACTTTTTGAACTAGATATCATCAAACAAAGTCTCAATAAATCTTAATGCTCTAACTCGGTAAAATTCAAATAGAAATAAAAATAACATCATCATCGAAAAGCAATATGGAATAGAACTCTCTAAATACGTTTCTTGAGAATAAATTTGAATGCAACTTCTAGATACGGTAGATAAGCTATTCGCTTACTTCAACTTATTAATGCAATTGACTTTTAGATTGGGAAACGCCATTTGTTGGCGAAAGACGCCATCGAAAATAAAAGTTTGCCAAACCTTATCTTATTGTTCCAACTATCGGAAAATTGCGTGACATTTTTCTTCTTTCCCATTTATTCTTCCACACACACAAGCGGAAAAATAACTTATTTTCATCACGTTACTAAAGTTAGTCAAGAAATTACTCTTTATTTTCATAGATAAATACGGAGAATATTTCGTATGTACGGTTTATGAAATCAACATGTATGCAATCATCATGTTTTGGTGATAACATTCAACATTCTTAACTTATAATTATTTAATTTCATCTATATTCAATCACTTTTCTTTTAGATTTTGTGACGAAACGACTGATAGCTATTTTTATAAGAGCATCTTTATGAATTACGTTATTTTGTTTTACGAGAAGATTTATAATGAGTAGATGGTAAAACTTTAGCTATAAAATGAAGACTTATAATGAAGTTTTCAAATTCTTTTTTAAAATAGTTTGTTTTTCGCATAGTTTTGGTTGCCATTTTTTGACGAAGAACATTTATTTGTGTTAGTAGAAATTTATTTAAATAAAGAAGTAATATATCATTAATGATTAATTTTTTATCAATTCTTGTTGACAATGTGGCTTAAATATCTTGGTAAAATTATATTACTTACTATTCAACATTGTTGGTACAAATCTCGATGGATCAACATTTTTGATGGAAAAATACAGAATACAGAAAAATAATGCAAACATTTATTATTTGCTACAAATTAACTGTTTCAATATCTGATCTATATTAAATGTATAAACTTTTCTTTGAAAATATGATTATTGAAATTTCCAATTGAGATGTTATTTTGTTTGGGATAGACAGTACCGTTTGGCGATATTATCTTTTCAGCCGGTAAAAAAGAAATGCTGATATTTATTTGGAGACATCAAAAGTACTGAAAATCATAATGCTTTAGAAAAAAAACAACCATAAAAAAGCTGACTTTATGTGTATTTTATGTAGTATGATAGCAGCTATAAAGTTCTGATAAATTAATAAATCAACTTTGGAAAAATATATGAACTTCCAGTCAATTTACATTAGGTAATAATAGATTTACAGTTAGCTGATTCATCTGACTTTATCTCTCTGCTAAACACAACCATTATTATTGACATTTAAAATCATTGCGAATTAACTGTTTCGATATCTGAGTTGCCTTTTTTGTTCCACGCAAAAGACATTTTGCACTGTCAAAAAAACATTGGGCTAAATGGAACGCTTTCAAACCCTCTCAGTACGAACAGTTTTCTCGTGTCTGATATGGAACACGGTCTCTTCTGTAATTACGAATGACACCTTTCCTCACCAGATGTCCACCCACGTCAATAATAAAGAATAAGAACGTCGCTGGCTGAATTTTCAGTAAATTTATCTGATACTAATTGATGCAGTTTCGAAAACTATTCTTCAGCAAATGGGTTTTCGGTTTTCCCAATATGTCATCAGTCTTAAATGCATTGGAAGGTGAGAGAAAAGTGCCCTGGCCAGAAAATAAAGAATTAATGTAATCTCAACTTTTATTTTTATGACATTAATTTAATTTTAGCTTGTAAGTTCAAAACTAAATAATAACATCGTTGTAATGAATACACTTTTTTATGCGTTAAGATGTAGAATTTATAATTTCAAGTTTAAATATAAACTTCAGACCGAAGTCGTTTTTTATAGTTTTTTATTTATTTCAGTATGATATACACAAGAGATTACATATTATTTTAAATTTTTTTTGCGTATTAAATAAATTATTCATAAACTTAAAATTATAATTCGAAAAATCCACTCAATAGCAGTTAACTAGAGATTTGTAATGTGTTAAGAATGATGCAAAATGTAGTCATAAATTTCCTAAAAAAATTAGGAATAACTGGAAATTATATTACATAAAATTTATTTTTTAGATGACATTTCAATTATAGTATTTATTTTTCTTATATAACTGAATCTATTATTTGAATAAAAAATTCTTTGAATAGTTCATAATAAATTTATTTTCAATTAATAATAATATTTATTAAAAGAATACATCAATTACACTGATATTATATAACTTCAGTTTATGAATACCTTTATTGAATCAGAAAATATTGAATTTACTATTTATTATCTTTAATCTTCTAGCAGAATAAAATAAACGGCTACTTTCTAATGTTCGTAAATTTGACTGTTCAAAGTTGTTTGTTTTAATCAAATAAATTGCAAATATATCGCTTAAAATTCTTTAGCAAGTATAATAGTTGCAAATAACGAAATCTAAAATTTATTATTGCAACTTTATGAATAATAAAAATTTTCAGGAACAATTGCAATATCACATAAAAAAATAATCCATTGCTTTTTTATAGAAATTATCATTTGGAATTTAGATCATTATTAAAAAATGTATTTATTAGATTAAACTAAACGTATCTGCAAAGAAAGTTTTCATGGAGAAAAAACGAATATTAAGTTCGCAATAAACATTTTGCTGAAGGTAAAAGAAATTTAGGTATATTAATTTAAAATCTGTTACATTTAAATTTCAAAATGTTTAAATATTGTTTAATTCACACGTTTTGTCTCTTGACTTTTGTGCTGATTATTTATTTATGCAGTACCATTATTTACCTTTCTATATTCTTGATTATCAATTTTTAATTGTTATATCCGATCCCCATAAACAAATTCTAAATTTTAACAAACAAACGGTAATATTGGGTGTAAAGTATTTATTGTAACACAAATAACCTTTTAGTAACAAAAAGTCACTAAAAGTAGTAATAATAGTAAAAAAAAGTAGGAAAAATAGAACATTTAAAATGCGGTTGCTTAGTTGGAAAAAGCACTTTTTTATAAACAAGATGTGAAAAATGGAGTCTTGGTTTATTGAAAGTGTTTCATGGTTGGAAGACTTATGCATTTTAAGAATTCCATCTTGCCAAATGCCACTTGATAACTAAGATTATGGGGAAAAATAGCGAGGCAACTTATAGGGAACCTCTTTATTTTATGTGTTACAAAATGAAGCTATTGGCTTTCTTCTACGATAAGTACAAGCAGTTGTAAATGCATTTGTACAGATTTAAAGGAATAACCAATAGGGGAAACATTGTACTAACATCAAAAATTGATAAGTTTAGCATAATATTTAACAATCTTAATTGTAAAAAACTTTGTCTTTTAACCTCTTGCCAGTGTCGCCGAATTCAGTTCGGGCAGAAGAAAAATTAACGTTTCTATTTTGTGAAGTCCGAGCTGAGTTCGTTTCTACTTTTTAGAATACTTAATTCCCTATTTTCCTAATAAATGACACAAGTGCTCCTAGTTTTTTACCAATTCCTTTATTCGAAAGTTTTTTACCAATTCCTTTACCTTTGGTTCTGAAGGTAGTCCATGACTACAACAACACTATTGGAGGTGATGTTAAAGTCGATCAACCGTCTTACAAACTTCCCGGTTGCTAGAAAAGAAGGTAAAAATATTACTAGAAAATATTTTTCCATCTCCTACACCAGGCGTTATATAAATAACTCCTTTATTTTGCATACTTCAGCAGGAGGTGCGAAAAATATGAACTTCAGAAAATCAATTGTTGAACTGAATAAACCAAATGTTCAACTACCAGGACCAGGGCGTCCTAGTGAAAGTTTACTGCACCTCACAGGTCGACACTTTCCAGAACACATCCCATCAATGGGGAAAAAATCTACTCCAACCAGGCAGTGTTTTATATGCTGTCGTAATACCGATGAACAAGGGAAGGCATGAGACAAGAGTTTATTGTAAACAGTGCAATATATAGGCTTTTGAACAGCACTTTGTTTTGGGATATACCATACTGTAAAAGATCTGTAAAATGTATGTATTGAAAATCATATTGTTGTGTTTTTATATTATACTAGTCATATTTAGCTTCAAAATTTCGTTTAATTTGCTCAATATGAACAACCTGTATGTGTAATCAATGTTTTACGTGTATGTAAAAAATATAAATATAGTAGTTATTGTATTTAAAACTTTATTTTTGTAATAAAAAAGCATTTTCTAACTCTTATAATAATATAAGGAATAAAATTAAACAGTCAAAAAAATTTTCCATTTTTGGTCCATTTTTCTGAAATATATGTCACAGTTAAGGGGTTAAAATAAACTATAAATTATCGTAAGTTCCTTAAAATCATTTTAAAATTTTAGGATTTTTAAATCCATCGAGAATTTTCATTATTTTTTGTTGTAATTTTTTAAAAATTTATAATGAGTTAAAAATTTATTTAAATATCAAAATAATTAACAAATAAAAATTATTTTTTTTTAAAAATTTTCCTAGGAAATCGAAATATCTTAATCAAAGTGTAAATAGTGTGAAATAATATGATTATGAACTAAAGGTAATTCATTTTAAAAACAAAATCTATTAATAATAAAAATTTATCAGATTGCATTTTTCTAAACTTGTTATATAATTATAACCTTTGCAAACTAAAATTTTATATACATTAGAAAATAAACACTTTATATAATTTAAATACATTTTAATTATTTAATTCCTGTTAATTAAAAACGTTTTTATTAGTTTCAAAGGCTATTTCATTAACGCTCTCTTATAAAATAAATAAAACAAACAATTTATATTAAAGCTGATTAAAACCTCATTGTTTGAGTAATCAGACACTACGTAATTATTAAGTTAACTATATCGAACCAAAACGCTCCTTGAATAAATTAACATTTTGATTTTTTAAAGAATAAAATCATTTATTGAACTTTTCTGCTAACTTTTTTTAGTTAATTTTAAAATATTTTATAATAATACATTAATCACTTATTTTGTGGATAAAGCAAGCAATTAAAAAAGTAATTAAAACGCTTTGTTCAAACAATTAAATATTAATTAATTATTAAACAATCTAATTTTTATCAGCTGAAATTTCAATGAACTAAATTTCTTTTTGTTTAAATAATAATTCTTTATCGTATAGAGTAAGTCTCTTTTTTATTAAATAAAACGCAAGAACATTTTATAAATTATTATATAAATGAAAAAGAAAAGAATTGACATTTCTCTCTTATTTAAAAGCCATTTAATTATCTTCATTGCAGATATTCATGGATTTCGATTTATTTTAGATATTTGATAGTTAGAGAACATTTTATTTCAAACGATCAATAACGATAAATATGTAATTTGAGAAAAGCATACAATAGAGCTTTAATGTATATATTTTTCCTTTCTTGGTAAAATATTTTACGTAAAAATGTCAAAAATTGTGTTGGACGCATAAGAACGCTTTGTGCTTCTTAAGTGCAAGGAAATATTCGATTTATCGAGAGTAGCAATTTTGTGTCATTTTGACTGTATATTACATATCTACGATTATTTCAAATTATCTAAACCCAAAATTTGCTCTTTTATGTTCGGAAAAAAGTAAATTGCATTTCTTTTTTATATTACCTAGCTTGCTCATATAAAATTCTTGTTTATATATACTAGCATATCATATTTACTTAGAATTTTGGTGTAATACAAAATTCAGGAGTAAAATGTTTGTATAATACTTTTGTTGTATTTTATGAAATGATTTTTGTTTTATATGTTTTTTTTTTCATTTTCCATTTGTTTAATATAGGTTTTAGTTATTTTCTTGAAGACTATTCTGTGGAAGCTAATTTTAATTATTTTTATGCTTCACCACTTAATTGGCCTGCTCGTCAACGAATGACTTAGAAGCCAAAAAGGGGTATAGGATAAAAAAATAATGTTTACGGTTACATATTTCATTCTAAATGAAAACATTTTAAGCACATCTTATTGCTTCATCATTTTCAGCCATTGTCAAATTACGAGATCGATAACAGAGCAAAAACTCTGTTCTCTGTGGCACACTTTCAAATAGACAATTGAATATCGACTCATTTTGTGTGTTCTAGGTGTCTTTTAATCAGGAAAACGAATTGTTTCCAAAACACTGCGGGCCCAACGGATTGTTGCACAAATCGCTTTCAGCTACTTTTTTCTGCTGATGAATACAATTAAACACATGGTAATTTTGAGTAATCATTAAGTCACGAGATCGACATTACAGCTTGTATTTCTTCCAATGCTCTGCATCACACTAATTTGAAGATATATTAGATCATATTGATCATTTTACGTGCATAGATTCTTTGACTATAATGCGCGTAAACTGGTATTCAACTAGGTACCTTCTGAATATTAGGCAGACATTTTTTACACGAAAGTACCATGTTCCTCAAACAGTTCTGTACCACATTGCACAAGATATATCCTTTTGGAAGCATAAAATCTGACTTGTTAAAATAAAATCAACAGTTTGCTTTATCCAAATAATAAAATCAAATTTAATTGTTGAGTTTGAAAAAAGAAAATATGTTAAAATCCGTATAAAAAAAATAAGCAGTAAAATTATATTTGAAGTAGAAAGTGTTCCATTTAGTAGATAATTTTCGAATAAGTGAATCGCGTTATTTTTTATAAATATTTGCTGTTATAAGCAAGTTAACAGAATCCACGGAGGTCTGGTCAGTTAGGACGACGTTCTCACTATCGGAAAGTTGAAAGATCGAATCCCGATGTAACCTAAGATCTGTCGTGTTCACTAAAGGCTGCAGATCTACGTTAAATAGATCATGCTCGCTATGTCCCCCGATTGTAATGATAACTCTGGGGATGGCATGTACAGACAGAATTGGTGGCCCTTTGCTTGATTCCTGCTTCTAAATTATGAAGACTCTCACTCAGTGCTTTCCCGTGACTGATTGAGACATACTTAGGGCTAGGTATAGGGAAATATTCTAGAGTAATAATTATTTAGCGAAATAAAAATATATAAAACAATCTTGCTTCTTGATTTATTAGGCTTACTAAGATTTAGAGGCAACACCCTGTCTTCTTCAAAGAGAACTTCATGTCGCTCAGTTTTGCAATGTTTCGGTATTTATGCAAATTCATTCAGGAAGACAATCTTTAGAGGATATACAATGAGCTTTATGTCAGCCATGAATTCTTAGTTATTTGGTACTCGGAGTTGGATAAGTTGTCAAATTTTTGCTTTCGACGTGTTTTCAAAAATGGATTCCGATCTACTTCAAATAAACCCTAGCAATAAACGTATCTAAGATGTTATTGGTTAGTTGTAAAATTAAGACAATAAGAAACAGATTGGATAATTTTAAAAATAAAGGTTTTGATGAAGTGTCTTTTTTTTTAGTTTTTTTTTTATTTACAAAAGTAATTATATGTTTATTACGGGGTATTAAATTTTAAATAAATTACATAGATTAAATACTTTTATAAAACTATTTATATGCTTACATATAAAACGTATGCAAAAAACTGTGTCAAATAAATTTTTAATAATAGAAACTAAAACAATTTTCGATTAACGGAACCATATTTCTTAGTAAAAAATTACTCATATTTATCAATGTTTCCCATTTAAAAAAATAATGACTATTTTAAATCTTGAATCATATATAAATTTTTAAAAAAGAAATGTATAAAAATTAATCTTTAAATGATTTATTTTAATGTTATATTTAGAAAATGTTACACAAATTTGGAGTGTGCTTCTCCACTTTTCGAACTGGATCATATTTTGTTGTGGAGTTCGACTTCCTCGGTACATATATGCCATAGGTACAACCCATTCATATAATAAAAGAAAAAAAATAAGGTAGACAGAGAGAGATACCCGAACTCGGATTTGAACCCAAGACTCTCCATATCCGAAGTCATAGACGCTGACCACTGGACAGGGTGGGCAGCAATATAAATTCATGCTTGATTTAAGTAATACTTTATTTTTGTTAGTTTTGTACAAATGATTTCATTACCAATAAAATTATTTTTTGAAGATTATAATACTTAGAGTCTATTACTTACTCTCATCCTTAATTGTCCTAAAAACTATTAAAAAGTAACTCTTGCGTATAAAGTTTAAAATAAATTAATAAGTAATCCACTTATATAAAATTATTCACCGTTTGATGAAAAAAACTTAACTAAAATCCCTTAATACATAATTTATTTTAGCTTTATGATAATTTCTAAAATATCACTTTTATTAATGATTCAGTAGTGGACAAGATATTGTCATGATTGAAAAACGATAAGCTATAATATGATTCATTTATATGCTCATTGTGATTTCTTCTAATTACTAAAAAATGTAACATTGTAAATACGCTATTCATAAATTCAGTTAAAACAATTAAGTTGCTTTCAACATCTGATTTTCATCCTCTTTACCGAAGTTTTCATCATTAAAACGCGGCGCGCGCGCGAAACTTTATTTCCTGTCACTTTGAAGGGGGATTTTATTCCTTATCAAAAACTACCACATTATTTTTTTATACCAGTGTTTCTATTCTAACAGATATTGTAACTGTGGTGACAACTTTGACAACAAGTTTAGCAAAATAAATTAAAAATTAATACAAATTTATTTTAACGTTGCCGTTTAATTGATTGTAACAAAAAATAAATAAAACAATTTTCGTGTCAAAGGCTTTGTACTACAGTTAATTTCAAAAACAATAGATAAGAAAAATTCCTTACATTCCGTATTTATGCAGCAAATGTGGCAATAATGCCAAGTAAAGGAATTAAATTAAAAAATAAAAAATTAAAGTAAAAAATTCAAAGCATCATGAATTTTTTAGTAAATGTTCTATGATCATAATATAAACGGAAGTAAAAAAATATCATAATATTAATGGAAAAATTGCTAAAATAAATTACATTCACAAGTCGCGAATGGTGAAAAACAGCCAAATGAAAAACAATTTGGTGTGAAATTCCGTTTTTACCAAACCAAAGGCCGCCTAACTTGTCTAGTGGTCAGCGTGCCTGACTGCGGACAGTGAGGTCCTGGGTTTGAATCCCGGTTCGGGCATGGATGTACTTTCGCTCTCTATCTATCCTGTCTTTGTCTTTTCCTTGTATGAATGGATTGTGAATGGTTGCCTACCCTTTAAACCTACATATGGCATGAGCATACTGAGGAAGTCGGACTCCACACCAAAATATGGTTCAGTTGGAAAAGTGGAGCAGCGCATCCCATATTGCCAGCCTGGCTACCAAACCAAAGAAAAATTTACCAAAAGAAACTAATCGCCATATATTCGCTGATGTTGAATAGAAAATTTAATTACACTACATTATGGTTAACTTATATAAATAAAATCCAAAAAAAATTGTATTTGCATTATTTCTATTTCCAGATTAATATTTGATGCTTAAAAATGGTCTAATGCTAAGATGTATCCATATTATTGTGATTTATCTGCATCTAATTCGGGATGAAAAGATTAAATAAGAATAAGGCAAAGAAATTTCATTTTTGGTAATGTTAGAAACATATTTTAGAATTATATTTCTATTACCATAAAAACTAATTTTTTCTATTTCGCTAGAAGATTAAACATGGATATTGACCATTCTTGTATTCTCATAAAATTTATTGCTACATAATTTAAATTAGGGTATTTTATTTTTGATTTTCGTTTAAATTTTGTGTCAACATTTTTATTTTATTTTACTACCTAAAAATTTCAGAAATTCTTAAATTTTACTACTGTAAAAATTGCTCGGTACAAAATTACGTATTTAATTACATATTTCTTCAGTGAAATTTCACAAATATATTTTGGCATTTTCATAACTTGTTGAGTTATATTTAAACAAAACATTTATTTTAAATAAATCTTATTATAAAAAATTCTGAGAAAATATGTTTGGTAAATTTTAAATTCGTTGTTTTATAATAATATTATAAAATTTGAGATAATTTAATTTTTCTTGAAACATATTTTCCCGAAATTCTATTCACTTATGGTCCTTTTAAAAATTTAATTAATTCTTAATATGACTCTTGTGATCTTATATTTAAGAGGTTAACGGATTAAGGAATATCACCATTTTCTCAATATTTCTTACTTGCCCTAATTTAGAAGAATACAACTTATACACATTATTAATGCTGGCCAAATATTTGTGGTCATAAAACTCACTTGGATAGAAAAAAAAGAGTCTCAAAATAAAAATTTTTTGCATCACAATTAAAATTAATAGCAATAGGAGTCACAATTAATCAATTATCGTATAATTCTTTTGATGCATTTTGTGTGAATTTGATGAAACAAGAACAATTTAAAAATTTTTGTTATAATAATGCGTTTCCATTAGAATTCTTATTGTGTCAAACATAATTGCAATAAAACATTTATATTTAATTTATAATGGCAATTGAATTAAAAATAAAGTCATTATATATTTGCTTTAATGAAGATATAAATTAACTGCTCTTTTTCCTGTATACATTTGAAAAAAATGACTTAAAATTGCAATATTGAACAAAATTTCCTTTTAATGAAAATAACAGACGACAGAATACGCCAATAACAAATTCTTGTGAGAATAATTCAAGTAGATGGGAATTTTCTTTTTAATATCCTAATATTTTAAAATTTCTCATGTCTTTCATTACTAATCAAATTTAATTTACTTTTTTGTAGAAAGAAATTACGACCATTACATCAGCAATAATTACATCAGTTTGGCGACAATTTTAACCGCCATAAAATTCAAAAAGCACAAAAGGATTATAATGCATCTTTGCCTTAGTATCAATGAAAGAATTACGGCACAGATGCCGTATAATCCAAGATTTCAAAATCTGTTTTTTTTCCGATGGAGGAATGTTGCCAAGATGACGTATTGTAATATGCTCGATGACGTAAATACTAGGGTTGCCAAAATGAAATCTTCTGCATTATTCTTATAAGTCTCCATACCTAAGATGTAATAAAAACCAGGTTGAAATATGAATAAGAAAATCCGCCAAAAATGTCACCAAACTCAGAATTTGGCATCCTGAATTATACGGCATCTGTGTTAGAATCACGTTTAAAATTAACTATAAGAAAAAATACTTATCATGGGGTAAAATGTATTTTGTTTATAATTAATGCCAATAAAAATAAATATAGCATTGACAATTTTAGAGGTTAAATTTTTAAAAAAATGAAACAAATTCTATGCATTACGAAATTTTATCTGACGTATGACTATAACGTCAATGAAATTAAACATTATGTCAGCTAAAAGCATTTAATTTAACTTTTTAAGCTTACTTATTTAAAATTAAATCACTGCTTTTTTATAGTTTTCGGTTTTTTATTTGTATAAACATTAGATAAAAGAGAAGGAACAGACTCCCATTTTAAAACAACATTCAAGTGATGAGGGTATCATCCGAGTTGATCTACCCATGTCTTAATCCCCATAAAACTGAATTTATGATTTACTGGAAAATACATTATATCATTTTCTGATCTTCCAATAAAAATTCCATCAAATGTGTTTCTGAATGTACTCCAGTTTCAACAAAATTCAAATACAATCTGCATATATTTTGTTCTAAATAAGTAAATCTACAATAACAGAACTGCAAAAAATTGTTTTTACAAGAACATGTAAACAATATAAATCCTTACTTTCGGTAATCCAATTTAGCAAAATATATTTCTTAACAAAACATCAAATTATTTCATGCATGTTCTGTATTTTTCCTCGAAAGTTATTTATACATATTTATAAAACGCACTGAAAAATAAAGACGCATAATGTAGAATAATTCTTATCTATATAGCGTGATAATGTGTTCTAAACAGTAAAATAAATAACCAGTGAAAGAGATACTTGAATTCATTTGCAAGTGATGAGCCTTTTGCTCGCATTGTTAAATGTCTGAAACTTTTCTATGTTGCAAGCCATATTTTCCACATGGATTACTTTGGCTGAATTTTATGCATGACCGTAACTGTTTTCTAAATTATGAGTCGAGCTAAAAAGGCATCTTTTGAAAGTTATTCGTGGAAATTTAAATATGTAATTTAATAATATTTTCTTGGTTTCATGGGCATTTTTCTAGGCTAGATGTTTATTTAGATATACATTATATAAAAGTTTATCAATTTAATTTTTTATGTACCAAAATAAAGTTTGATGAGAAATAAATCTCTACAAAAAATTTCTTCTTGGTAACTTGTATGATATAAAATGAGACAAATAAACAGTTGGCTATTTAAATTTACGGAAATCTGGCAAACACTAATATCTGCTTCATTTTCTTTCTTTCACTTTAAGTATTCATTGATTCACTATTTTTATTAAATTGGGACTTTTCATTAAAATATTAATTTCAGGTAACTGAAAAATTTGCATGATTTGAAGCTGTAAATATTTCATTGAAAATAATTTCAGCTCACATGCTAAACGGCGATATTCTCAGTGTATAAACATAAATCAATCCATCAATAAATTGCATTCTTAAGTCATAAAAAGTAGACAATATTTTATACCTATTTCTTCCTATACTTATTAATTTATTTCAGAAATATAAAATTGGAAAGATACTAAAATATATGATGCAAAAGACAAGAAGAAGGCATAGGGACCACGTCTTCATCAGGAGGGTGATGGCCAGTTATGCAAAATGAACACTCTTTTCTGACATGCTCGAAGGACAAATGTCTAAAAATCTTCGAGCAATTCCTCCGAAAAGTGGTCGTATTAAAAGAATAAATATATATGCAGAAAAATAAAAATACTCACTATAAATGAAAATACTCTCACAATAGATGAAACATAAATACAGTAGAAAAATACATAATACAAGTGCCAGTAAATCAGATTGAATTTATGTATAAGAATAGTAGGAAGTTGCCAAAAGTAAATTTGAAATTAGAATAAAGAAATATTACCAGAAGTAATTAAATTCAAAAAGTTAAAGTGGTTTAGAAACATGTAGTAAATTTGAAATTAAAATGTGTTAAAGGGGATTTAAGCTTTAGTTATGTATAAAATAAAATAAAGTGTATAAATGTAGGTGTTTTCAGGATTCTTGTAAGAACTTCAATGCTTGGGTGGCCCTTCTGTAGTTATAAAAACTACGCATTACTTCAATCTTACAAGCGATTCCCTACTTCCTACATATTTTAAAATAAAATTAATTGGAATATTGTTATTTTTTAGGTGAGCTATTAGGCGTTTAATTTGATTTTTAGTATATTCATAATTGCTACAGATTATATAAATGCGATTCCAATTTTATACTTCTGGTTTCAATTTTCTTCATGTTTTATCTTATTTATATAGGCAAATCTTTCTTTAGCTGCTTTTGCGCAGGCTAGATTTCCTATAATGTATTGTAGTTTCTACATTTTATTTTCAGTATTGTATTTATTACTTTATATTTATATATGTTTTTGCTTTATATATATATATATATATATATATACATGTTATTTCTACAATTAAGATTTAAGTAACTTTAAATGTATAATTTTAGTTTACACTGAAAAATAGGACAGAGCTTCTTCAACGGAAAATTGAAGTATAGTGCGTGATATTTTCATCGAAATAAGCATCGAATTATCATGAGCGATAATTTCATGCTTGTCCCATGAATATCGATTATCCAGTAAAACAATAAATATTCAAACACAGTTATGTATGTCAAATCTTAACAAAACAGCACTTTATGTTTTGTTAAAACATTATAAGTTTTATTCTAATAAAATTTAACGTTTTCATTAGAATAAAGCATTAAGAAATTATATAATTTTTAAAGCAATAGACGTGAAAAATAAAAATTAAATAATACCATCAACGAACAAAATAAAACATTTATGTTATTTAATGTAGAACAATAAAAATAATACCGGTAGCAAATTTTTTGGATAATTTAGAAATATATTAAATATTATTATTCTAAAATACAACGCATTTCCTTCTACTAAAATCTTTAATAACGTATTCCTTACTCTGTTGTGAAAATGCTCTTAATTAATTTAACTTTCCTATTGGAATTTATTGGTTACGGGAGCATGTGTGTGTGAATTTAAAACTGTCATCATTTTGGAATCGAGCAAGTTTGCTCACACTATTGGCTGATATAAAATAAAGGATGCTATTTTAAGTATTTATAGCTTAACAATGAAATTTTATTCGAATTTAGTTCCATTTTACCCATTTATTAAGATCTATAATGAAGTTTGGTTTCTAAATACACAATAACAAACCACTACATTATTGAAACCTGAAATAATTTTGTTAAAATTCAAATTTTTGTTACCTTGCAATGAATTAAGTAATTTACTCTCTGTATCGATTAATATATCGGCAACTTAAATAATTGCGATAACTCGATAACACTATTCGTCAAAAAGGTATATTTTCTATAACCGCAATAAGTATATAATCATTTCTTAGTAATGCTTAGTGTTGCATAACTATTTGTTAGAAATATATTATTACAATTATATTACTGTAGTACACCTTGTATGCAAGACAAAAATTTAAGATTTAAAATCAATATCATTCACATTTAAAGAAAATTGTATAATGATAAATTTAATTGAAAAAATAAAATTGTCATAAATGGTATTAATTTTAAGCAAAATTTTATGTCAAAGTATCCAAAACTCTATGCATACAATTGTAATGTATTTCCTTCTTTGAAAGAATCAGCCAAATTTTTTAAGAATTTTGACTTTTATGGATAATGCAAAATATTGCCAAATTTAATACTTGTTTTTCCTATTAACAACAAATCATAATAATGCAAACTGCAACTATAAAAACGCAAAACAGAACATGAGGTGAACCACAATGCAATTGGTGAATTTAAACCACCAGACTTTATTTTTTTATTTATTTCAATTAAAATAAATTATTGTTAATATAACTTGTTACTGTTATCATGGTTTTTGATAGGATAAAAAATACCAACTCAACATTGGCATTATGACACAAATAGTTTAGTAATAATAAACATTTTCAAGTGCGTTATAAAATTTATTACAATATGAGGCTTGTAATCACACTGCTTATATCAAATGTGTGGCAGTAGTATATATATATGTGACAAAATTTTTATGATATTGAAAATTTTAATAAAATTTGAATATAATTATATATTATCAAGATTATCTACGTATTTTTTCTCATTATGTTATAATTTGGTTAATCTATGTACAGGGTGTTTCTAATTAAATATCGGGTTTTTATATTTTGCATTATTTATTTCGTAAACGTCACACGGCACACATAAAGTTGATAATTCCGTTTTTCCCAAATGTTGCTCAGTACTTGTAGTGCAATTATCACAACAGCTGCCTCAGTCCTGTTACTAAGGTCGAGTAGGTCAGATGGTAAGGGAGGCATAAACATACGATCTCTTATGAACCCCTACAGATGGAAATTACATGACCTTGAAATCGGATGAGCGTGGAGGCATGCGAAACAAGCTCTTACTTTGGAACTTTTGTGGCCAATCTATCGGTTGGGTACAGTAACGTTCAACCAGTCAAGTGCGACGTTATGCCAATGAGACGGAGCATCATCTTGCTCCCAAATAAAGCTGTTTGGTTTCATCTCCTTCCAATTGGGGAAATAACCATAGATGTAGAACATCAAGATAGGAAGTAACAGGTTACAGTTGTTTCTCCAACACAAAAAGGCCCATAATCATTCCCCCGAGAAAGGCCTAAAAACATTTATATATATATATATATATATATATATATATATATATATATATATATATATATATATATATATATATATATATATATATATATATATATTATTACTTGAGGAGCTAAAATGGTTATTAGTTCAAGATCTCAAAAGTTGGATTCTCGTGTCTCAAAAAGTTGCTTATTTCAAGTCATTTAAAGTCCCTTTTTAAACTAAAGGTGTCTATTATATCATTTCTTGATTAGAAAAAAGTGAAAAATAAAAAAAAATTACATTTTGTGAACTGAAAAATTTGAAACTTAAATTTTGAAATTTTGATGAAATTACACTATTATTGTTCACGAATTCAGTCAAATTGTCAAATAACTCATGTTATTGGTTTTTAGGTTGATTAATTCCAAAGATAAATATTAACCCAACAAATAGGGCTTTTGACTCAAATACTTAAAAAAGTAAAAATCCTTCT
Organism: Latrodectus hesperus; assembly: GCA_037975125.1. Classification (NCBI taxonomy): domain Eukaryota; kingdom Metazoa; phylum Arthropoda; class Arachnida; order Araneae; family Theridiidae; genus Latrodectus; species Latrodectus hesperus. The sequence continues at coordinate 71,753,433 of CM075858.1, forward strand.
TTTGTCAAATAAATATATTAAATCTCACGAAGTGAATGGTATATTTTCATATCGATTTTTCAGTTTTCTCATTTTATGTTCCACTTATAGCATCAGTATTTCTTTCTAAATCAATGACGGTGCTATTACCCAGTTATCAAAAAGTCATTATCTTTCCTACATGCAAAGTATGGGATTTTTAAATTTCTCCAACCATTTAGGGAAAAATCGCTTCAATAAACATAATTCCTTAGTTTATTGAAACGAATTTTCCGAAACTTCCCTAATGTATTGTTTCCGATAATCAGAATTTGAAGGTATGCATCTAATTCAGAGATTTTTAAGATGATTTTTTTTTAAATATTCTTTTTCAAAATCTAAGAATCAATCATTTCTATTTTCGGAAAATAATTTGATATTGCTTTTTTCAGTTAATAATATGACGGATTTTATTGTGTTGCATCATTTATATTTTTATTTAAAAGAACTAAACAGGAAGTCCTTGATTTTTTAATGTTGTCAAAACGATTACATTTGAGAGATTGGAACAGAGTTCTTTCAAATACACCTATGTATTTTCGATGGGGGTTAAGATCTGGGCTATGCGAGGGGAAGGGAACTGTTGAAATTCTGTCTGATATTTAACAAAGCCAATTTGAACATTACAGTCAAAATGCATTGTTGCATTATCATCCATGAGTTTCCTTTAGATTAAAAACGCAACAATGAAGGGTTCACTTGATCTGCCAGTATATCTAAGTACCTCATAGCTTGTATGTTTATCCTCGAAGAACTTCAAGACACCACCTCCATGCCTGCAAAACATATCCCATATCATGATATCCTTACTAACTCTTGCAGAGTGCAAGCAATGTGGGATGGATTCGTGGCTTCGTGGGATTACTCGCTAATTTTGACGTTTTCCATCAGTGTAAAGTAAAGCTCAGCGTGATTCCCTTGAATATATAATCTGTTTTCAATCCTCAGATATTGAATGTATAACTGAGAGTGTTTCCATTGATATTTGGATTCTGAGTGATAGTCGTAGCTCCATTCAGCTTTTATCTGAACGGGGAAGGCATGGGGATCGAACTACTAAGAAAATCGTACGGCCTTTGAATCGCTTGATTGCCACAATCTTGAAATCACCTTTCAGTGGGTTCCAACGTATATGGCTGAGTACGGTATTGAAACTGCTGATGGTGTGGCCAGTGAGGGCAGTTTTAAGGATTCTGCTCATGATGGCTGCCTTACTTTTTCAAAGATCACCACCCGGCTTAGGCAAAATGTCCATTCTTCTTGGAGTAGAGCCCCCGTGCATGAATGGTAAGCGGAAAATCACCCTGGTGCTGCTATGATTGGGGTTAGCAACAGGCGCTATCAAACAACTCTTTCGAACTGGACAAACTCGTGTACAACATCATGTGACGGTCAACAAAGTTTATCCCCTGTGTCCAAAAGGCAATGCGACTCAAGCTGCTCCTTCCCACATTTTGGACTGTATTTGTTTAAATAAATGCCTGTTATTCTCGATCCAAGGGGCTGTTCTCCGTTGTTTGAAGGCCTCCCGGCTCATGACCCTTTTGTTGCTGTCAACCAGGAGGGATAAGCCACAACAACAATATAACAACAGATATTGAATGTAATTTCTCTTACCATCACTGCAAAAGAAACAAGGTCAGAAATAAGCGGTTTTCTTGCAGGCATCGACTGTGCATACGTATCCATTGCAATTTTTTGTGCATTATTCACGCTGAAACGAATTGGGAATTTAATTCAGTCGAGGATTTTTTGGCCTTTGGAGCACAGTAGAGTTATTATGCAGCTGTATAATTCATAGGGGACGAAGCATAATATACTCTTGAGAAACGATGCTGAAGATGCTGTTTCATCTTCTAAATAAAGACTATGAGCACTCCTCTGAACTTTTGGAAAACTTTGATAAGGTTCCTTTTGAGAACCAAGTGAGATTTGCTCTCTTCAATAACGTGGCTCTTGCTTAAGAGACATAAATAATAAATTCTTGTAAAAATAGTGAAAGAAATGTTTTACTTCATTAGTTATTACTCGACGTTACTTCATTCGTTATACTGAATACTGACAAAGTACTTATACAATAATTTTGATGACGTATGACCTACTCTGTATACAATTCATTCCTCTCCAGCATTTTAATTAAAGTCTTCATATATATGCATATATATATAGTATGTGTGTGTGTGTGTATTATATATTATTATATTTATGTATACACACATACAGATACATAGATAGTTTATATATATATATATATATATATATATATATATATATATATATATATATATATATATATATATATATATATATATATATATATATATATATATATATATATATATATATATATATATATATATATATATATAGTTGTATATATGTGCCATTATAATATAGTATTCAAAAATTTCCCGTTCATATACTGCTACAATAGAGTAATATATTAATATATAGATGTGATTCTGTTTACGCATGCCTAACTGCATTAAAAATCACTCTTAATCTTATTAGTACAAAGGAAATTAGGAAAGCATCATTTTATAACATTGAATATATATATATATATATATATATATATATATAAAATCATTCATCTTTTTACATATTTTGCAACCATAATTTCTAAAAACTCAGATACATAATATTCTGCTACAATTTAAAAAATATATAGTCTTTCGATAAAGTAAGATGTCGCGCTAAACCTGATACTAAAAAAAGCAAACTTTCTCTGATCATAAATTTATTTTTCTATTTTTGTATTTTGAAATTTAATCTCTTTCTCTTGATCTTATGAACCTTTCTCCCTAGAATTTATTATTCAGAAACAATTCTTGTTCATAATTTAGGAATATCTAATTTACTTACATTAAAATTTTCAAATTAGAAAATTATTCTCAAAAAAGAATAAACTGCAATTTACATAAAAATAATATAAGAAATATTTTTCTTTAAAGTATTTTTTTAAAAAGGGAGAAAATTATTTACACCATGATTACACACATTTTAAAATTATAGTGAATATATTTATATTATTTAAATTATTCTTGAAAATATGTTTTTACTACAACATATTTATTTCTTTTTCAAAATTGCCCTTAGAATTTATAATTTAGGAATTTTCTGGTTTATGAATACTGTTTATCACACATACTTACTTCATTATTTGAGTGGCACAAACTGTATAATGTGTTTTTAAAAAGCTTAAAATATAATATTCATTAACAATAGAAATTAATATAAGTAAATAATATAGAATGTATATTATTTTTAAAATTATTTTTCATTATATTAAAGTCAATCGTAAATTCTTATATAAAGTTTTTTATAGTTTGAATATCATAAATTTGAAAGTTATGATTTTGAGAAAGCATAAAATGATGAACAATAATAGAAGAATAATTACGCAAAAACTAAATTATATAAGAAATTAATCTGAGTGTAAAAATAAAAGAGTTTAAGTTACTTCTTTTATGAACTTGTCTTTATTTAAGTTGAAACAGAATCTTGATTTTCAATATCTTAAATTATGTCTTAATCTTAGAAATCTTAGAAACATAAATTGAAAATTATGTTTCTAAGACAAATGAAATAGAAAATATGTCTGAAGTTTCTAATGAAAAAATTAAATATGATTTTTTTGACATTCTTTATATCAGTTATAAATTTTTAACCACTTCTCTTTGAAAAAAATTATTATTCGCACGAGAAACATTTGCAATTATTTCAAAAATTTCAATCATTAGCCTAGTTTATCAGAACAATTTTTATAATATTAGTTAAAATTTATCGTTAACTGGGTGTCTTTATGTATTTGGAACTATCAATTGAAGTTAACACCATTAATATTGAAGTAAAGAGACGTCTGTTGGCGAATTGATTATTCTAAACTCGAGTATTATCAATCAAAATAGTTGAAAAGAGATGAAAATTTAATTCAAACCTTTTGAATTTTGCGAAAAAGGCTTTCATCATTATTAAGAATGCATAAATTTTAACTATGTTTGAAGGATATATTTAAAAGTTTATAAGTATAAAATTCTTTTTCTAACATTTTAAGTGAAACAAAACTTCTTGTTGATGGTAAGAATTATGTTCGAAATCAAATTAAAAAATTCAGAAGACATTTTTCAATTAACTCTTTTAAATATATTTTTATTTCACCACAATTATTACCACACAAGAGTAATATCCATAAACTTATCTGTTTTAGTTATAAATAAACGCGCGCGTCATTAAATAGAAAATGTATGCACCTGTATTCTGCCCAAAATTTGTTTCTGACATTCAAACTGATTACACATTGTAGTTTACTTTGTTTCTATATGCTCGCGTTAAAAATATATAGAATGTGAATTTACCCAGATTGGTGATGTGACTCCCCAATCTGACTAATCATAAATTTCATTTATCATAGTCCAAGAATGTGAAGTAAATAATTTGGTATGTTGGCAATAGGAGATGTGATTGCAATTTGTATATTCTAAAATCATTCGTTTTGTGGACTATGGGTAAAAAGAGGAACATAATGATTCGTAGAATCTAAAATGAATCACATAGTGGATTGGGAGAGGGAAAGAAAATAATTATTCTTGAGTTTATAAAAATTGATTCGATTAGTAAAATTTAGGAAGGAGAGGAAATAACGAATTGAAGAAACTAAAATGATTTTGTTTCTAGATTATAAATAGGTCAGAGGAAATAAAGATTCATAGAATCTCTAGTTATTTCATCGAAGGATTATAAGCAGAAAAACAGAGGATAATTCTCAAAATTTAAATTCGTTTTGTTAGTAAGCTGTGGGTAGGAGTGGAGGTAATAGCGTACAATCTATATTGTGATTAAATCAGATGATGAGTAGGAAAAGTAACAATTAGTAAAGTCTAAGCGGGTATGAGAGTAGATAAGACAGAGAAATCTTGATTTTACAATTTATTGTTGCGATTTTTTTGATAGATTGTAAGTAGGACAGGAAATTAAGATTCATAGAATCTGATCAAAAAGATATTTTTCAAATTTCATCTGAGAAGAATATGATAAAATTAGTCATTTTACCGAGCAATTTTTATTGTAGTAAAATTTAACAATTTCCGAAAGTTTTAGTTAATATTTAAACATTAACCAACTTTTTCAGCCCATGTTTCACAAATCTGCTTTACATTATTTCAGCGTAAGCAAGGCAATAGTCTTAAGATTGGAAAAATGTATTTACAAATATTGCAAATATTAATTAAAATTCTGTTAATTATTGAAATTTTTAAAAATTTAAATCGCTTTGTGCCTATTTAAACTAACCATAAAGTGGATATTTCATCATGTCTTTTTCATTTTGCTTTTTCTGCTGTTCTATTGTCCATCTGTTCATGGCTTGAATCAATGGAAAACGGTTTTTAAACCGATGTTTGGCTCCTTATATAAGAAACCATTTTATTAAAAAAAATTTACTTTGACAATATTCTCAGACATTTGATGGTGAACTTCGCCTTATTTGCTGCCGCTCGATGAATGGGATTTTAAGTCAGGGAGAAGATTCGTCGACAAGTAGGATTTACCATGCCGTCTCACAATGATGTGACGTGGATGAAACGTTATCTGGCTTCATGGATATTTTAAACCAATGAGAATAACGTACTCAGGATCTCAAATGTAACAAAAGAAACAACTACTTTATGGTTAAAAAAAAGTTTATCCATGGATTTTTGCCTTAATTTATATTTGAATTTTTCAATAACGATTCTCTGAAATTAAAATTCTGATTTATCTTTTTATATAAATTTTTGACTTAGTAAAATTTGAAGTATGTATTAGTAGCTATCCCCTATAAAATAAAATAGATGTTAGTTAATAATACTATTGCACTAGATAAAGTACTTAACATAATATTAACTGTTATTATCAATATATTAACTGTTACTTGATATCAATATAACACTTCATGAAGATAAAAGAATTTATTATTTTAAATTATATAATCATGTTGTAAGAAAATAAACATATATTTATAAAAACATGTTTCATAAAAATAAATCATTTTTTTAATTCAGAATATAAAAATAAAAGGATTGTAGTAACTATAATCAGGTTGAAATTTTTAACTGCATCGAATTTCATAGACATTGAATAACTAAATTGCTTAGAAATTTTACTAAGATCACAATTCTTTTATTAGTTATCATCGTATTCAATAAAAAAATCTGGTTTTACAATACTTTGAATTTTTTTAACTTTTTGAGGCTTCGATATTTATTTTCAAAAATTTCTTTTTTGATTGAATTTCTAGTTCAATATCAGTTTCAATAAAATGAAATAAATGATTTAAGTATTGCGAATTTAACTATTTGCGCTTGGAATACTATCTTCTTTTTCCTAAAAAATTGATGTTAAGATTAAATTAAAATTTTCTATATAGTATTCAATTTATTTCATGGGCAAGCTTTACTAACGCTTAGAATTACTAGTCTAACATTTAATTTTATCTGATGGCATTTGTTTCTGGATATATTGCAAGATCGTCTTACTGTTGTCATGGAAACCGTTTCTTAAAGAACTCCTAAGAATTGGACGTCGTAATATGAAAACGAATGAATCCTGAGAGAAATTGCAATTGCAGCTGATAGAATTCTCTATGCAAAAGATTAAAGAAAAATGCGAAAAATCATTATCAGAAATTATATTTCCACTGGAAAATAATAAAACAAATATGTACAAACAAAAGTACTGTAATATATCTTTAAATCCAAATGGATACACGAAGAAATTACAATAAAAAATTATTTTATTTAATTTAAGTTCACTCTGTTTATCTTCTTTCCAGACACCATCCTTCACTAGATCTCGCACTGAAAGAAATAAGCTCACAATCTTTCTGTGCCTTATTTTTCATCTTGTTTCCAAAAATAAATTTTAATAGCTCCTTGATTCTAATCGCTTACTATTTGATTTGTTTGATATTTTTGTCGTTAAACTGGCGTTTTTTTACATGCAAGGGCGAAATAGATCAGGATCTACAATTTAAAGGGGATTCCAAAGCACCAAAAACATCCAGTTGAAAGAGGAGTTCGAACCTACGAGCTGTTAAATAAGAAGCTAGGGAATTAATAATAGTTTGAGAATAAAATACGATATTTTTCTTTCAAATTAATGCCATTATTAGAAATTATGTTTCATATAGAAAAATAATAAGTATGAACAGAAATTTAATACGTCTTTGAATCCAGTAAGGATCAAATACAAAACAGAGTTTTGTATTTGACCCTTATTGGATTCAAAGACGAAATATATAAAGAATACAAAACAGAGTTTTCTTATTTTAAATGCACTTTGTTTATCTCCAAACATTCATTACTAACTTTAAACTGAAATATACATTAACTCATTCTTTTTTGTTTTCTCCTTTTTTTATCCAAAAAGTTTCAAAAATGTTTTATTTATATTTATTTGCCAATAAGATTTGATATTTTTCTTTCAAACTGAACTCATTATTAGGAATAAAATTTTATACAGAAAATGACAAAAATAATATGTAAAAAGAAAGTACTTCGGTACATATTTGAATCCAGATGGATGCAAGAAGAAATTACATAAGAAATTATTTCATCATATTTAAATACACTTTGCACACACACCTTCTCTCCAAACAATCTTCACTAGCTCTCACACTAACAAACATAAATTTACATTCTTTTTTATTTTCACATTTTTCATCTCATTGCCAAAAATAAATTTTTATACATTTAATTTATAATCGTTTGCAAACAAAATTCGAAAATTTTCTTTCAAGCTAATCCCATTATTATAAATTGCATATCATATATAAAATAATAAAAATAATATGTACTAACAGACGATATTATAATACATGGTTAAATCCCGTAGAGTTAATGAGAAATTTCCAAAAAAAACATCTTTAATTTAAGTACATTTTGCTTATCTTCTCCCCAAACAATATTCATCATTATCTTTCACCCTGAAAAGCATTAACTCATATTTTATTTAGTTTTCTCATTTTTCATCTTGTTAGCAGAAATAAATTTTTAAAAGATTTTAATCTACAATCATTTGCCAACAGGATTTATTATTTTTCTTTCAAATTGAATTCATTATTAGGAATAAAATTGTGTATAAAAATAAAAAAAATGTGGAGAAAGGAAAGGTTCTGCAATATATCTATAAATCAAAGATTCCTGAAAATTTACTTAAAAGTTTTCATTAATTAAAATGCACTTTGTTTACGTTTTTCACAAGAAAAAACATCATTTGCTGGCTCTTGAACTGAAAAACACACTAACACCAGGTCTTTTTATTTTTTCGGTTTTCGGTTTGCTGCCAAAAAAAGTTTTTAATAGCGTTTGATTTAAAATCGTTTGCGAACAAAATAAAATAGTTTTCTTTTTATGTCAAATCGTTATAATGCCATTAAAGCATAATTATGAATATAAAAATTCATTTTCTTTTTATTGCAACACTTAATTTCTCATTTTAATTGGATTATACTTTATTTCACTTCAGTCATATTTAGAACTTAAGATACTGACAGTATTTTAATTTGTTAAGGAATATTATTTGATAGAGTTTAAATAATATTTTTCCAAGTTTTTCAGAGTCAGTTTTATATTCAGTTACACCTATAAAAATATCTAAACATAAATTATATTTTCATCAATTCAGAAGCTTACTAAATTTATTTTAAGTTTGGTTTTGAAAATTAATATCTATATATATAACGCCTTCAGAAATTTTTCATTTAATATTTTTTCCTGGTAAACAATGAACTATTTAAAATTTCATTAATTAACAAAATGTAGAAAAATATCAGAACAAATTTTTGAATGATTGTTATAATATAATTATAATATAAATGTAATTTTATAACTTGAGAGAAGTTTATCATTTTTTTAAATTTATAGAATGAATCTACCATAGCTTAAATTTTATGCTTTGCAACAAACGTAAAAATATAGTTATATTTATCTTCACCAAAAATCCACAAGAGCATATAAATATATTTACTATTTTATATGACTTTCGGCTATATTAGTATGCATTATAATAAATATCTGTAGTTCAAGGTTTGTAGTTTGTTTTTGAAGATGAAAATTACTTTAAAATTCAAATTCTTTGTAATTCAAATAATTTGCATTAAAAGTCGTTCCAGATCCTTGCCATTGGCTGTTTTCCATTATTTTGAATGTACAATATCCTAAATCAAATTTTAGGGGTGACCACAGATGTTATGCAGTAATGATCAGAGCTATGATCAGAAATTTAAACACAGATCTACGTTACCAAAAATTAAATATTCCTAAAAAAATCTCTTGTCAATAGGATTTAATATCTAGCGATTTAATTTAATTAAAAATTTTAAATTTCATATTTGTGCAGAAGAATTAAAACAAGATTAATTATTCTGTTAGACTTTTCAATATCACTTTAGCTGTAATCAAGCCCATGATTTTTCAGAATTCAATATTCAGAATATCACTGTTTTTACTGGCAAAAGTCAAATACGATTTCAATGTAACTACAAAAATAAGAATGAAAATATATTAAATGTAATAATAGTTTTAATACTTATTATATGATATTATTTAATTTTGCTATTGAAAGTAATTGTTTATAAAGTGACTAACTGTATTATTTAAAATTACATAATATGTTGCAGCCCAACTTGTCTAGTGGTCAGTGTGCTTGACTGCGGATAAAGGAGGTCCTGGGTTCGAATCCCGGTGTACTTCCTTTCTCTATCCTTTCTTTGTCCTTTCCTTGTATGAATAAGGTGTGAATGGTTGCCTACCTTATAAACGGGCACCTATAGCATGTGTGTAGAGCAAAGTCGTACTTTCACCTTCATGGTGCTCTGGTTAAAACGAAAGATGCTCCCAATCGACTTAAACTTGCATAGCCAAGGCATAGCAAGCTTGGCTTATCCAAGTGTCATTAGTAATAACAACAACATGATACGTTTTATATTATTATTAAAAGTAATTTAATTTATGAATTTCATTGATAATTATCGTTAAAAGTAAATTGAGTAAATGGATATTACTGGAATTATTATAAAATAACGGATGACATTGAAACGCCAAATAATTATTTAAAAATAATTTATTAAATTGATATTTATTATTTCTAAAATGTTACTGATCATTTTGATATTGGTTTAATTTATTGAAAAATGATTGATTTTATTAATAGAAACTATTATAATTGAAAAGTAATTGATCATTTTAATAATATTTATTATTATTATATGAAAGGAATTGATAATTTGCATGTTATCGATTATTATCATAGGAAAACGATTGATTGTATTGATAAGAAAGTTCCAAAGCAATCTCTACAAAAGTATAACAATAGGAAAATCCATTACAAGTCTGGAAAAGAACATTTCAATGGAACGTGAGGACACCCACCACAGATTTTCCCTGCATTTTCATCTCATAGAACAAATCGCGTATTTTTCCAGAATAAGAAACGGTTAAAGTTAAAAAGCAAAAAGAAACCACAAAAAAAAGCCTACCACATTCTAAAATGACGCAAACCTTGCTTAAATTGGACTGGAATTAGACGTAAGACTCGGTATTTTTTCTCTTGCAACGGGCGTCCGTAGAATGTATTTGCCCTGCGGTGTGATTTGGGTCATTTTCTTCAGCCCCAGCAATCCGTCCTAAGCCCCACATGGCATTCATTATTAACAATTTCATCCGCGTTTCCTTACTTTTTTTCTGCCCTTTGCAGTTTTCTAGAGAGAGTGAAGGATAGATAACCTGCTTCGCGGAGATGTACTTGAGTTGTTACTTTATTGCCGTTAGGACCATTTTTTGGGGGGGCTCAGTTTGTAGAGCAGGAATATTTTACGACCCAGAGTAAAATAATGCTTTCTAAACTATGCGGAATAGTTTGACTTTTTCAGTTTGTTATTTAGCACTGAATCTCATCTGACGTTGCTTTAAAAAGCTTGTTATTTATGTAACATGAATCCGTGATAATACAAAAATTTCTATGCCATGCGTTTTAAAATACTTTTTTTCAAATCTATTTAATGCCTCCTTTCTATATTTTCTATGAATTTACAAAAGAAACTTGTATTTCTTGAATATCATGTAATTCTTTTTTATGTTTAGATGTTACTTTAAGATTTAAAATATTAAAACTTGATAATAAGCCAGTATTCCCTTGATTATTCATCTATATGATTTTGTAATATTATTAATTTACTGTGATATATAAATTTATATATTGTGAGCTATATTCTTACTTTGTATACTTAGACAAGGTAAAAGCAGTTTGACAGAGTTTATCAATATTTATGTCTATTTGCTTAGTAGCCAATTTATTTCTTTTTAAATACAAGTGAAGAACCAAACATTCAAAGCATATGTTTCCGGTTGGAAAAAAAGAATCTTAAGTACTTAAATATCTCAAAATAAGCATTGATTAGTGATTGGAGGAAAATAGCACCATTAGAATACACTGATACAAAATAGCGCTGGTATGAACTGAAATTCCTTTGGCCTTATTTACCAAAGATAATTTAAAAGATTATCTAGTACTCCAAATCAGACGTTCATGTAAACAGCAAAATGTTTCACGCATTTCAAAAATTAAATTAATATGCGAAAAGAGATAGTAAAGATGGATATGTTTTTGTTGTGTTATCTATGTCACTTGGACAAGCCAAGCACCAAGCTCACTACGCCGTTGACAATACGAATATCTAAGTCAGTAGGGTGCGTCTTTCGTTTAACCGGAGTACCACGAAGGTGAAAGTACGACTTTGTTCTGAACTCCTCCGATAGATGGCACCACCAGAAGATCCACTTACTCAATTTTGAATCTGATCTGGAGGGGAAGAAATTTTCTGCAGACCATAACAACCATGGTAACTTAACAACAACTGATGACAGAATTTTTGATTCCACAGATTTAACCACAAGTATTTCACATGTATTCTGTGTCTTTGGTGTCATTGGGAATCGAACTCCGCCCTTCCGGATGGAAAATCGATGCTCTAACTACTAGGCTACCATGGTTGTAAAGATGGATGTTTGTATATATACATATATATATATATATATATATATATATATATATATATATATATATATATATAGGGCCGTGGTAGCCTAGTGGTTAGGGTATCGGTCTTCCATCCGGAAGGACGGGGTTCGATTCCTAATGCTGCCAAAAGACCCACCGAGTACATGCGATATACGTGCTCGTTAAATCTGTGAAATCGAAAGTCCTGTGGTCGGTTGTTGAGCAGTTACCATGGGTGCAATGGTCTGGACAAATTTACTCCCCCTTCAGATCAATGCCAAAATTGAGGGAGTAGATCCTCTGGTGCTGCCATCTATCGGAGGATTTGAAGAGCAAAAGTCGTACTTTCGCCTTCATGGTGCTCTGATTAAACGAAAGACGCTCCCAATTTACTTAAATTCGTATTGCCAAGGCATAGCGAGCTTGGCTTGTCCAAGTGTCATAAGTAACAACACAACAACAACATATATATATATATATATATATATATATATATATATATATATATATATATATATATATATATATATATATATATACTAGTATACTAGATTAAAAAATGTGCTTTGTAACTGATTTCATTAATGTGTTTTTGCATTATGAAAAAAATATTTCGAGTATTATTTACTTTGAATAATTTGTATTGTGGAATTAAGAAAGATAATCCTAATATATTATTTAAAATATTTCATGAAAACAACAGACAGGAAGAATTAAAATCGGTGCCTTAAGTAAAACTAAATGCGAGAAGCATCACTGTTAGAGGAAGAACCTATCTTCGTAAAATTTTATTACAAAAGAAATTTAGTTACTATAACTGTCGGTATGTGAGATAATCTGGATCAGTAACATCTTCATCAAAATAATGTCAAAAGTCGATGAAGATCTTCAACAATATTTCTATTAAATTTTTGTTTCTTAGAGGACATTATTTTTAGCGAAACAGTCTAATAGAGAAAATATTCTATTTTGTGGCTTAAGACGTACAATAAATGAAACGCTCAAGATATTTATATGCAATTAAGTGTATAGAACACTGAAAATAAAATGAGAAAACACACACACCCACACATTCCTGCGTGACTATCAATAATGAGTAGTTAAAAATGATCGAAATTTGAAATTATTGGAACAAGTGAATCGGATCATATTTTATCAGTGACTACAATAGAAGTAAAATAAAGTGACCTGGCTTTCTATTGAGATTCCATAAAATTGAATGCTTTAAAATAAGTCAATATTTTTCCTTTACCGAATATTGAGCAAAAAGTCTAAGCTAGTACCGCAGCTTTCCATAATCGCTTTGCCAAAAGCTTATTGACAAAAACATCTCTCTCCAAAGGCACAACGGTCAGCTGCATTTGGCACTAACTTAGGATTCCTCCGCTTCTTAGAAATGAGCACATTTATTGATAAAAATGCCCTTTTTTCCTTCAATATAGTTATATAAATTTTACATGGCATGACAGAGTTTTGCCATGAAATGCTTTGAAGATGGGAATATATTTTTGAGTGAAATGGGAAGATTATATCGATGAATTAGATAAAGTATTTTGAAAAACAAAATTAGAGCTAAATAAGTTCTGAAACTTTTTATAAGTGCAATTTGTCTAAAGATACTTGATATATCTGCTTCAGGATATATAATCCATAGATCTAAGTAAATGAAAATACGTTAACTTTTTTTTAAACTTATTGACAAAGAAAAAACTAAGAGCTATCATTGGACTTAATGTGTGTCGATATCATTCACATTATATATTCATGTAGATTTGAACTCATTTTGGGGGGAAGATTTAAAACAGAGGGTTAACACAGTAAACTTACTGGATATCATTCACATTATGTATTCATGTAGATTTGAACGCATTTTGGGGGGAAGATTTAAAACAGAGGGTTAACACAGTAAACTTACTGGATATCATTCACATTATATATTCATGTAGATTTGAACTCATTTTGGGGGGAAGATTTAAAACAGAGGGTTAACACAGTAAACTTACTGGATATCATTCACATTATGTATTCATGTAGATTTGAACTTATTTTGGGGGGAAGATTTAAAACAGAGGGTTAACACAGTAAACTTACTGGATATCATTCACATTATGTATTCATGTAGATTTGAACGCATTTTGGGGGAAGATTTAAAACAGAGGGTTAACACAGTAAACTTACTGGATATCATTCACATTATATATTCATGTAGATTTGAACTCATTTTGGGGGAAGATTTAAAACAGAGGGTTAACACAGTAAACTTACTGGATATCATTCACATTATGTATTCATGTAGATTTGAACGCATTTTGGGGGAAAATTTAAAACAGAGGGTTAACACAGTAAACTTACTGGATATCATTCACATTATATATTCATGTAGATTTTAACGCATTTTGGGGGGAAGATTTAAAACAGAGGGTTAACACAGTAAACTTTCAGAATATCATTCACATTATGCATTCATGTAGATATGAGCTTATTTTGGGGGGAAGATTTAAAACAGAGGGTTAACACAGTAAACTTACTGGATATCATTCACATTATGCATGCATGTAGATTTGAACTTATTTTGGGGGGAAGATTTAAAACAGAGGGTTAACACAGTAAACTTACTGGATATCATTCACATTATATATTCATGTAGATTTGAACGCATTTTGGGGGAAAATTTAAAACAGAGGGGGTTAACACAGTAAAATTGCGTGGAACAATGGTCATGACTAAGCTATTAAAATGAAAATTGCTTAAGTCGTCTTAGTTACGCCAAGCCTGGTTTTAATAAATAACCCATTTTATAATCATGCGCATAAGATAAAAAGCATATGTATCATATTAGTTCAATATGATAAACAAGCCAAAAATATACTAAGCAAACACTTTCTTCGTAAAAACATCTTACTTATATTAAATTAAAAAGCTTTTATCGGGAAAGAAAAGTTACAATGATTGAAAAAGAATACAGAGGAAATATATTTACTTAAAAAACTAAAATTTATTTAAGGGTGTAAAAAACAATCCTTGTAATAATTAACTACGAACATTTAATTTGGTTAAAATCAAAAACAAGAATAAATCACTACCATGCACATATGCATTAGAAACGTTTTTTTCACCAAAGCCTGGCAGATCTTAGGGTTAATCCATTTAGCGCTTCAGGGAGAGAAGGTGATGGCAACTTATACAGCCTTCTTTGCCCTGAAAGTGAAAGGATAGAGAAACACACACAGAGAGGGAATGGCACATCCATGCCCGAACTAGGATACGAACCCGAAACCTACAGCTTCAAAATTATGTCGCTAACCACTCCATCATCGGTCGGTTGCACTACAGGGGTACACATTTTTAAATTATAGTCTATATAAAATAAAATACAATAAAAATGAGAAGAACTTTAGTTGCTAAAGAGTCAACATTTATCATGATTATTATTATTGCACATGTTTTCTAATGAGTTCTGAAATTATGATACAATTATTTATAATATTTCTGTTTCATAAGTTATATTCTAATTCTAAAATTACTACTGAAGAATCTCTCCGTTTATATTATCTATTTTTAAGAGTACATCTATAATGTTTAAGAGTGGAGTGTTATTTTATCAATAAATATCTCCAAGTAAAATATTTCATTTTTCGTTTACGGTGGAATTGTAATACATTTAACTCAAAAAATATTTATTCTCATTGGACAGTAATTATTAATTCAAAATTTATTTCACAACAAATAAAACAAAATTTTAAAAAAATCTGAGTTACGCTTTGTAAATGAAAACTAATGAATAACGTTTCTTTGGAGGAAAGATAAATTATTTGTTATTGAAAACTTAAAACAATAAAACTTTATTTTATAATTTGTTCGAAAGATCTTTGATTTCAGCGTACCTGTGCTACAATGCGAGAGGTCTGGGGTTCAATCCTAGACATTGTTGACAGTGGAAGGTGATTGTATACTGTTGTTGTTGGTTGCTTCTGAGTGCTTTGGTTTAAGTAACTGGGAACTTTCGCACCTCCCTTCCTTCTTGGAACATGTTAAGAGGGCATGTAGGATAAGTTTAATCGAAATTCAGTTTCTGCAGTGGATTTTAAAATATATATACAACGGAGCCATTCAGTAAGCTCCATTGAAATGCATGCATTAAAGAATATATTTTAAGGATAAGACTTTGTGCATACAGGTACAAAAACAATTTTTCATACCACATTACAATTTTTTTGTTATTTAAAAACCCATACCTGTAATATTGGGAAAAACATTTAAAAAGAAATAATTTTCCCGAATTTTTCGCAGATCTTACTATGCAGAAATATTAATTTTGGGGATTTTTCCTACTTCTTGAATAAATGAATTCTTTCTGGCACATGTTACATGAAGATCTTCAGAAGAGGGTAGCTACAAGGATCCAACGTGTTTCGATCGAAAAATACGCATGTATTTTGCGCAAATTCCATCTTTAGCACTAACCAGAGATTCATATTCAAGCAACGGAGCCGCTCTCATTCTTCTCTCCAAAGATCGTACATTGTATTTATTCTATAAAATATAATAGCTTAATACACATAATAGACTGAAGAATTTTATAATAAAATATTATGTTTCATAAATTTCCACAAAACTCTTCTTATCAGAATATATGAAATATTGTTAGTTTATATATAAAATATGATATTAAATATTGTAGTCCGGTACCTTAGCGGCAGCGTCCCACGCGCCTAAAGCACAGGTCCAAGGTTTGATCCTCAAGCAGGGTAAGATTGGCTCGGACTTTCATACCTTCAAAGGGTAGATAAACTGAGTACCAAGCATGCTTGGGAACTAAACACCAGGAATTTTGCATTAGGCTGACCACCTAATCTGGACATATGCTTCGCATTCTAGTGCCTTCGGTCAGGAAAACCGATATGGGCACTGTAAGTCTTGACCAAAATGGGCTGCTGTGCCACAGTTTGATTTAGCTTAAATATAAGCTTGCATTTATATTTGTTAGCAAAATTTAGCAATCATCAGTACAAAATGCAAAATTTCGGTCCGACCTCTTAATTACAAAAACTCTGTATACATATATTGTAATTAACTCATTTATATTTTAAATTGAGAATCATTTATTACAACGAAAATAATTATTCCTAAATCAAAAGTATTTGAATAAAAGGAATTTATAATCATGGAAAGAATAAAGAAGTTATCAATTATAATAATGTTAAATATTTACAATTTTCTAATCCTGTTATGTTACACTGTAGAATTTAGTTACATTAAATAACCACATTATTTATCTCATAAAAAGTTGGAAATATAAAAAGGTAATTACTATATGTTCATAAATATATATACACCTATCGTGTTCAACTTTCATTACACTCTTTTAAGACCAAACCAATTTTTTCTTATTAAACTTTTCTCGCAGAAGCTAAATCAACTTCCTTCTTCATTAACAAATTAGCATATTTAAAAGTGTTGTCCGTGATACAGAATGCATATATGATTACTTTTATTGGCTTTTGCAGAATTTTAAATTGAATATTTAATTAGATTTTTATGAAAAGAAATAAATTTCTGAGAACTTTTCGTTTCTCTCTGCTTCCAAGAACATTTAAAATTCAATTAAAGACGTTTACTGAATTTAAAAGAGGTGAAACCTTTATTTATATTTGTATTTAACGTTTACAGAAGAATATTGCGTTTGTTTTGGTCAATTACATTTCTAAGCCAAATGAAACAACAAAATTTTTCAAGAATGTTATTTGTTAATTTTATACTTGCTATAAAGTAATATATATATATATATATATATATATATATATATATATATATATATATATATATATATATATATATATATATAATTAAATTTAAGGTAAGTTAAACAAATAGAGTTCTTAGATTCTTAGATATAATGTAACCTATTTAATATAAGCCTAAATTTATGAACGTTCTCTTATTTTCCCCCTATACTGAATTCCTAAATCACAGGCGCCAGTGAATTCCTAAGACGTTTCTTATACATTTAAGAACCCCTATATAAACCTCCTTCAGTAAGAAACATCACACAGATGTCTACTAACCACGTTAATATTCACACATATGTTACATATTAACAATTTAACTTTTTTAACTTTTTCTTTCAATAAATGTTATTTGTAATGTATCTATGTCTTGCATTCCCTGCCTTAAGACTTTGTGGTAGACTGCTTCTAATTTAGGAATTATTATATTAATAATCTTAAGAATTGAGCACTGTGCGGTGTAAATAGTCTATGGATATCTGCCAGTAACGTTAGTAAGATATTACTATTGTACTCTTCAATAAAAAAAGCTAAATTTTAGCAATTTGCGAAGTTTGAACTTGATTGAATCTTCGATATTTTTTCAAAAGGAGTTCCCTATGGTGTACTAGAAGCTTATATGCTAAGCAACTGAAGAAAAGTCATGCGAGATATGGGGCAGGGGACTGACTTGAACCAGAAGATTCGGAATTGTATCCCGAAATGGGACATCACCGTGTGGTGAGATATAGACACCTGTTTATCGAAGCTCAGTCAAATCACTCAGCTTCATTGTATTCTAGATAGTTGTCAGCACGCTGATCCGTTGCCACCAGTAAATCACAGTTTGCTTCGTCAATTTGTTTATGTCTGATTCACTGCTGGCTGCATAAAGGAATTTCATTAACACAAAATTTCCTTAATGCAAAATCAACGGCTACGGATTCAATGAATACAGTATTTCTCCGTATTGACCGATGTATTTAAAAAATTAAAATGTGTAAATTAAATTCTTTCGATTTTGGAATTTTATAATATGGTTAAAAAATGGTTCCACATTAACGATCAATCCGTATTAAAGAGGGGCCATATTTATAAAAACCAAAAATGTTTCATTTTCAGGATATTTTTAATAACTTATTTTAAATTAATTACAATTTTGGTACAGGTTTGAATTTTCCTACTTTACTGAATACGTTTTGCATTTTCTTAGTTGACTAAATTTTGAGAAATACATTTCCGATGGATTATTTGAATGTAATTAAAATAAGGATGTAATGTTAAGTGAAGTCTATAAACTTCTTGAAATGTTTTTTTTTAAGAAAGTAGAAGAAAAGATTGTCATAAGATTCCCAAAAAACATAATTTTTTTGCTAGTGAACTTTTTAATGTTTATTTAATATTTCATTCATTAAAATACATTCCCTTTATTTACTATTTTATTTCATTTATGCATTTATCTATACCCACTTGTATATTTGTTTGGTATAAAATTTTTATTCAAATTATACTTTGATGATGTTATATATACAATATATATCTATATACATACGAATAAAATTATGTATAATTTTATATATTTTTCAAATATATATAATTCCTTTTATTCAAATATGTATATTGTATATATAACACTATATAATGAAATATATTTGAACTGAAAGGAATTATAAGAACCACGATTTGGATATTTAACAATGTTATACTGATGAACACCCCAAATGCAGTCTTTTAAAAGCTGTTTGCTCTTGGCTAATCATTTCTCACCTTCCCATTTTAGCTTATAGTGACAACTATATTTGATGAAAAATGAAATGGCTGATTGTTTGGCATAGCTTAGCGATTTAGCCTTTGTCCTATACACTTACTGTATGTCTATTTTGAGAATAGTTCCTGCCAATTTATCTATGCCTGGTTGTTGCTGTCGAAACGTGATAAGTTCCATTTACGACAGCAGAAGCCAAAAGAAAATACCAACTTTCACTTACTGAACCCCTTAAAATAACAGGAGTTACTGTACTAAATATTTTCAGTTCATAACAATCTTAACTCCTATTTGAAATGGTTACCTGTTGTTAATATGACAATCGTCACTAACCAGACTTTTTGGCGAGAACTATTCCAGTGGTAGCTTCTTAGTAATGTTAACATTCCCTGCGTATACTCTTCAGGATTACAAAAAAATGTAATCCTGAAATCCTATCCCGGCAGATGAGCTCAACTCTCATTTTCTGATATTAAGCAGCGACAAAGTTGCTATGTTTAACCAGAGAGGTCATAAATTTTATCGCTGACAAATGATGGAGGCGACTCTTAAGCAAATACCCATCTTTTTAACAATCAAAACAAACATGTGAAGGAATAACACAATTTCGAAAAATAAGCACCGAAGGGCCTTATTAGTACAAAGATTTTTAACTTAATATTGAACTTACTGTGACAAAAATGAAGCCTTTGAACACCAGTTTACAACAACATTATATAAATCCATTTACGGTAAGGTTATTAACAGCTATTTTGATTCTTTTTTGTCATGTATCCCTGTCCGATGTGCTTCAGGATGAATAAACAAGCAGAAGTAGAGAACATTTATTGACGAGGACGATGACTCCAGACAACAACATGAGTGTGCGCGGCTTTCTTTTTGAAAACAGGGATCCATTACAAGCAGTTTTGACCAGTTTTACATCCAAACCTTATTCGAGATTTGAACCCGAACCCACTCATCTCTCACCAAGTATGTTTAGGTTCCACAATACAGGCTAGACAACTTTGATTCTTCTAAACAGTATAAAAAGTAATATTAGGTGTACCGGAAAGCTCTGTCTGTTTTTGGAATAAAACAAAATACAATTATTTTCTTATCATATCATTAAACACTTTACTGAATAATATAATTGCCTTTATATTATTAATGGCGTCTTGCCACCGTGAGGGCTATTTAGGTATCCCATTTTTGAGAAATGCTTCGTCTTTTGATGCGAAAAATTAAACTAGTGTTTGTTTGATATATTTTTCATTTTTTTATAACTTTTTGCCCTTCAAAAGAATTTTTTAAAGACAAAAACAATGATAGAGTGATAAGTCCTCGGCATATGATGATAAGACAGAATTTAAATTTTTTTGATGAACTCCTTTCATGAACTGCTCCTTCTTGGAACATCAGCAGATTATTTTCTTGTACTGCTGTCTTTAGATGAACCAGTTACTGACCATATTTCTTAAACTGAGTTAAAAGCTGTTCTCAGTTAAAGGCTCATAATGTATTGGTTCGCAAATATCTAATCATATACACAACATTCTCTTATTCAAAGTCAAATTTAGCTTAGAGATGGAAGGGCTAAGTTATTCGGATTCACAATATGCTCTTTTCTTTGCGATATTTTTAGAGATAATTCTTCATCTTCAATTATCATCCGGTTGAAAAAGGGCTCGAGTTTATTCCGAACAAGCAGAGATATGCATAT
Organism: Latrodectus hesperus; assembly: GCA_037975125.1. NCBI lineage: Eukaryota > Metazoa > Arthropoda > Arachnida > Araneae > Theridiidae > Latrodectus > Latrodectus hesperus. The sequence goes on from CM075858.1 coordinate 71,774,719, forward strand.
GACGACTCGATCATACAAATTCTTCGGATTAAATTCCTGTGGCACCTATCATGAATATTTCCCCTATAATCATATCATCCGAATATAGTTAGCTGAGCTGAATTAAGTGTTCCTGAAATCGCCGATGTTGTCAGAAAAAGATCTTGCTCCTATGGTTTTAACAACGTCATCGTCGATCAAAGATGATTGCTCCTCAAAAAGGTCGAAATTATCTATTTCAAATTTCTTGAAGTACTTTTTGCATGTCCTATTAAAAACTGTACCTTAAACAAACACTTTCAGAAATCTTTCTTAGTAAATCCCAGAATACAAAAATAGGTGTTGGGGTTAGCCCGGTTGACAACGCATTTTGAACAGGTAGGATAGAGCTTATGTTTGCCATCAAATTTAAGGTCCCGAAGAAGGTCATTAGATTCATTATGTATACATTAAGCGATAAAAATAGGGAGTCAAACATATACCAAACAAACATGTGCTTACATGTCGAGAATTGTTGTCAAAGAAACAGATTGAACTTTCCGGTTGGTCTAATAATATATTCTCTTATAAATGTATTAGTTATGTTTGTAGTCAAATGATGTTTATTTTTGCGCATGAGAGGTAATTTAATAGGCACTTACACTTTTTAAAGTGGATTTGAAATTACAATGACATCCAAGTCTTTAGTAGAAATGGAAACCATGAATTGTTGAAATGAAGACAAGTGCTGCCACCTAGGTAGTAATTGTAATAAATACTCAGAGAGTAATAGTACAATGTACCTTATGAGAATGGCTCCTTTCAACAGCAGATTATAGTTGCAAATTTTAAATTGATTCCCACTGAATTTAAAAATGAGTTTGTATAGTATATAGTAGCCCATACTTAAGTTTAGAAATATACATACTTAAATTTAATCGCAATCAATGTATTTAATCTCTAAATATAGTCAATGTTATAATCTCAAAATATTTTCTCCTTTTCATCCAATCCTCGCTGTTTCGGATCATGTTTGATTTGTTTTCAGTATTACGATAATTGCGAATTCAGATTCAATTATACAAATCCCACTTAAGTCAAAGAGATATATTTCGTTTTTAGTTTGTTTTCCTTATCTTGTTATCCTATAAAGTTTGAAGCATTTATAAATACATTATAACCCATAGTTTTAATCAAATGATAATTTTTTAAATAGTAGCAATTCTAATTAGTCTTCAAAATTTCAAAATATCAGGAAAAAGTCATTTTTATAAAATTGCTGGGGAAAAAGAAAAACTCTTGAATTGTTAATTCGTTTCCTACTTTTAATCTAATTAAGTGAAAAAGTTTACCCGATTTTATTTGGACTACCTAATTTAAATAAAATAAAAAAACAAGTTTCACCTGATGATGCATTAAGTAAAAGATTAAGTGAAAAAACCAAAATTGAAAACCAAATCTAAGCTTTTTTAATTAAACTTAAAACAAAGAATATTCAATTTAACATAAGCTTGACAAAATTCATTGTTATGCATTGAAATTAATATTTTGTTACATTTCTCAGTGAATAACAAAACATTAGAGTAAATTCAAACTTACACTAAATGTTTAGAACACAATCAACACACTAATAATCAGATAAATAAAAGGTTAATGGAAGGTAATATTGAAAGATAAGGCAGTACCTCTTAAAAGTTTAATGCTATTAAAAATATCTCAAAGCTTTTAGAATTACCAAAATTTAATTTAGCGTGAAAAAAATTATTTTTAACAAAGTTAAGTAAAAGATGAGACCATATCTACTATTTCATATGAATTTTATTAAAATATTTTACGCAGCATTTAGAATTTGTGAAAACTAATTTTAAAATTCTAAGAACTTCTTCACTAATTATTTAGAATTCATCCATCTCGAATAAACCAATTATTGTGTAAATAGTTGTACCTTTAACAAAGGTAAGTGGAGGATGAAAGCACCTGTGTCTTGTTTCACCCTAACGCGATTAAAATGCCTCACTTTCTTTCGCCAAAACCCGGAAAGCGGAAAATTGCGTGGAGAATGGCTGACATTTCGGTGACACTTGTCTCTTTAGAAGGTGTCAGTGTCGCAAAGCCTAACTGTTTAGCAAGTTTAAAAGCCGAAGAGAAAAGCTTGGCGTGTTATTTAAAGAACAAAACGCTGTTTCGGAAGTTAACGCGCCAACACAATTTAACTCGTATTCGACTGTCACAGTTTACAAGGGGGAAGAAAAAACATTTTCGATTTTTTTTTTATAAAATACTGCGAAGAAGTATAGGGATTAACTTATCACAACTGCAATTTAAATGGTAAAAAAATACATTTTCCATCCTTTCATTCCCAACAATTTTCAAATTTGTTAACTATGAATGTTTATGTATGTATATAAATGTGTGTGTGTGTGTGTGTGTGTGTGTGTGTGTGTGTGTGTGTGTGTGTGTGTGTGTGTGTGTGTTGAGAAGAATTTATGAAACTGTATACATCGATCAGAAAAATAGAATAATTTATCCAGGTGTTTCATTTGTTAAACTTTCGTTTTCCTTGTTTTACTTAGCATTTATTCATTTTTCAGTTTTTCCATTTTTATTCATTTGATCTGGGGATGTTGTAAATGTTTATTACTTTATTATTTAATTTTTAGCACTGCATATTCATTTTACACAAATAAATTCAAAATGCTCTCGATTTTTCCTCTATTTTCCTGATGATAAGGGGTAAGTGCTCATTCCATTCTTTTCCTGAAGATTTTTTTTTTTTACTCAATTTAATTTTTGTTAAAATTAATTTTTACTTCTTTTAATTCCTAATCCACTGAGTTAGTTTTGGTATTGTAAATGTCTTTTCTGGTTGTACTGAATTATTGCTCGTGTGTTATCAATGAAAAATATATATCTGTCTTTCTCTTCGTTTTTTTTTTTTTTTTTTTTTCTTTTCCTAAACAACTTCAAAAAACATGACGAAAATATTTTTACATGTTTTAGTTATTGTATTTATTTATTATGCTTAGAAACTTTTAAATAATTTACATTACTAAATTACATTAATTATTTAATAAATAATCATATAACTTAAAATCAAGAAAATTGACACAAACTTAAATTCAGCTTTTAAAATTTTTGTAAAAAAAAAGAATAAAACAAAGTACAAGCAATCGGTAACTGACATCTTCATTCAAAGAGAATTAAAAATAAAATAGTTTAATCACAGTGTAAAATTAAAATAATTAAAGTTTAATGTGTGCGTAAGTAAGGTATTAGTTTTAAGGGTAAAATCGTAGGAAAGTCCACATCCTTGGTGACAAACTGAAAAAAAGCGCCAAACCAGAACGAAATTCCAGAAATAGATAGGTTTATCAAATCTAGTGTTTCGAAATACGGCTACCAAGATTGGCGGAAACCACAATTATCCCCAACTAAAATCATTCACGCCAAGGGTGTGGGCTCTGCTAGGATCCAACCGTTTTAAAATTTAAAAAATATTGTTTACAAATATTGCAATTATTAATTTAAAATTCTATTGATTATTGAAATTTTTAACCACTTAAATCATCCTTGCCGATTTAAATTAACCGTAAAACGGATATTTTGCCATGTCTATTTCATTTTGCTTTTTCTGTTGTTCTATTGTCAACGTGCTAATGGCTTGATTCAATGGAAAATTCTTTCTCAAGCGGATGTTTTGGTCTTTATATAAGAAATCGCTTTATTAAAAAATTTACTTCGACACTATTCTCAGACATTCGAGGGTGAACTTCGCCTTGTTTGCTGCCGCTCTAAGAATACGATTTGAAAGCAGGCAGCAAATTTGTCGACAAGTCGGATTTACGACGCCGTCTCAACACGATTCAGGTCATAGTTAGTTATGAGTGACGTATAGATGAAACGTTAACTGGCGTCATGGATATTTTAAACCGATGAGAATTGAAGGGTTTGTTGCAAAAAAGAGGTAGCTGCAATTTTTACAATTTCTGGGAAACCAAAAAAAAAAAAAAAAAAAAAAAAAAAAGCTTAAACAATTCAAATTTTAAGTTATATAAAAATTTTGTTGTTGCTTACTTTCAATTATGAAGTTTACATATTAGAACAGTATTTTCATTCAAAAAATATCATCCAAATGTTGGTGGTACATGGATGATCCTTGGAGCTACATCTTTTTTGCCCAAAAGAATGGAATATGAGGAATGGAGGAATATGTTATGTTATGGAAAAAGGTGTAAAAATAAATAGAATGTACTATTATTATGTATTTTTTATTCAAAGAAAACTGAAAATAAAGTGCATCTAAATTATTGGTCTTACAAACAGAAAATAACATCATTTCAATCGTCACATTCTCTTTCTGTAACATCATCAGGCGCGTTGTCTAGCTGTAGTCGATTGTAAAACCCCATATCGTTTTGTGTGACATATTTTTGGTCCATCACATCTTTATATTTTGCAGCCTTGAGTGATAGGTGGTCGGTGTATGCTTGTTGATGGTTGTTCAACATTATAGGGGTACCGTTTTGGATGTTGAACATTCTTACTGTTTTATTACACAGTATTCCAACACTTTCACTAGCTAAGATGTTTCCTGCATTGATGTGGATATTTCATAAGTGAAAACCCTAAATTTTGTTATTAAAAACTTTTCCCTTTTGCTACCATTAGAAATGATGTGAGGGGTTTTAAGGAAGAAACCTTTTAATAGGTCAACGAAGTTAAAAATCATTTCTTGAGTAACTTCCGTCACAGTAAACTTTTTACTCGTCTTTTCTATAATGCGCGTATATTCTCTTGAGACAAACATTGTTTCTACTTTCCTCATGCGCTTTTCAATATTTCCGAAAGCTCGATCACAAGGTATAAAACTATGACCCGGTTCAGGGAACTTATGAATAGTCTACTACTGAATAGTCTTTCCTCTTCCGAGACACTCATTATCCTCTAAACAAAATAAACTTTTTTCAATAAACTTATTAATATAAACTTGTTATGTTTATTAGAATCAAAGACACGAACGACGAAATAAATGCTCTTTAACTATGAACACAATTGAATAACAGTATTCAATAGCTAACCTCCCTGTAAACAAAACACGCCAGTCGTCTGGGGTGACAAAGACGTAGCTCCAGGTGCTGCCGCTCTCTTGCTACAAACTAACAAGACAAGCAGCTCCATCTCTTAAGTAACTCTGGAAATAACGATTGGAGCTGCATCCTTTTGGTGCCAAATAAAAGAGTTTTGTTTTGGCACAAGAAAGTGTGCGTAATCTCAACAGCTAGGGGATGGAGCTACCTCCTTTTTGAAGCAAACCTTTCAATTGTAATAATGTTATGTAATCATAATCTCCACTGAAACGAAATGAACAATCACCTTTTTGGTCAGCAGTTATTCTAAAAGACATTGAATAAAATTGCGGAATTGAAATTTAAACATAATAAATAGCATGTTAAGAGCCGGAAGATAAAAATTTAATATATTAAACAAATATGTATAGAAAATAAATATAAGAAACAAAAACAAAATCAATTAGTAAGCAATTTAATAAGTAACTATAAAAAGACTTTAGCATATATATATATACATATACAGTGTTCTCTCGTCACTTTATGCTTCATGTTTTGCGGCTTCAGTGTTTCGCGGGTTTTTCGGAAATATTCATCAAAACATAAACACAACCATGTTGGCAACCACATTGCGGAAAAGAGCGTTGCTTCATGTTGAGAGAGAAGGATCCCTCCATGTCAAACAATGAGGAAAGTTGACTCAGGGTACATACCCTGGGCTCTCATAAAAGTGGGTGATTGGTTTCCGGTGCGACATCGACCTATAATGAAGCTAACTCACATCATGAGGAATGAAGGATTTGTCGACATGGCGAAAGAAGACATCAGCGCCCTTTTCGGTTGCTACTCTGTCTCACTAACCGATGAAAACCTCCTTGAGAGGACAAAGTCTGCAAGAGAAAACGATGAGGAAGACGATGAAGAAACTGAAAACCGTGGTCTTACCCTGGAGAATCTTCAACAACTGTCCAACATGGCAAGAGCGATGCAACAATTTGTACATGTCATTGAGGACAATATGGTTCGAGCTGTCGAGTTCAGCAATCGCGTTGACGGGGTTTTGTCCTTGTCCAGAAGAATTTTGAAGGTAAAGAAAAAACAAAGACAGCGACTACCCATTATTCTGTTTCTCTCCAAGGTCACCGTCAGCGCCCCCAGCAGAAGAGTCTCACAGTGAGCCTGTAAAGCTTCTACGAGTCAAATGCGAGCCTCTCCTCTGCTAATGGTAATATTTTAACATTAGAAGACCTGCTTGGGTAACCACCCCATTGCAATCTCTTTGCGTTTTTAAAAGACATAGGATTTATGAATTTTATCTGATTTAGAATATTTTATTTAAATTTCAAGTTATTAATTTTATACATGTGTATATTGTATGTTTAGAAACTTTTAATGTACATTTTAATTATATTTCTATTTTATATTTTTAATGGGTTGAAAAAAAACTTATATATAATATCTTGAGCTTGGCGCAGCTTGTCCTTATCTGGACCTTATGTCATTTAACCAAACTAACCAATCAACCAGCCACTCCTCTGCCACCCACACAAGACTGTTCGCCTCTCTTAGAAAGCAATGTTGATAAAAGTTTATTATATAAGATTTTGTGTAATTAACCTTATTAATTATCACTGACACGTTTAAGTAATTATGTATAGTGTTGTAATTTTTGTTTTAAATATGTAAAGTATAAATGCTGTTTACATATTTAAAGCATTCGTGTACCCACATACACGAAAATTCCTCTGGGGCAAATCTTACTCCGCGGTTTTTCCGCTTTCGCGGAAGGTCCTGGTCCCCGTTAACTACGAAAAACGAGGAATCACTGTACATCTAAAATGAAAAAAGCAAATACATCCGTGGAAAAACCATGAGGTTTCAGAATGAGAACAGAGCGATTTATTTTACCCTTAAATGTTGAAAATACAAACACTTGTTAAATTTCGAAGATTAATTGATTGTAAAAGATTCTAAAGCTTTTATTTCCCATTATTCAAAAATAAATTTTCACTGATTAACAAAATTCATCTTAAGCACTATATATTATATTTTAAAATTGCAAATTAATGTTCCTTAGAATAATCAAGCTTTAAATCAAAATAGAAACTATATACTTAATAGGAAAATTTTATCTTCAGTTTTTCGATGCACAAGCAATAATTAAGAATGTTCCCTTGATTATATTTCCTGCTCAAAAATAAATTATAAAACGAACGCAAAATATTTTACACAATACATATTTATTTCTGAATTAGAGATTAAAAGTGCAACAATATAATTTGTTTTCAAAACAAAACATTAATTTGTATAAACCTAAATATTAATTTTATGTCTTTCGCTCTCAAAACAAATGAATGTTATAATAATTATAAATTTGTATGCTTATCATTAATTTTAGCATTCAATGTATAAGAATAATCAAGAAAGCTCACTTAATTATTTCATAATACACTCTTAGCTAGTTTTTAATAATATTTTTATTAATAATTTGACACATTATTTTTAATATTTTTGTTCGTGATAGAATGAGTATTTACATACACATGAAAATTCAATATATAAATAAATTTTCCTTTGGAATTTCATTTAATGCTGAGGGATTTATAAATATCCGTAAATATATTGAAAGCCACAAATAGACATCTACTAACGTATGTTGGCGGAAACAAGTCCACTGGGCTGATGTCCAAATTTTCTCACAAGCGAAATTGATTCACGTTTCCTTTTCTGAATAGTTATCAAAGATTTCGTGTCATTGTCAATGTCATCAAGCCTGTCCGCTTTCACAGTTCAGTAACGGATGGGAGTTGGTTATTTTGATAAGAGGTACTAGTGAACAATGGCATATGTGTGTCATTTGTCAAAGTACCTATTCCTTAAATCTACATTTGGTGTTGTTTCTATCAGAAATATGTTCGCAGTTTTAACGTAGATTAATTGCGACATTCAGATCTGTTCATATCATCAAATTTATTTTTAATACTCTTGTTCATTCTTAGAATCTAAATCTAATTCCTAAATGTTAATCAATTAAGTGTTATTGTACTTATATTTTCCTCATATTATATTTGTAATTTGTAGGAAATATATGGTTAGGAGTAGAAAACATTGTATTGTTTCTAATTTAGTATATTATATTGAATAGTAAGTACAAGATGTCTTCAAAAGGTTCGATTCATTTTGTTAAGAAAATTCATAAAACAATGAAAGATACAAAACCTGTGGTATTTAGGCTTAGAAATATCCTCCTGCTTTATAGATTTGTATATGTTTCCATAAAAAGTTTACTTTTGTCAATTGAATAATTTTTCTTTTGTGAATATTGTCTGCGCTTTCCATAATAGTAACTTTTTTCAGATAGATTTTTGTAACATCTGCACATGTTGTATTCCCTTTCCTCTTTTGCTGCTGACGGTTAAAATTGTAATGTTGTTCCAGATTTGTGGAATTTAACTGATGTTTCTTCCAAATGATGTCTAGTTATATTGGACATTGATTAGGATGAGCAACAACTGATTGGGAACCATCAATCTTAAATCTTTATAAATGACTGATATTTACATTCAGATGAATTTGGCCACCAATGATAGAAGTTTCATCAAAATAGAGCGAAAAAATTATAAATAATTTTTATGACTTAGTATATCATAAACAATTTTTGTGATGCACACCCATACTTGTTAAGCGCTATTGAAACAAATACTCGCGTTGTTTCTTATTTTATTCTCTAAAAAAAGCAATGGTTATCACTAATGGATTACACTCAGTTAAAACGCTCAGTTAAAGAATGGGAAACATCCCAAATGGTTGGATTAAAAGAATTTTTTGAACAGTGAATGAGTAATTTAACTGCCTAATTAATAACTGACAATTTGAAACTGAAATGAAAAATTTGCATTGTACTTCGTAAAGCCTTTAGCTTTGAAGCCCATGCTGAATGGTAAAGATGTAATATAGTCTACTTGGCGCAATTTTACACTTTATAACATTTTTTGCAACTTTCTTCCTTCCACTTGCATCTTGATTTCTAGTTGCCCTAAAATAATCAACAATCCAGAAGATTTTCTATTACTTTTTATTCAAATGCCTTTAGTATATTCAAACTCACGATGTGCTCTTGAATATTTTATAATAGTTAACACTTTAAACTTTTGCCGGAATTTTCTCAGAGAAATTCAGCCAAATTACTTCTGACACTCTGAGCGGATAGTTTTCTGTCTAGCTATTTTGTTCTTCGTCATTATATTCATCTATTCTCTATCGTTTTTTGCTTTTTTTAAAGTGTACTTTTTATTGGTGATCTTTATTTTTAATAAGTATAGACTTCTTCTAATTATAAAATTTTATATTAGCTTTAATTTTATAATTATAAAAATTATAAGAAAATTTGCTTTGATTTTATAACTATAAGAATACGAGTATATTTTTTATTTAAATAACTTTTTTTTTGAAATTTTAATTTAACTATTTAAAAATTGCATGCTTACAATTTCTTATTTTTGATTTCGAGCTCTAATTCAAATTCTAATTTCATAATGTTTTCTGTAACTATAAAATCTTAAACTTTTTCTATTTGCGTTTTTATTCTTAATTACATTGATTTATTCTATTAAGAGCTTCGGCATTACATAACGGAAATCCTAATTATTGAATCGTGTAAAACTTTTATAAATCATTAACGTATCGCCTCCTGAAAGGAATTTTCATAGTCTTTCGCCGTATTCAAAAGTTTCAAAGAAGGAAATCAAATGGATGGTTAAAATTTCAGACGGAATTTGCTTAGCAGTCACTTTTATGATAGATTACGGGTTGAATATAATTGAATGGTACCAAATTATATATGACAACCACTTACTTCTTCAGATATGTTTGCAAACAACAGAAATAGAACACGACACTCATTTTGTGTCTGTGATAAAACACTGGACTTCTTAATTCGAAGTAAACGGCTCTACCACGGTGGAACGATGACTCTTCTGTGGTGAGTTACCATTACTTAATATTTCAATTATTTCACTTCCGGCCACGGTCCATATTATAAACAATTCTGTAGAAGTGTAACTTCCATATGATCAAGTGGTAAAGAAGGTTCGCCAATACACTACATCTTCGATTATCCCATTACAGCCAACAAACACAAGATCTTCATCAGACATCCCACCCGTCCAACATCTTTAGTTTTGCATCAGGCATAAGCTTTTTCAACGTCCTTTAACCAACATAAGGAAGACCCTCATGGACTTGGACTTCAGGAGACATCAAACGTTTATTCACTATCTGATGACCTAATAGACTCCATCTAATATCTTCTTTTTTATTCTTTTACTAACCAGTTGAAGAGAAGTGGCATATGCATTGTTAACCCTTGGTACACATCAAGTGCCTTTCCTCTCCATTCACTGCCCTCTGTTATGCATTTATAGCCTACATTTTTAAAGTAACAGCTCTGTTGATATCACGTAGTATACAACCTAAGACTGTTGAAAGGCATTTTAAGGTCCACCTTGTCAATTGTATTCCAAGAGATCTTTTAATAGATAATGAGCCGTATTTTATTGAAGTAATTCATATCGCAAGACAGAGAACTTTTAAAACAAGTCAAGTCCTCACCGAGACAGCCACTCATGCTAAAAAAATGTGCATCATCCACCCTCTTTTGTTCTAAAGTGGCTTGATTTTAAAAGAAGAACTTTCGCTTTGAATGACACTATCTTATTATCAAGCCAGGCTGAGCCCTGGAAACTAAGACCTTGCAGATATTTCTGTTTAAAATAATAGATATTTATTTCGTGCGGTTACATAAATTTTATGTCACTTTATATGTCATTTCTGAAATGCAGATAAAGGGCCTCTATAACATTTGATACTATAAAACATTTTGAGAATGAGAATGATTGTCATTATTCAAGTTAACGTCCCTACTCTGTATTTTCAAGGTTCTTTTTACCTGTTATTACTAAATGTTTCATATCGCCTCTAATGTACGCAGAATGTTTTATACGAAGTTTATCAGTTGATATCTTGATTAACCCCTTAACGATCGTAAAATTTTCAAGAAAACGGTCATGAAAGGGCCTATTTTTTATTCAAGAACATATGAACCGTTCTGACATCTAGTATAATATAAACTACCTCCAATTACATTAAAAATAGTGTAGTACTGCCATCTGGTGTGTAAAAGGAGAAAATAAATATTTTTTTAACATAGGAAATATTTGTCTAATCTTTTTGTCATTACTTTCCAAACACTTTAATCCGGAAATAACACAGGCAAGAAGAATACTAACCCCATAATTTTGACAAAAATGATAAGGAAAGGGTTATAAATAATCACATAGTTAAAAGTATTTCAAAAGCAACCCCATAACCTAAAATTTAATAACTATTCTAAACATGTTAATGCTCAATCACACTTTAATCATTGAACATATTGTCGTATTTTGATTTTCGAACACATGTTGCTGAAATGATCTCGAGAATACTCGAGCTGTTCAGGCGCGAAATCGGAGAAAAGTGTCTTACCGTCCTTCTTGTAGTAGAGGATCTCGAGCTGCTTCTCGTGGGTCGATCCAAGGCACTCTTTGATCTGAGCGACTGCCACGGGGCTGGTGAGGGGTCCGTGCAGGAATTCGCAGATGCAGGACCTCTGCATGATTTCCGCTCGACTCCAGCCGACCATCTCGCAGAAACCATCGTTGCAGAAGATGATGGGGAAGTTCTCCACCTGGGCGTTGGCTACCAGGAACTTGCGATCTGTGCGGAACAAAACCTCCAGGTCAGTTGCGATATTTTGACATTCACATCAAACACATACTGAAGTTGACAATATTAAGAGGTGCTTAAAATCGGTTATAAAAATAATAAGGGGAAGTGATGGGAAGCTTTGGGGGAAAAGACCTAAAATCTCTATTTAGAACGAAACATTGAGTAATTGCTATAATATTGGCATTCCTGAAATATGTGGAAAAATTAGCAATAAAGGAAATCCGGAATAAACAATAATAAGAAAATGTAAATCGATAATAAAATAATGGAAGCCCAGTGGCTTTGTGGTAGAGTTTCACGCTCCCAAGGTATAGGTCCGAGGTTCGAACCTTGGGCAAGGCAAGGTCGACATGCTTGGGAACTAGAAATTTAGGGTTTCGTATTAGGCTGATTACCTATCGGGACATATAATTCGCACCCCAGGTCCCCTCGGTTAAGAAAACAGAGATGGGCCCTTTAGGCCTTGGCCCACATGGGGTGTCGTGCCCCAGAGAATGAAAAAATAAGATAATAAAATTAAATATGGATGAAAGTGATGATAAAATAGTTATAAAAACGGTGAAAAAAAGTATAAATGATCTATATTGAGCAAAGTTATGAGTCGTAATATTGTATTCAGGAAACATAAAGCAAATGCCGTAAAATTAGCAATGATATGAAATGATAATAGAATAATATTAAAGAATATGTAAATATGCTCTGATAAAACAATAGTAAAAAATGTTGATAAATCAATTTTATGCGATGGCAAATAAATCCTAATTTAAAAAACATAGCATGAGATAAATAAAATTAATACAAATTTTACAACCAATGTGATGATATGCATTTCGTTCAACATGCACATTATTAAAAAGTTGAAGTAAAATATTAAATTTCGTTAATTTTCTAAAGTAAAACTATATATTTCCTTAAATTACTAAGATAGAAAAAAATTTTCGTGTAATTATATGAGATTTTTTGGCTTCTCGGATAGTTTTAGATCGTCGTAGGAAATTTGAGGTTTTGCCTCGAAAAGAAGAAAGAATGATGTAATTCGAAAATTGCTGGAATGTTTATATAAGCGGAAGACTTCTTAATTTTCTCCTTCGCAAATCGTGAATAAGCTTTATTATTTTTAAAAAAAGAAAATATCCACAAGGGAATACTTGTGAATTTCAGCTACTTGTATGTTAAGAAATATTTGGCAAATAATATGTTGCCAATTTTTGAGGATAATATTATATAAATAAGGCTAATTAATCCATATTAAAAAAGCTCTATATAGAAATAAGTGAATAACTTGATATTTTTACACTGTTTCTCATGAAACAATTTCAATAATGTTGCTGAAATTTAAAAAAAAATTCTTCATTAAATTTAAACTCATATTTCATTGTACCCTTAGTAATTAAAACATAATTTTTACGTGAATATATAAGTAAGAATACTTTTAATAAAAACTAATACTTTGATTTCTCTAGTTACAAGTAAAAATAGGAAAAATTTTTATAATTAAAATTATAAATAATTAGAAAAGTTACGAATAATTACACTTTAAAAGTAGCTGTAAAGTTAAAGCAACTCAGCTTCGCTTAATCACATTTGGTGATAAGAGATGACAAGATAATACGTAATTGCAAGAGATAACAAGCTTTCTATCAACATCAAAATGTCAAAACATTAATTATCAGTAGGAGAATGATGTTCTAACAAATAACATTATGTAAAATAAAATCAGATTGTAACAGTTTAAAATTTTGGGTTAAAGTTAATGATTGTCTTAAAAATATTTTTTGGAATAATATAAAAAATATCGTATTTATAAATTAAGAAGTCAATTAAATGTGAAATTTTAAAAAATTTAAATTGCTCTTGCCGATTTAAACTAACAACAAAGGACATGTTTTGTGTCGTCTTTTTCATTTGGTTTTTTTTCGGTTTTTCTTCTTTAATAAAACGTTTTATTAACAAAATGAACTTCGACTCTATTCTTAAATATTCGATGGTGAACTTCGCCTTGTTTGCTACTTCTCTATATTTTTTTAATCATTTTGGAAGGGAAATTCTAAGCCTGTGCATTTAAACACATGCGACTAATGTTTAAATGTAGGTGGTGATTTTATTGAGAGGTAAATGAAACTTCTCCTGTATACAGAATTGCATTTATTTCTATAAATATTAAGTTTTTCCTTTCTTATAACAAAATTATCTACTTTCTATGTTACCATCATATAAGTTAATGATAAAAAATAATTGGACACACTAAAAGGAATGATTTTGGATTTTAATATTCAACTAATTTGTCACAAAACTTCAATTTTGTACATTGATTAAAAAAAAATATTACACTAACAGAGAAACAAACTTTTAAATTTCTATAAAATTCGATTCGCATATAAAGTGATGATGTATTTTATATATTTACAAGATAAGGTAAACATAAGTTTTCAATCCTATATTTTGAACTCTTCTGATTTATATCAGTTGAACTCTATCTAATTCTCTCCTAGCATGCAGCTTCTTTAATCCTCAATTTTAGTTCATATATTCTACTCCTATATTTAGCATGCATGTCTACATTGGTTCAGAATTTCCATTTAACCATGAATACCAGTGGAATGAATCTTCCTGTTTAAAAAATCAACATAGGCCAACAAAGAGGCAAATTCACTTGGTTTCTAAATAAAAATTTCTAAATTTATAATAGATATTAAGTAAATACTTCCCGTTTAAAAAAATAGTTTTCGACGGTGCTTTTTAAGTTAGAATTTTTTCCTAAATCAAAAAGTTTGATTGCATTAAGTTGCTGTTGTTGTCGTGTGCCAGCTAGGCTGACAATATGGGGTGCACTGCTCCACTTTTTCAACTGAACCATATTTTGGTGTGGAGTCCGACTTCTTCAGTACACACATGCCATAGGGACCCGTTTATAGGGTAAGCAACCATTTACAACGCATTCATACACAGGAAAGGACAAAGGCAGGATAGATAGAGAGAGTACAGTACCGAGATAGTCCGAACTCGGGATTCGAACCCAGGACCTCCCTTTCCGTAGTCAGGGACTCTGACCACTAGACAGGGAGGGCGGCATTATATTAAGTACTTCGGAACAAGAAATTAAAATGTATGTAGTCACCTAATTTTATTTTCTATTTGTTCATAATCATGCATTTATTCTTCAAAATCAAATGTATCAAAAATGCTTATTCCTTTCAGGTAAACCAAAACTTGTTTTATCATTAAAGTTACAGTAAATAACTATTAACTGTATTACTCAACAGAAATTTACCATGAAAGTCGTTTCCTTAATAGTGAATAAATTACATAATTTCTATTTCTTCATGCAATCTTGGATCAATTCTTCACGATGATGCAATCCTTAATCTTTATTTGTGTGTCTTTCCGCAATTTAGGAACCACTGGTCTGTACTGTAGCACGTGATCTTTATTTACGATGAGTCAACCAATCAGAAACTGCCGCCTTTTTGACGCCAAGGGCTTCCTTTTCTTTACTTTTGACTTAGCGGTATTCCTCTGGAGTCAAGCCATCTAAACTTTTTTTCGGTTTATTGTTACTGAATGAAAAAATCTAATCACAAATGCTTATTTCTAGTTTTTTCAATTCTTTTTATTTTATACTTTGAGAATACTTTACATCTCAAATTTGTATTCCTCATCAATAGGAGAAAATAATTTAGATGGATTTTCCCCCCTTCAATTACATGTGTAATTAATGCGTTAGATGATAAATATTTTTAGCCAAATGTATGATGAAATTAAGGTATGAAAAATTTGTATTATGAAATAACTTTAATTCAGAATAAATTTTTAGTTAATAATCGCAATAATTAATTAAAATTATAAAAAGAAAGTCAATATAGTTATATATTGTATGATTATGTTTCCTTTGAGTGGGTAGCTTAACTGATGTAGCTGTTTGCCCTGTGTTAGAAGCCTGTAAAACTTACAAGCAACCATCTCAGAGTACATACGTACAAAAAGAAGTACAGCATCCATCTCTTTTTGTTAAAGAGTAGCTGATATCAAACCAAGAACCTCCTTAACTAAACTGCCTATATTAACTATTTTGATTCATATTTTGTTTCATATACTGTGGCACTATGAAGGTGATAGCTTAGCGATTGAAAGCAGTTGTAAAGCATTTGAACATTCCCCACCTGTCACCTTAAAAGAGAGTTTTTCATAGATAGTGGTGAGTATATTCGAGTGACACAAGATAAGAAAATTCCCAAGCACTCACCTCGGCACGCTGTACACACTCGCCCACACACACACAGTGTGTGCAGTGTGTTTTTTTTTTATTATATTTCCAACTTAATTTCAGTGAATTCATAAAAATAAAAAATCATTTATGTTATGGTTGTGTTCTCTTTTACGAGCAAACGGTAATATTTTTTAAATTCTTTTTTAAATTTAAACCGCTGAAAGTAACAGAAATTATTCTTTTAAATCCAGCAAAATGGTTTTATTTTTTTTACAAAAAGTTATTTATACTGAAATAAATGGCGATGAAATTTCTTGCCAAAACAAACAAATATGGTACATTCTATAAGGTCCTAATCTCAATTTTCCAATTTTACCGTAATTAAACAATACTGAAATCACTTCGTTAAAAGATTTATTGTAGAAATGCGATGGAGTGCTATTATGTTCTTATAACAAAGTTACTTAATTTAATCCTTTTTAAAACAGTTTTTCATGAACCTGATTAAAATTCTATTAACTTTTCGAAACGTTCAAGATTAATCGAGATAAAATTCTCTTCCTCCGTGCTCTAGTTTAAAGTTAATTAAGCCAATACAATACTTCACTGATACAATGAAGATTTATTATGAGCTGGAAAATAAATTATCCCACAAATATTTAATGTAAATACATTTAGAGATTAATGTTTTATTTAAATAGAGAGAGAGTCTACTTACGGTTCCTAATGCTCCACAAATTCCAATTTTTGAATTCGAACAGATGTTGAACAAATGAAATGCATTCCGAATTGTGGCAGGATTAGTAAATAGTTTAAAATAAACGCAATTTTTAAATTCACAACATTCTGTAGAATACTTTAATTTAAATTTAATTCAAAACTATTAATTAAAATATTATATGTTTAAATAGATGTTTCATTAAATTAAAGTAAGAAAATGTAAATATTTCTGAAAAATTGAAGGACTAGTTATAATTAAATTATACAAATGGTATTTGCTAATCTGTTTGATTTTTTTTCCAAAAATATGATTTTTATTTCAGCTTCACTGTTTAGTAAATGTATTCCAATATTAAAATTTGAGAATTTTTTATATTTCTGCACTCAGTAAAGTAAAATAGTAATATAAATATTAACACGGCATATATATATATATATATATATATATATATATATATATATATATATATATATATATATATATATATATATATATATATATTCTTTTCAACAATTTTATCAACTGAAAATCTTTATTCACTCACATAAATCTATGTTAAAAGCATGCAAATAAAAAAATGCAAAAATAGTTTATAACTTTATTAAAAATTTTTAAAGTTTTCATTTTAATGTAATAATTATCTGTTAGAATCAAAGTACGTTAAAACTGTTGTATTGATGTTTTTATAACATTCAAAACATTTTAAATAAAATTTAATAATAATAGCTTTTGAAATTAAATGTTTTAAACTCAGTATTTATGAAAACCGTTAATGACTTTGTTATTTATAACTGTATATATGAAGGAATTTTTAGCATTTTCAATTTACACATACATCCGAAACTCAAACATGCTAAGAAATGCGTTAATTTTGAAAGTGGATCAAACTGAAATGGCTAAAATTCACTGAAAAGATAGATATGAGAACATAATGGTCAGTTACAATTTTAAGACAAGAAAAATATTTGGCAATTGCATAAAAAACCAATAATGTGCACGGTTATATCCCCATAACTCATGTCCAGGACAAAGATTTTCTCTGACTTATTATACCAACCTTCATGATTCCTTATATGATTTCTTAAAGAAGACTAACGGTACCACAGAAGTTCAAGTCTCTATCACAATATTGTATCCTGCAATTATTTTAACAAATATTAATCCCCATCTTCACAGAACTCCTATAAATATCATTAATGATGACTGCTGTTACAAGAGAAAAAGGTATTTTTTTTCAAGATAAATGTTTTTTTGTTGCTTAATAATCACAAATAGAATATTCCAAGAATTGGTACTGGGTTAGACATCTTAAAGCAAGATAAACAATTGCAGATGTGACATGATTGTTCAACATCTTTCATACTCTTATTTCATGATTATAGAAATAATTTCGAATCATCGAAATACTTCCTTTAAGTTGTTCAAGGAATAAGACTACTCTGGAAGATTGGTATATTGAGGCCTCGTGAAATGAAAATGTAGCTTCCACACCTAGCACATCAATAAGAGAGGTCTGTTATATCTACGTATTAATAGTGACTCAATACTTGGATGTATTCAAGTTTACCAGAAACATGTGTTCTTTTTTTGCCTCCAGCTCTTTTTGGCAATGTTAAAGTGATGTCGCGTCAACTAAAAATAAAATGTCACACTGTTATGAACAGCTCTCGCAGTTTCCACAAACATTTTATTTTATAAAACCGAATCTTCGTGGCAAGTTTAATGTCATGTAACCAAAACAACAAGGTATGATTAAGGAAACATGAAATTCACAACAACTAGATAAAGACAGTTAAATTCATTAACAATCGAGACTTGTCTTTAAAACTGATAACAAGCATGTATAATAACGTGGAAAGCAACATGTATACACAACTTGATTCACAAAACAACCAGACATCACGCATTTAGAAATGGAAGGATTTTATTGGTAAGCCGCATTACTTCTGCAGGTAGACATTGCAGAACTGGACTGAAATCTTGAACCCTATTTCAAAGGTACAGGTTCCATAAGTAGGTCTTGATCTTATCTTAGCCCGTTCTCATCAAAAATGAGATCTTTGATGACAATTTGGAAAATAAAGAGAAAGTTGCTATCTCGACTTGAATCCTTTTAAAAACATCTATGTATGCCATAGTCTGTGCTGATCTATATACATCTCTCCCCATGCCATTTCATTGATTTAGATTTAATTATTTAAGGAACGATGATATATTGATTTTACAATGATTCATAGCAGTCAAACTCTTTACACATTGTGTGAGAAAATTTTGCTTTCTATTCGATTACAGAATAATGATTAGTGTTTATTTGCCACAAAAATAAAAAAGGATGACTAATGGAAAGGAGGTTTGTATACCTAGATCATAATGTCTGTTTTTAAATTTGACAGCTGTTCATAGCTGATTTATATAATCCCAAAATAACAGATACATTTTCATATATAAAAACAATGCTTATAACTAAAATTATTTTAAGCAAGCAAAGAATTATTTTATTAATAGATTGTATTTCGGCTTTAGATGCTACATGAATTTCATCAAAACATTTTAGTTTAAAAACTGATATTTCTGAAAATGTTGATAAAGCTATACCCATTTTGAAAATTTTCAATCGCAAAATGTACCGTTTCAATTTGACTGATAATTTTATCAAAATGTTTTCAAAATAAGCTTTTAAATTTCGTAAGCAAATTAATTTTTAAACATCAAATATATAGCTTTATTTTATGGTATTTATTTTAAATGCTTTAGATAAAGATAAATTTGACATTTAAAAATTTGTGCAGAATTTAAAACATGCAATGAAATTACTGTCAATAAAAATTTCATTTTTCAAATGTCTTGAAGATTTAAATTTAACATAATCTATTGATAAAATTTCCGATCTTTTTTTATAATATGTAACATATTTTATTTATTAGTTCTTGTTATATCACTTTAAAGTCTACATTTTAAAGTGATATAACAAGAACTGCCTTTTATCACTTTATAGTCTACATTTTTAAATAACATAAATGTATTATTATTAAAGTTTACCAGTTAAAAAAGTTTTTCTATTCAACTGAAATAACAATAAACCAGCTATTAAAAAATATACTCAATCTTGCATAGGCCAATTTTTAAAAAATGCTTCTATATTAATTTAAACTTTCACTCTTTTTCAAAAAAGGATTGTATTTTACTTTATTCGTAACATAATGTAAAAATTAGAGGATTTTTTACAATGTTTACCTTTTTTCTGATATATAAGCAGAATATCGTTACTAATAATCATTACATTTGATTGCCAACTCGTTTTGCGACATTTATTATCCATTAAAGATGAATTATGGGGCTAAGATGATGATTTCGTTTTAAACTTCTGCGCAGGCCATTATTTTGTGGGGCGCAGCATAAATCCTGGTAATTTAGGGTATAGCATTTCACCAAAACGGCACGAAAAGTTCCCATCAAACGCACAGTTGTTCTTTCTTTAGTTGTGCCGTTCTCTTAATTTTAATCAATTTGAGATCTGAGTCTCTGATGTGTGTGTGTGTATGTGTGTGTTATCTTTTCATAGGGAAGTCACGTATTATACAATATTTACTATGGTGTGTGTGCCATAAAATTAAGCAAGGGCATTCTAAGAATATTTAATTATTTACTTTCTATTTTTTCAAAATTAATTAGCATAGAGTTCAGCGTCTTCATTTTTCGGAAAACAACTAAAATACGATTAACATTATAGCATTATAATTTTTAATTGCAATATGATAATAGCTAATATTTTACAACATAATAATTGATTATCATTGATATTGAAAAAAGAGATATTACGTTACTTTTTCAATTTTAACTGATCATATTTTGTACAACAAATTTTTTAATGATGCTTTTCTACTGTTTTAAAAAATAAATTTGATAAAAATTATGCTATTAATATTTACAGATAAGATATTCATCTTATTTAAACCAAGCCGTGATTTTTTTAAAAAAAACTAGAATATAATTTAAAAAAAACTCTAAGCTTATTTGAAACCATATTATCAAGTATTATTAAAAGCAAACTCACATTTTAACATTCCTTAAATTAAGGTCATTTTCACTTCTTTTCTTGTTTATTAATTGTTCCAATAATTCAGTAAATTATCTACTCTCTAATTAATCAAACTTTGGTGTGTAAAATTAAATTATTCAAAGCTGAATAATTTGAAAGAATAAAATTTCACCTCATCAACAAATGAAGCAAATGTAAAAAATGTATTTCATCATACAATATAAAAATTGTTCGTATATTTATATGTATTAATTGTCTTAGAAAAACGCTATAATAGCCTTTTGCAATGACTTATTCATGCTAACTGAAAGGTTTGCATTGTAGTCTTTAATTCAGCATCTCGTGAGCTTGATTCTCATCAAGAGTTATAATGCTCTGATAACACTTACAAGACACTCTAAAATCCGAAGTCTATGATAAAACATTTTAATATGTACCTTATTGTAACTAGATAAGAGATGTCCTCGAGAAGGATATTTCTTATCCAGTTGGTCATATATACATCTTGCATAGAAAACCTGGAATACTCTCAAGCACCCACTCCGATATGAGTGTAGAAAGCAGAAAAGCAAAATTCAACTTCAGCTATTCAATTTGGACAAAACTGCTAATCCCAGTCTCATAATTTCAAATTGCAATCAAGTAACGCGGTCATTACTTGCAGAAGTATTTAAATGTTCTTATTTACATACCAAACTTACTGAAATACAAGACAACTATGAAAAAAATTAACATGTAAGAAACTTCTCAGTATAATGATCTTCGATTATATCAGGTATCGAATTTACGATCTTCTGAATATGGAAAAGATTCCTACGACAAAAATATAATCATTGCTTAGCAGTGGACATGACTGAACCTAGTAATTTCCATTCCGAAAAGCATTGAACGGATAAATCTGGAATAAGTTACAACAAGTCATGGGTGCAATGTCTTCCGAGTGAAATGCAATCCCTCCAGGAATCTTCTGCTTGATATCATCTTATGTAACATGAGATCCACTTTTAATTTTAGGCATTTTCTTTTAATTACAAGAGATATGCAGAGAATTGGTTTTAAAAAAATTAGAAAAACCCGGAAAACTCAAACATCTACTGTAATTGACATGCATACATTACAGAAAAAAACAGTTGCTATAAACATTGCGTTGATAGCACATGAAAAAATCAGAGTTGCCAAACATCTGAAAATAATTCAACCAATGAGAAAAGTTTTAATTTTAAACTATACAAGTAATCCCTTTCGAGGAAAAAGTTAAAGTTAAAGATTTTCTATATTCCTATTTTCTTATAACAACTTTAATAACTGTGTACCACTTATTCAAATGTTGCAAGAGATGAAACCAGGAAAATATCAAAGCACCCATCTCAATAAACATATATGCATAAGAAAAACATAACATTCATATCCCATTTTTTAGCAGCAGCTGTAAATCTGACACTCCGCAGAACATGGAACTATATACGAGCTCATAAAATAATAATTTATCAAAATACGTTAACAAACAAAAAATTAAACATTCTTACACCATAAAACTGAAATTGAACGAGACTACCTGGCATTTTTATTCCTTTGATGCCAAAACGCCTTAATAAAAAGTATTACGTCCCTTTCTCGGATAAAATTTAACAAGAAAATCAACAGACAAAATTGAAAACAGCAAGCTGACTTAAAAAGGGAAAAAGCAAGGTTGGCAGGGAAACAACTCAATCAGAGATCCCTGACACCCTCTTCCAAGTTTCTCATTTATATTTTGACTCTGATATTTCTCTCTCCCTCTTTTATCCCTTTCATTTTTTCCCTTTCCTCTCCATTTCTTTCAAAGTTTTTTTCCCTTTTCCCCCATTGCCTCCAATGAAAGCATGCATAAAAATCGAAATTTACTTTAGCTGTAAAAAACGAAACTTCCCCAAGACTGCTCTGTGAGAGGCTAATAAAGGGTCCGTGTGGGTCACAAGAAAAGATGTTATTAGAAATACCAGCGAAATAACGCCCGGGCCCTAAGACAGAAATAACATCTCTGAAATGGCATTTCCGAAGAGACCAGGGCGAAATAAAGATTCTTGGGTAACTGCCAAATACTTTCTGGAACTTGGACGAAGTGAAAAAGTAAACAAAGAGATTTTTTTTACTATCATATATAACAGTACAAGACAAATGCTATCTGCTACTTTTCCTATATTGTTTTTAGTACTCCCAAAACTAGCAAGTACTTGTAATTCTTCGAGTTCTCAGCAATTATACGGTACTTGGAAGATTAACTTCATTTCGAGCGCATAACAAATTCCTTTAGCAGATGATTCGACCTTTTAGTTGCTGCCACCTTCGCCCTAGAGGTACATGCCATTAATTTCGGCTGTGACACACACACTCTTAGAGCTATTACTCTTGTTATATAACTTAAAGATGCCTGGCTATAAGAACACATTATGCATTAAATTAGTCCTAATAAATCAAGAATTGTCGAATTAAGGTACAAGATGTACATTCAAATTATAAAGTTAATTAAAGTTAATATAACAAATTTAAAAGATGTTAAAATGAGCATAATTAATTTTATTTTGAAACTAATTTAGGAGGGAATGATTTTCGTTAATATTTTATATTTTTCTAAAATAAATTCAAAATTTACCAACATAAATTATTTCATTTTTCACTACCTTGAAATATGATGCATTCATATTTACTTCTAAGCAATAGCAATGTTTGAGGTTATTTATTTTTAATTAAAAGTGTTATATATATATATATATATATATATATATATATATATATATATATGAGCTCCAGTGGCTCAGTAGCTTCACGCCGCTTCCCGTAAGCTCAGGAAAGTAAAGCATCATTTGCCGCGGGCAGTGGTTGGGAGGGTGACCATGGTGTACTCTCCTTTACTGGGTTGCTGGAACTCCGTGGGTTGGGGACGTGTTCACGTTAATATGTGACGTCCAAAGTCCTTCCGTTGGTGTGGCGTGGATGTGGACAGGAGGGTGCCAACTCAGGTGTGCCCTCTTCACCTGACCGTGGTTCAAAATTACGAGGCACCTTAAAAAGAGCAAAGACGTACTTTCACCTTCATGGTGCTCTGATCCAAATGAAAGACGCTCTCTATTGACTTAATTCGAACTGCCAAAGGCATAGCGAGCTTGGCTTGTCCAAGTGTCATAAGCAACAACATATATATATATATATATATATATATATATATATATATATATATATATATATATATATATATATATATATATATATATATATGATCACCCCAGATATTATTTCACTCGGAGAACATTGCTACCATGATCTATTTAATGTGCCTCTGCTGCCTTTAATAGACACAATGGAACTTCGGGTATGATGGTATTCGAACTCACTACTTTCCGATAATGAGCACGATAATTTCGAGGCTCTAGTGGTACAGCCTCTTATAAAATACCTCAGATGATATTTATCAGCAAAACATGCACTTTTCTTTCTTTTTATTTAATATTTTCCTATATGTAATGTAATTCCTTGACCTGTTTTAAAGTTAGAATTTGTTAGAAAGAGTGTGTTTGTGGGATAACTTCAACCGTCCTGTAACGGCAGTGAAACAGTTGACTTGATTTGTTCATATATCATACTAAGGCTATCTATTATACACGAAGATTATTGGACCGGGATTTATGGTTTAAAGTGCATTTCAAGCCTTCTAGTGGCGGGAACTGATTCTCTAAACTGATGAATTGAAGATTCAATTGCTAACCACACAGTCATCAATGTGGCGCACTGGATAAAAGTTACCAGTTGGTTTATCTATGACAAAATCTACTTTAGAAAAATATTGATTGCTGAATGGATTTCATGGTAAACCAAACAGAAGTTTGTGTAGCTACCAATAGAAGATTATATTTTTGATCTACACCAACATTATGTACATGCTGAGTTCTATGATTATAGTTTCATATGTGACTGCGGACACCTGTTTGTTTAGGGGGTCGTTCTCGCTTTTGGAAGGTAGTGATTTCCACGCAATTGGAGTTCCACTGTGTTTACAAATAGCGGTTGGGTTTCGTAAAAATGTCGTGGTTGCAGTGTCCTGTGAAATAATACCTCCGGAGAGAAGCAGGGAAAAAACTGGGGGTCTTCTGTTTGGACCCTGTTTTTACGAAGATCCACCCACTTTCGGGGTCATGATGGCAGGATTACTGGTTACCCTACTATGTAAAAGTGCTATCGCTTCCACCCCTTGTAGCACTGAAATGTAAAATTCCTATAAACTAGGCAGGTGAAAAAAATGGCTTCATATTTTTCCGAATGTATATTTTTTTCTGCTATAAAATGTATAAATTGGTTGTCAAATACTATCTACTTTTTAAAAACATTTCGATTTCAAAAATCTGAAATTTTGTAGTTATTTAAAATATTAAATAACTTTAGAGGTTACATAAATTCCTTTAAAGAAATTAGAAATAATGAATAGTATGTTGATGTATATCTTAGCATTAAGAGAAGCATTTCTTCATTTGCACTGATTTTAAAATGTTTCGCTTCGCAAATATTTTAATACTTCCGTGTTTCTCAATATTATTAAATTTTAAACATAAATTGAGAAATCACACAAGAAAACAAGAAATAAGTTTAAGTAATTTTCTGTTAGGTTCAATTTAATTAAATACATATGAATGCTGGAGATTATAAGAAAAATCCAATCAAATTTTAGACTTTATTCCTTCTAAAATTATTATTTTGATAAGGTAGTTGTCAAATATTATACAATTTTAAATTAAATTACAATAAATGCTCACAATATTCAACAATTTTGAGACTATCAGTTGGTTAAGATTAAATTAATTTTCTGCTATTTCATTGTGAAACTTTCAGACATGTCTAATTCTGCAGAATTAATTTTAAATGATATTGCCACAGAATCTTTGAATAATTATATTTAAATAATAATATTAAAATTTATTTCTCTTTACATTACATATATATACTATAAATGTATCATATATATATATATATATATGCTATGACGGATATCTCTATCCAATATATGATACGACATATATATAGGTATCGATATAATATAAATATAGATATATATATGGATATAAAGTATATATATAATATATATATATATATATATATATATATATATATATATATATATATATATATATATATATATATATATATATATACATATATTAAAAAGTAAATAAATATTTCATTTGTAGGCCAATAGGGACAGCTATTTGGAATATTAATGTTGAGTAGCAATTGTTGTTGCGTACTCAAATTTTACAAAAATTGTTTATTTTTTAAAACCAAATCACAATTTTTAAATATATATATATATATATCTAGTAAAATTGGTTGTATAAACAGCAACTTGTTTTCTGTAGAAGTGGTTGAGTAAGCAGGACATTGGTCTTATTCAAATCAGTTTACTTAGTGTATTTAATTATTATTATATTCGTGTATTTATTTAGTTTTAATCACACACACAATCTCTTACTTTTGTGAAAATGTAGGTTCCTCTCAACATGATAGTCTTCTATTGGATCAAATATAGATTTCCTATTTTCCTTCCAATGCAAAAATTAGAAGTTTTATATTGAATTAACATCATAACTGAAATATTTCATCAATAATTGTCAAGATCAGAGTCCACAGTATCCTCGTTGTTGGCTGACATATTTCAAAGTAGAAGATACCAAGCTCGATACTGGCCCCTGTTTGAATAAAGAGAGTTGCGCTTTTATTTTTAAAAAAATGTCAGTCACTGTGTAAGTGAGTTTGGAAATTTTATAAGTTTTCTGCCCTTTGTACATGTGAATATCACCCCCAACCCATAGAAAATATTCTCAGAATGCAAAGATGCTACATAATTAAAATACTCATGATCAACATTCGGTAGTTTTCAAATTATTCTAATTAGGTTTCTAATTATGTGATGTCAAATATTAAAGGAAAAATCTTTCTATGGTTCAGCATTAGGACACTATACCTCGGAATGGAAGGTTACAGTTTTGATCCCAGCTCTGCTGAAAATAAGAAAGCGGACAATACACTTCTGCCTTTAAAATGAAAATCCCTCAGTGTTGATGCATGGTAACTTTCTAGATGCTGCTCTTTGTAACTCTTGACTACGACTTCATCTATATGAAATCCCTTGTCGATTTGGCCTTCCAAAAATATTTATCATGTTTATTCGGTTTTTTTTTCATTATTACTCTAAGCACTTTTAGCATGTCATGTTTAAATGGGCAGTAAGTAACTGCTTAAAGTGGATTCCGAACTATGAACACCTACATGTGAAGAGGGAATTGAACTCGAAGAGCTAAACATTCAGCTGTCTGTTCGGTAATACTCATCTTTTAGTCAACAAAAATTATAGCATCAAAATTGTAACTAAAATATGCTTAAGAAAATAAAATTTATGTAAGAAATCAAATTAAGTATTTAAACTAATACCTATCAAATTTAGTTACAATCATATAACAATGTATATGTGTGGGTGTGGGGAGGGGACTTAAAATTCAAATATTTACTTGTTTCGAGAACTTATAGTTAAAAAAAGTTTCTTTTCGAAAATTTTTGTTACAGAGTTTACAATTTACTTAGAACATAATTAACGCTAATCTTAATTCTCTAGAAAGTAATTTATTCCACGATATCCGTTGAGGATTGCTTCGACTAAAAAGACGTAGCAATCCTCAACGGAACTCTCCTCGCTTCAAGAAGTAAGTAATGAAGATCTTTTCTTCTTAAAATATTAACTTTTATATCTCAATACCATAAGCGAAAATGTATTTTCAGTACCTAAAATCGTCCTTTCTTTCTAATTTCCCAGTATTTAATTATTATTATCATGATTACAATTTTTGTGAAATAGCGATTCATGTTTCACTTTCAAAAAGTATTACTTAGCCTATTGTAACTTATTTATGTATGCACCGGAAATTTATTGTGAAACAAATAAATTGAATCCCATCTTTAATATTTCATAACAACATAATAAAAGGCAATTTTTAAGAGTTGAACAACTCCCTTAATTTTGTTTTTCTGATCCATGTGTAAAATTTCATTTCTTGGGTTAAAATAGTATTTAGAACAAAGTAGTAAATAATAAATAGTATAAATATCGCTATTTTTTCCACATTTCTTCTTCCTCAGAATGTGTTACCTACACGTTCATTATTATATGCTGTGAAAAGAACATAGTTTGGTTCATTATTAATGCGTCAAATAAAACAAAATAACATTTTTTAATCAGGATTTTAAAAATCTTTAATTCAAAAATTTTAAACATTACAAAATACATCATAAGTATTTGATTTTTTTAATTAATATTTATTTTTCAATCATAAAATTTCCCAAAAAATTGTATTACTTTGGTATTATATATCAAACACATAAACATCAAGTAAATAGCTTTACAGTGTCGTGCAATAGGTTCTTCTTTTGTTCATAAGTTAAATACACATCTAAATTTTGATAGCTAATCCGAGTATATTTTATCAATTTAAGAACTTAATTCCGTCAAAAGATAATTGAATATAAAATGATCGCTTTTTCGAAACAATAATTAATCCCCTTCATGCGTCATTGAATAAGGCATTATTGAATACACGCACTGAAGTTTATTTTTACGTTAACGAATTTCTTAAAATGAGCCAGTTTCAGAATAACTAATTTCACGTTAAAATCTCCTTTTACTTCATAAATTAAATCAATAAGCATTTAAAGGTTTAATTTAGCGCTGAATATACTGAAGTGTATTGTGTTATGCAAAAATTATTAATTACGAAGAAATGATAATAGATTAAAGAAATTTTAAGTTGGAAATAATTACATTATCGAGATATATAATAAATAAATTTAATGAATAGTAAAATTATATCTATGTTGTTAGGGAATTATGTATTTTTTGATGCATCAGCTCTATTCATTTTAAAATATCTCTAGGATAATTCAAGCTTTAAGTTGTTGATAAATAATGAAATATGATATAAATTTATATAATAGCCAATAAATTATATATTTTCTTGCTATTCAGTGATGCTCCTTTTCTCAAATGATTTTGATCAAATAAGACTTTACATTAAAAATTAGTAAAGCCATTCATAAATAATATAAATATAATGAAACAAAATTGCAATATCTACAATAAATAGGTTGAATATTTTTGTCTCTCATCAAATTTACTTAAAATAAAATGGGTTAGTTACTCAAGCACATTCCTTTATTAATAATAAGTAATTAATTTATCAATAAATATTATAAGTGCATTCATTAATAATGAAATATAAAGAATAATAAAGTTAGATCTTAAACAGCGAATATATATTTCTGTTATATTCGGGTTATCTCTTTTAAATTTATTTTTAGAAAATTTAAGTATTTCAAATATAATTTGAAATGAAATGGCTCTGATTTTCCATCCAAAATAAGAAACATAACATATCAAAAAGGTTATTTTAATAGGAAAGTTTTTCCCTTTATTATTTCAAATGTATAGTAACAAATGGATTCTTATTCTTTCAGTTTTCTCTCTAAGGTATAAAAAAGAAAATGAAATTACTTTCTTTTTTCTAAATACTTAAATATATGATTAAATATCTAAGTAAATGAAAATGCTTAAAAACTGAAAATACAAGGAACATTCACTAAGTGTTCCATCTAAATTCAAAACTGTTATTAGCAAAACATAAATTATGTTAACATGATCTTTTTGAGAATTTCTTACATATAACCCAAAACTGAGAGTAGCATAAAATTTGTTAACAGTACTATATATTTTATATTTTCAGTACGTAAAGTAAAATATTATTAAATTTTTTATTTCGTAAGTTTAAAATTTTTTTATCCCAGTATCATCAAAAATTACTTGAAACTATTTATTTAATTGCATTGCGAAAAAGCGTATAAATTGCTAAAAACAGCATTCGAAATCTCTTTCGATTGTTCATGTGGACTCACACAAATAAAGTCGCTAAGAATAAAACCGGAAGCTGTATTCGATTCTTCGTTGGGTCTTATCGATAATAATAAAAATTATTAAGCATATTATCCTTGAAGTCACTTAGGACTATTTAGGAAGTCATGTCGCTAATAATTCAAATTATAAAGAATAACTTTTGAAATTATTTTAAATTGCTTATGTGTCACTAATAACGTAAATTTTTAGGAATAATAAACGAAGCTGTTAGTTATTTATGTGGATCCATCTTTAATAAAGAAAATTTTAAAAAAAATAAGTAAACCTAGAGATTCTATTCGATTCTTTATTTTTAATTAGCATTCACGGTCACCTTAGACTACTTATGGAATCACGTCACTAATAACGTAAGTTATTAAGAACAGCTTTTGAAATTCATTTAAATTGCTTATATGTCGCTAACAACATACAATTTTGGTAATTATTCTTGAAAGTGTTTAAATTATTACACACACTCACACAACGCGGATCCGTCACTAATAACGTAAATTGCTGAGAATAACACTCGAAGTCAACTTAGATATTTTAAGTGGTTACTTCACTGATAACATATGTTGTTAAGGATAACGTTTTGAATTCTAAACTGCTATGTGTATTCTCGTGACTAATAACATACGCTGAAATAAATGCTGTCTGTTATGAATAACACTCGAACTCATTTCAGATTATTTATGTGCTCATGTCACTTATAACGTAAGTTTTCAACACTATGAATCACTTTTAATTGCTTTTGAATCATTAGTGACGTAAATTAGTGAAACTCATATAAATAACGTAAATAAATAAAAATTAAATAATTTATGTAGACCATTTATTAATAACGTAAGTTGCTGAGGATGACACTCAAAGTCACATCAGATATTTTGAGTGGTCACTTCACTAATAACATATGTTGTTAAGGATAATGTTTTGAATTCTAAATTGCTTATGTAGTTACGTGACTAATAACATAAGCTAATAAAAATGTTGTTCCGTTATAAATAGACCTCGAAATCCTTTAATATTGATTATGATCTCATGTCTCTCATAACGTAAGTTTTTAACACTGCAAATCACTTTAAATTGCTTTTGAATCCTTAGTAAAGAAAATTAATAAAACTTGAGGCTGTTTGCATTATTTATGTTAAACCATCACTAATAACGTAAATTGCCGAGAGTAACACTCAAAGTCACTTTTTATTTCTTTTGTGGTCACTTTATTAATAATGTAAATTGTTAAGGATGTCATTATAGTTGCAGCAGTAATATAAATTGTTTATATGGTCTTACGTTTATATATAAAAAGTATATTTGGAAGGTTTATTTCAAATGTCCCAATGAGAAACATTTGTCTAGTTAGAAATATATATAATTTATTCTTAACTATCGATTAAGAATATACATGTCTTTCATGAATTTTCAAAAATATTTTAGAGAGGAATTAATTTAAACATGTGTGCACTAACACATTTAATCCAAGAAATCTAAACACAGAAAGTACCCCAAAAATCATAAATATGTGTGTGTAATTTAATACTAAATATTTCTCTTCAGTAAGAAATGTAGTTTTAACAATTATAAATCATGTAATTGGTGAATTTCCGTAAAATTCTAAAGAAAATTTAAAAGTGCAACTACTTTAACACTTTTAATTTTATCACATCCTACTATACAAAACATCTAAATATATCACAAATGACACGATTTGAAAGATTTCGCCCATTCGAAATACATATAATTTATACTTTTTTCCAAGCAAACATACGGTTAATTTGCACAAGATTCTGCTTTTCGTAAATTGTTAGTTTATATTAAAAGAAAATTTTGTATTATCATTGAAAAACGATTAAAATATAATTTTATAAATTATTTTATTCTCGTAAACTTTACAGATAATCATATATTTCTTTTTTATGCAAGAAATAAATTCTTACAAACTGTTTTAAAATCCATACAGCATCACAAACAGTAATAAACCCATAAAAACGCAGAGATTATTACAAATAAAGAAAACGGATTTAAACTGCGAATGGGGTGAACAGTATTTATTTATTGTATGAATGCGTTTGATAGAAAAGGTGAAAAACTTTCGAATAAAAAATGTATGGCAACACCCAACATGCATTGTTTTCTTCTACTGATATGCTTAAATCGATTTAATCTTTTATATCCCATCTTTCGCTTAGAAAAATATTTTTGTTTATTCTAAAAAATCTCAAAATTTTTTTGGTATTAATTTAAAAATACGTATTTTATTTCGTTAAATTCCAATGGATTAATTTTGTTTCGTCTTATTTTTGTTGGATGAAAACATCGTTTTAAACTAGTGGAAAATGTTAAATTGATTTTACTTCAGAATTTCAACATTTTCTGAAAACAAATTGCATTTCTTGTATAGAACAACGAAATATTTTTAGTTTTAAAATTGTTGTCATTTCACTGTTCTTAAATTATTTTTACTTAATGTGTCGTATAGTTTTAGTAGGCTAGAGATAAGCAATCAGAGCTATATCGCAAAAATACAAGTTATTTTTTTCAATGAGATATTATTCGATTCTGCTGTTCTACTGTCCATGTGTTAATGGCTTGAATCAATTTAAAATGACTTCTCAAACCCATGCTTTCTCCTTTTATAAAAAATCATTTTATTAATAAAATGAGCATCGACACTATTCTCTGGCATTCGATGGTGAACTTCGCCTTATTTGCTGCCGCTCCAAAAATGCGATTTGAAGGCAGGCAGCAAATTCATCGGCAAGTCGAATTTATAACGCCGTCTCAATACGATGTGGCATGGATGAAACATTATCTGCCGTTATGGATATTTTAAACCAATGAGAATCGTAATTAAGTGGCATAGTCATGTGCTCAACTGGAAGGAAAGAAATAACCATTTTATAGTTAATAAAGTGAAATAAAGTTAAGAAAAAGAAATTTCATAATAAAATTGAAAATTGTACGTCATTAGAAATCAAGAGTGTTTTTGTTCAATGTAATTTTTTTTTCGTTTAATATTAGAAATTAAAATATTAACCAAGTTATTTTTTGAGTTTAATTTTAAAAATTTCTCCAATGTGAATGATACAAGTGTATTCTACGTTTCTGATTTCTGTTCATACTTGTTGAAAGGATGGTGACTTCAATAGTTTCCTTCCTTGATACAGAGAAATTATAGAATCTTATCCACTACGTCAATAGCAATAGTAGTAGATAAACCAGCACAAAATGATTTTTAGTTTTCTTCTAAAAAACAAAATGTAAAATGCTACTAAACCGATTAAAACAATACTTGAAAGTCATTTATTATGAAATATATTGAGAAATATTCGCTAGTTAGTAGATTTTGATTTATTTTATATGAAATAATTAATTATAGCTATTATACCTTTTGCGAAGCTAAAGGTAAAAAAAATTGAAAGTGTTAATCGAATATTAGTTCACTTTAACTATTAATTTTTGCAATGTTTTTACATGTTTTTAAACACGCTATATATGAAAAATATTAATTGTAAATAAAAAGCACTTTTCGGCATTAATATTTGCTATTCATAACCGGATGGAAGTAAAAGTTCTAAGAAAATTCATGGTCGCTAAATGAGATGGGAAAACTCCTGGCGACACTTTTGTGAATTGATTCTCAGGAAGTCATACAAATTTATAAGAAAGATTTTTTTCCGACCTTTTACCATAATTGAATTGCCTCCTTCGAATCTGGCAGCGGCCATTAATGGTCAGAGAACAAAAGAAAACAGAAAAATAAAACAAAAAAACTTCTACATCGGATATTCCGAAGATGCAGGAAATATCCTCGGAAAAAGTGTTTTCGTACCCGGTTAAAAGCACGAAAATGTTTCCGTCGCCACTTTTTTTATCAAACTGCTTGGCGATAGCAGCTTTTTTTATATAATAAATCATTGTGTGGTTTATTTGCGCCAAAAGATCTACCAAATTATATAAAGTTCCCTAAGTAAAGTAAATTGAAAATATAGTTAGATAAAATACCGAAGAAAACGTATTTGGCGAATATTAATTGAATGCCAACTCAATTTTTTCATTTTTATGTGAGTTATTAGGAACCACCTGAAAATAAATGAAATTACTTTAATAGGGAATAGCTGATTTTTGGCGATAAAATAAGAAAATAAGATAAGAAGCTGCGATTTTTTTAATAATTTATAAACTCCAGTACAGAGGTAACATAATGTTAAACATTATTTAAAAAATTGGTCTTTAACATCATAAGGTGATATTACATTTAATGCGAGTACATAAATATAAACAAGATGACCTGTAAAGTCATGTTCCACCTAATTAATTCTGGAATGGTGACTATTAGAATCGTAAAATATTTGAGGCACAGGAAATCAGGTATGTGATAGACAAATGGATTTACAGCACCATAACAGTAGCATTATGAAATCCATATGAGAAATTAAAAGAGATAAAAGAAAAAGTCAATTACAAAGTTGTAGAGCAGTAAAGAGTTTGAACCAATCGGGATTTGTCTCAGAAATATGAAGGAAAAAACATAAGCAAAACTCATTGATATATTTGCAAATTCATATACTAAAATTCCATGAAACCTGTACAATGGAACAACTAATTTTCAGTTGGCCACTTCACCATCAGTGCTCAACATTTTATCACCATTCACATCTACATTTTGAACTGAATCTAACGCCAAACAAAGTATCTCGTTTCTCAAGAGTGTGAATACTAGTGCTGGAATTGTACTCAAATATCAGGCGAATTATAAATATTCTTTTTTCGGTTTATGTTTGACCAAGATGGCTTCCAGTAAAACATTGCTGTTCGACAGATCGGTCAGATATCATTCAATTTTCTTGAAAAAAACAAAGATTCGAATTTTAAAGCTAAAAGTGATGCAAACCATCTCACCTTGTAGCTTATAATTCATTTTTCTACTTCTAAATATTTTTATGACTAGCTTTCCACGTTCAAAAGTAAAATGAATGAGACGAGACGTCAATAACCTCTTGTGATGAATTATAATTATTTTACATAATGTACTCTGATTTAATACAAAACTTAAAGAATTAATCTGGAATCAATATGATTCTGTAATAGAATCTAGAATTAAAAGAGTTGGATCTGTGTAGAAATGCACTTATACTTTATTAAATACAAAGTAAAATGATGATAATTTGCTAAACCACTATAGTAATATAAATTCATTAAATATGAACGCTAATCATTAAAGAATGATTTTTACTATAAAGTAAGAGTTATGTATTCTGGATGATAATCATTAAATTCCAATTTACAAAGTATCAAATATAAAATAAACTGATGATTATTTGTGAAACAAAAGTATACTGAGAACTGGTATTCATTTTGCAATCCAGGATGTATATATTCTGAGAGGATCAGGTAACAAATATACAGGATTAAAATACAATTTTAAAAGTCATTTTACGAAGAAACAATCAATTTTATTTAAGATAAATACTCAGAGAGTATTGTAAAAGCAAAATATTAATTTCAGTTGAAAGGCAACTGTAAGCAAATCAGTGACTTTTCCTTAAAATAAAATTCAAATGTTTCAATGAATGGACTTCTCATTTCTTACACCATTTAAGACATGTTCTAAGAAGTAAGCGACGGTGGCAATCTTTGCAACAAAGCAAGAGACTACAAAACGTGAAAGAAAAAACTCTTTCTGAAGCAGTAAAACTGCATTAGGTTTATTGAACTCTGCAGGTGGTGAGGCGCTTTCATATGTATCATCGAAAATTCAATCGGCTTTGAAACACACAAGAAGATAGAGGTTCCTCTTCACTAAGGCTTCTTCTTTTTAAATCAATTCTTGTTGAGAATACAGAGCAACTATTTTTAAACAATTGCATAAAATATACACGCGAGAAAACTATATTCTATATTTCTTAATGATAAAATTTTTGCATATTTTTTTCTTTTTTCGATATTTATTAAATTACATATTTTTTTTAATAAAAGCAAAACTTTTTATGTTATTAATGTTTTATCTAAATAATAATATTACTTTTTCAACAAATTTTTGATATTAATGGTGGTATCAATTTATTATATTTTTTAATCATAAAGTAACATGATATACTATTAAGCAAACAAGAGAAATTTAAGAATAGAAGATTTTCATTAACAATGTCTTCGTTTCTTTATAAAATAACATGATAATAATTTTTTAAAAAGTAATGTAAATATAGATCAAAATAAAGACATGATTCAGATCAAATAATTATATATTTTAGACGTAAAATGATACAATTTAAATAAATTGTTATCGAAATTTGTTTAATAATAATTAAAAAATATTAATTAGCTTTACTAGCTCTCGCGTGTTCTAAAGGTAACGTATTCAATACTTGGTATACATGAAGATAGTTGAAATGAAAACAATATTGCTTGTTATAAATTCCATTGTATTTAATGTCATTTTTTGGCTTCCTTTTTTTTCAAAAGTGCATAAAATACAATTTGAATAATTGCATTAAAAATATTCAATTAATAACATCTGAATAATATACTTCTAATAACACTCAAATAATTAACATCCTTTTTGTTTCAATTACGATGCAAAATGATATTCAATTCTATATGGATTTTCATTTGTTCTACTTTCCCTTTATAAGAATAACTGTAATAATTTCACCAACGGCAAATAAAATAATCAATCAAATAAAAGTATGAAAATAATCTTTACTTTATTCAGAGCATTTATATTAATGAAAGGCAGTTTTTGCATGAAACAATAAAAAAAAATCTGTTATATTGTTCGGTAGGCAACAAGTGATTCAAAAGAAGACTTTTGAGATGAAAAGGATTATTCTTGTTTAAAATCTTATGGTACCTAATTTCAATACTCTGGTGTGATAAGGGATGTAAAGAAAAGGCCGGTTCAGGCGTCGACCGCTTCATTTGAATGTTGTTGCAATTGAAGAAGCAACTCGTTGTCTTTAATAAATTCCATTGGCATACATACATATATACAAAGTGGTGCTGATAACTTCCAAGTTATTCTTTAAAGTTAATAGGTTGGGAATGCTCACCCGTCACTAAGTACTTCCTAATTTTGAATCATGGTCAAGCGATGATGTCACTCCAGAGTTGGCATCCACTTCTTCACATGCTCGCCACACCAGCGGAAGGATGTTGGAAGTCACAGATTCAGGTGAACAAGCCCCCAATTCAAAAAAGTCCTAGCAACTCAGTGAGGGAGGGTGCGGTCACCCTTCCAATCACTGCCAGCAACAGATGGTGCTTCAGTTTCTTGATCTTAACACCGGAAGCGGCATGAAGCTTCTGAGCCGCTGGAGCTCGATTCCATTGACAGTTGTAAACATATCTTAGTAACCTAACCTAATCTAATTTTTGAAGTTAAGTAATGTTCATGTGATTGAGAAAAAATCTGTGGGACTCAAAATCTAAAGTATAGAGAAATGCGACAAAATTTCCATTCTATGTGCGAGAAGATGTAAACTTTTGAGATTTCGAAATAGACAAACTTGAAAGTCCTTTTCAGATTGAATGAATAATGTAGAATAAAGCAATAAGATTTTTTAAACATCGAAACAAACGTCAATAATCTTTAGAAAAACTGTTGCACTTCATGTTTTGGACATTGTTAGTTACTTAAATCTATATTATACTGAATAAATAAACTTTACTTTCAATGAGATTCTATGATAAGTCTTTCCGGAAGACAGTTTACATGGTGGATCTTACATTGGCGTTCGACTGTATACTTGTTTACTGTGCATTGCCAGAAAATCAAAGTACTTAAGTGGCTTAGTTATTTAAATGACATTAGGCTGTAAAGATATAATGACGCAAAATCGTGTGTTATCTGCTAAATGTAGCTTGAGAAAACAACTATTATCTATCATCAGCTAAATTTTTTTAAAAAAGATAATTTTCTATCTTCCCAAAAACATCCATAAAATTACCGTATTTACGCGAATCTAAAGCGAATCGTTTTTAGCCAATTGTTGTATCCAAAATTGGGGTGCGCATTAGATTCAATGGCGTATTTTAATTAGAGTGCAAAGTCAGCAGTTCACTGATGACTTCAACCAAATTTAAATCATAACAATGGATTACTGTATTTCTCGACTACATTTACCATTACATTTAACGTTGACACATTATTGCATAGAGGATACAAACTGCAGAGTACGTAGTCACGAAATGGAGGGCAAACAGAGAAGAATGTCATATGACATTACTTTCAAGCATAAAGTAATTCTTTATGCTGAAAAAATGGCAATAGAAAGGCAGGGAGAGAGTGCAACGTAGCTGAGAGCAATGTTCTCCTGTGGTGGCAACAGAAATTGGCACGGTTTGCGATTAAAACTAGAAGAAAGAAATTCACTGGCCCTCGCAAAAGAAGGCACCCTATAATTGAAGAAAATGTTTTGGAATTTGTACGTAAAAGGAGGAAGAATGGACAACCTGTTACTAGTGACACCATAAGAAATAAAGCAAAAGAGGAGGCTGAAGTTCTTGGAATACCGAAACAAGAGTTTAAGACTAGCCATGGATGGGTGGATTAGTTTATGAAACGGATGGGCTTATCTCTAAGGCGCCGAACAACAATATGCCAAAAGCTTCCTGCAGATTTTGAGGAAAACTACTAGCATTTTAGTAGTATGTCATCACATTTCAGAAGGAAAAGGATTTTTCAATGGGGACAAATTGGCAACGCTGACGAAAAGCCAATTTGGTTTGATATGCCTCGTAATTACACCATTACGGAGAACGGGACTAAGGAAGTTATCATCAAAACTTCAGGATGTGAAAAAAAACGCGTAACTGTGATGCTGGCAATAACAGCAGACGGGTGCAAACTTCCCCCTAACTTTAACTTTTCCTCTTAATCTTTAAACGGAAAATATACCCTTTAACCCCTAAGAATCAAAAGCTGTTTCCAGAGGATGTTCTGATTTGAAACCAAGAAAAGAGGTGAATGACGGAATCATTAATGCTTCATTGGCTCCGAAATGTATGAGAATGACGTCCCGGTGGGCTCTCCAAACCATGAATGCTTTGTCTGGATGCATTTCGTAGTCATCTCACTGACGACGTAAAAAAGAAGATGCACAGCATAAGCAGTGATCTTATTATCATTCCTGGAGAGATGACGTCTGTGTTACAACCACTGGACGTTAGTATAAATAAACCTTTTAAGGGGTACGTTCAGGCGGAGTTCGAAAAATGGTTTTGTGAGCTGAACCATGAATTGACCCCGACAGCAAAAATAAACCGTGGTACACCGCATATTGCTGCACACTGAATTTCTGCTGCATGGAGAAGCATCGAAGCACCAATGATTGGGAAATCTTTCAAGAATTGCTGCATTTCAAATTCATTGAATAGCAGTAAAGAAGACATGCTCTAGAACGCCGAGGATGGTGATGATGATGAGGAGGAAAGAAGAAATGAATCTGCTTCTGACGGAGAGAGGTGCGAGGATTCCAGTGATGAAAACATTAGTGAA